>CM014083.1:4843570-5366410 GCA_004119915.2 Collichthys lucidus
TTTGTATTTGGATATTTATAAATGTATGCATATGTATTCAAATCATATTGTACGCATTCAAATCTTTTTGAGACAAAATTATCCCCATAGGAAGAGGCGGGCTGGGGAGCCGCTCCGGGTGTTAGCTAATGACATTAAAAACCCTGACGAGGAGAGCGTATGCTCACATGTCCCCTGACGTGCAAAATGAACTGGCCAGAGATCAGTTCATCCGGGCCATAACTCCTAGAGAGCTGCGCATACAAACAACACACATAGCACACCCTCATAGTCTGAGAGAGATAGTCGGAGAGACCACAAGTGATGACAGCGGCGGCATCCCGGTGGTGAGGACTGCGGTGCAGGAGAGCCCAGTTAAAGCAAAGCCGGCATGGGCAGATGAGCTGACTGAATTAGTCCGTGCTGCGTCACTGCAACCGGGGCGCAGCAGCAACCGTCCTCGCCGAGGTCCTTCTGTTTGTTGGGTGTGTGGTCAGTCCGGCCACATCAGCGTGAGGTGCCCCAAGCAGTCTGGTGTTCAGGGAAACGCCCCAGGGTCTGTGTAGATGGGACGACACAGACCCCTGCCCCTGTGTCCCACCATGCTCTGGCGCCCCGGGATGGAGCCCAGCGGTACAGATGGGGGAGCGGGGCTCCACTCCCTCCAGAAGCAGATGACGTCACCGAGGCTGCGAGAGTGGTGGGCTGGACACATATAGGGAATTTCTGCCACATCCCCATCACCGTGGCGGGTGCTCCATGTGTAGCTCTCGTCGACACCGGCTCCACGGCAACACTGATGAGACCCGACCAGGTACCAGAGGGGATACAGCTGGAACCCACTGGGGTGAAGCTGCGGACAGTGACTGGTGAGCTAGCCCCTATGCTTGGAAGAGGGGTGGTAGCTATACAAGTGGGGGGGCTCTCAGTGAACTGTAACGTGTGGGTTGCAGCGGTCCAGGACCCCTGTATATTAGGACTGGACTTCCTGCGGGCTGCCCACTGTTTGTTAGACCTGGGAAAGAACACACTGACATTCCCAGGGGGGCCCACAGTTGGAATGGTGCCCCCCACCCAGGCCCCAAAGCCACACCCGCCAACCTCACGAGCTGCGGAGGAATGTCGGGGCCCGGACCCCCAGCCCCAAGCTTTTTCCCCTACTCCTCTGCTTTGGCCTGTGCAACGCTCCGGCCACGTTCGAGCGGCTGATGGAAAAGGTGCTGAGTGACATTCCCCGGCAGGAGAAAGAAGGGCCGATGTCCAAAGTTAGACAGTCACTGGGTGGGGCCTTGTGAGGTTTTGGAGAAGCTGGGTGAGGTGGTCTACAGGGTCCAGCTGCCGCCAAGGGGGAGACGGGTGGCCCTCCACAGAGACAGGTTGGCCCCATACAGAGGTGATGCTCGCCCCCATCAGCACCCCGGGCCCTCCACACCTTTCCGGAGAAACAGGCCAGCCACGCCTCCAGACTCAATGACTGTCTCTCAGCCCAACTCCCCACATTCCTCCCCATCCCTTAACTGACCCCCAGTACATCTGCAGGTTGTTCCAGGACTGCAGGTGCAGCCGCCTTTGTTCACACCAAGGCGTCCACGGAGACGGAGGAGGGCCCCGGGCCACCTGATAGACAGACAGACGCAGCAAAGGACTGGAGGTCGGATTCGAACTCAGGCCACTGCAGCGAGGACTCAGCCTCAGCACATGGGTCGCCTGCTCTACCCACTGAGCTAACCAAGCGCTGTTTTCTTTCCAGTTACTAGAAATATTATTGCCTTGGGCTGGATGGAGATCAGAATTTCGTATCTCATCAGTAGTGGATTTCTTTACCACACCAGATGCATCTGTAAACACAACAGCAGTCATTAGAACGCTTGCTTCACTGAAACTAACTAAAGTTCAAAACGGCGTCCAGGTAGAGTTGCCGACCTGTTTTAGCATTTGCAGAGAAACACAGAGTTGTTGTTACAAGCACGGACCAGGTTAAGCGACAGTGAACACACCAGTGTAGATGTCACTTGTTAGCTACCACATTGGTATCTTTTCCATAGGCTACATTAACAAGCCTCCTCCACATGCAGGGCACCTGCTGCTGTAAACAAAATCACGAGTTAAAAAATCCAGTGGACGAGTTCTGTGTTTTTCTGGCGAGTTATTAAATGTACTGCTGATGGGAGGGAAAAAAGAAGTGAAGGGAAAGGGAGCCGATTCAATTAATGAATAAATATAAAACTTGACCCATTCATTATCTACTACCAGTGTTGGGCACATTACTTTGAAAAAGTAATTAGTTACAGTTACTAGTTACTTACCCAAAAAAGTAACTGAGTTAGTAACTGAGTTACTACACTATAAAAGTAACTAGTTACCCAGGAAAGTAACTAATGCGTTACTTTTTTAAGTAAAAAAATGCCAAATAATTTGGAGTAAAGCAAACAACAGATACCCATACAGGTTTTAATGTATTCCACCTCAACGCAATTACAACTGAACTTCAAGCATTTTCTTTACTTACAAATGTAAGCAGTTAAACAATATGACATGTTTTACAAATTAAAAACAAACTTTCAGCATGTTTTCAACCACATGCCTCCCTATAATTTTATTGAGTTCTTGCTGTGTGGTAAGTTTTGGGGTAGAAGCTGAAGCAGAAAAATCCAGCCTTCCTTGTTAGCTAGCTTGCCTTTATCGTGGGGCATGCCGGTGGCCACTAGCTTAACAGACGCGTGTGCAGTCGAGAGATGCTTCATTAAATTCGAGTTGCTTACATTTGACGTGGACAAAGTCTTTGGTCTTAGACACAGTGTGCATGTAACATGTACATTTTTACCTTTTACCTCGACGAGGTTAAAATACTGCCTATACTTCCACCGTGAAAACGCGTCTTAGACTCAGCCTCGGGACTCGCCATCTCATCTGACATGCTGTGTGTGTGCGTGTGTGTGTGTGTGCGCGCGCGCTACGACCGTGTGTTGGTTTGTGTGTATACCCGCCCACCGGGTGTCTCTGGTTGGCTCAACATGAAATCTCTGCTTTAGCTAATCGTCATTACATATCCCGCCCTTACCAAAGGGAGAAAAAAAGGCATTCCTGTATGCGAGTTAAGAGAGGTGCCAGTTTCTAAACGAGTATGTTGGTTCAGTAACGCGAGGTAACGGCGTGTTGGTACCGGTAACGACGTTACATCGATAGATGAAGTAACTCGTTAGATTACCCGTTACTGAAAAAAGTAACGCCGTTAGTAACGGCGTTTATTTCAACGCCGTTATTCCCATCACTGTCTACTACACAAAACAGCTTACCTTTTGTAGTGTGTGCTTCAGAGACCTCCCCGACCAGTGGCACGTTTTCATCTGACCTGCCTATTAAAACACATGAGCAAAATGGAGAAGAAAGGACTTTCAATAAATGCAATTAATGGCGCTTCTCCACTGGCTGGTACCAGCTTGACTCGGTTCGACTCTACTCGACTCGACACGGTTTGGTTTGGGAGCTACCGTTCTCCACTACAAAATAGTTGAGGTACCAGTTGCTATGGTGACCGGAACACACACACAGGAAGTATCTGACTTTAACGCACGCTAGATGTTTATATGTTTAAGAGAAAGATGGACGAAAGTATTATATTTCTGATTCTTGGCCTTTGGCTGTTTGCCACATTTCAACGGCAAGTGGCTTATCAAGCAAGGCTGAAAGCAGCAAGGCGGCGGACCGCAGAAAAAAGACGAAGAGTTTGGGAGGTCGTTTTATCGTGTGAGGGAGTGACTCGGAAGCGACACTTGGCAATAATGACTACGTCACCATTTAGTATCGGCTCAGCCCGTTTGGAACCTCGGTAAAGGTGGTACTAGAAATGGTACCGGGTACCAGGTACCAAGTTTTAGTAGTGGAAAAGCAAAAAGCCGAGTAGAGTCGAACCGAGTCGAGCTGGTACCAGCCAGTGGAGAAGCGCCATAAGTCTACTGCACATAGAATTAACTGAAAGGGAGTATTTTAGACAGAGACACAACAACATGATCCTCAACACAATATGCTTTGCTTCATCTGTTTTTTCAGGATAATTTAATAATTAAAATAATCGTTAGATCAACTGTTTTGAAAACATTGGGTACTGCCCTACTTTTAATAACTATATAAAAACAATTATGTAAGAGTCCCGGCATGAGGACATCTACATGCCAATTAGAAGTCACAGTCATTGTGCCACCTACTAGGATCAGGAAGTAAGCCCTGTGTGACAATCCTTTTAATTTCCACAAAACTTTAATGGTGCGGCATACACTTGTTTTGGAATTAGTGGGTGGTGGGATTAATGTGCATCACGATAACACAAATAATCTAAACATGAAATACACATCCTGCTTAACATCCTGAGTGACATATTGTGCAAAGTACATATGTTTCTGAGCTCTGTGTGAAATAAATATAAGATGCTAACCTCACTGTCATGATCTGCTGCTCTGCTGCTTCAGCACCACACTGACTAGCTACAGCAACCCCAAAGGGTCAAAACTCAAACTCAGAATTCCCAGTGGCCTAAAAATACAGCTATCACTAGGTGGAGAAAAGGGCGGCACAATGCTGTCACTGAACAGTCACAATAAAATGTGATGTACATATTAGAGTGAGGTGGTACACAGCAATTTGAATTTTCAGAAAAAAATTCAGTAAATTTGCATTTTATGTGGCATTTATAAAGAAATGTTTTTTTTTTAATTATTGCTTTGTAGTGCCGTAGTTTTAATTTATAGACGTGCTGCAGAATTGTGCTGTTTTCTAACAGTTCGGATTTGCAGCAAATACATTTGTATTTATAGTTAGATATTGTGACGTATCATTTAGGATTATGTAGCGATATATCCAATTATTGCAGAATTGCTGTATTGTGATATTATTATTATATTACAATAACTGTCGATTGTGAAGATGACGGTGCAGCATCCTCATCTTCAGCGTCTGATGCGTCACTGTCCACCACCACTTTCTCTGAGAAACACAGCAACCATATTGATAAAATTATTACATAGCACATAAATTATTTTCAGAAAGCAACACTGCACAAAGGGCAGAGGGAAAGGAGTACGACTGGATTGGAGAATTGGAAAATCTAATGGTATCTCTACAATTTCAGCAATTGATAACATTTCTTTTGCAGCTACCAAATTATTCTGCAGAGGGAAACCACTGTGTGTACATACAATTATTTCTTACAAAGGCCAATATTACCTTCTGGATCAATGTTGATCTCATCAAGATTCTTTCCTTTAAATTCAGCCAGCTGTCCTCGTTCCATGGCCATCAGGACTTTGCTTATCTTCGCCAGCTGTAATGTGCCTTCAGGTAACCTGTAATACTGGCGATGGACTCTGATGTCATGGCCAAGGAAGTCAGCAAGGTCGTCCATTTCATTGTCCTTTAGGTTGAGGACTTTGGACATAGTAGCCATGTGCTTTCTCAATTTGGTGGAGGACAATGCTTCTGGGTGGTTTGCCCCACAGCTTCGAGCCACCCAGCGAATAACATCTGATCCTCTGAAGTGAGTGAGTGCTTCTGGTCTCCCAAACATGAACTGATTATCATCAGGCACATCACAGATTCGGCGAGTTTTGACAAGTAACTCCATCGATGCCAGCATATCAGGTGTGAGGAGAAAGGGGACCTTTCGACCACGTTTGCCTCTTATCTCTATTTGCTCTAAGTGCTTACAAAGCTTCTTCTCAAGGTCAGACATAGCAAGCTCTACATCTGGATGGGTTGAAGAGGTATCTCTCAGGGTAAAAGCACTCAGCGACATCTTGGATACTTCTCCTTCTCTTCTTCGATTGAAGAGGATCACGTCACAAAGTGTAATTTTTGCAAGTTTAGCCCAGGGCTTCTTACTAGGTTCTTCTTCAAGCTTCCTACGGCACTCTGTTCTTTGTACAGTGAGAAACTGGTGCATCTTTCTCACATCTTCAGCAAAGAGAAGAAGCTGTGGAACATTCCACTTTGCCTCACACAAATTCCTGAGGGCCTGTGACGACACACACTCGTTCCATTTAGTGTCACAGATTTGTTTTAAACGCCCGCACATTGTTAGTGGTATTCTCATCACCTGAGATTATTGCTTCACATTCAACAATGCTTGCTATTTTCTTAAGGTTGTGGCCTAACTTCAAGGCCAAAGATGGTGTTTTGTATGTGTTTGTTTCCTCATTCAAGCCAGCCACATTCCTAACTGCTTCTATGACATGAGGGAAATTAGCCGGTACAAAGAAATCTGACATTGTCTTCAACTTTCCATTTTCTTGTCCTTGGATAAGAAGGCGGCCTGTCTCACGCATCTTTTGTCTCACATATTCATGTTTCGTGACATCATGTCCATGCTTATTGAAGAGGTGCTCCCCTAATTTCAGTATGCCTCTCTCTTTGCGGACAACATGTGTTACGTTATCTTCATGCATGTTAAGCACCAGTTTCCAAAATTGACCACTGACACTGTCTGGAACTGGCTGAGCATATGCACAAATGGTCTGGACTCTAGTTTTTCCAGGCTTTATACCTTGGACTTTCTTGTTAAGATGACATCACTGCATGTGCCTCCATAGTGACTTCCTCTTAAGGTAACCCTCACAGTTGATACAGTGCATGTAATCTTTGGCTTTAACAGGTGCACTGGACAGCTGACGGGGTATCACCATTCCATTTCCTTGTTTAAGCACCTCATTATTATGAGCACGGTTCCCTCTATTTCTCAACAAACTTAACTGTATTCTTTGCTCTTTGGACTGCTTCGGAAATACAAGTGCCCTTGCCACTTCTGGTTTATCTTTGTGTTTTGATTCCAAATGGCGTGCCATTTTGCGGCTTTGAACAAAACACGCAGTAGCTTTTTTTGTCGTACAGCCTGTTACCATTTTGTTTCTTCTTTAGTGTTTTTACCGTAACAGAACTTTCTTCATTTGCAGCCAGGGAACATGATTGGACATGTGCGCCCTGAGAGTTAGCTGAAGTCTTTCTCTTCTTACCCTTGGGCTGCTTGACTACTTCTTCTGCTGGACTGTCACTTTCTGTCCCATCGGA
The DNA here is from genome assembly GCA_004119915.2 of Collichthys lucidus. NCBI lineage: Eukaryota > Metazoa > Chordata > Actinopteri > Sciaenidae > Collichthys > Collichthys lucidus. The sequence goes on from CM014083.1 coordinate 4,850,606, forward strand.
TTCAGGGACATACTCTACATCCTCGCTGACATCAGAGCTTGATAGAGAGTCTTCCACTGTATATCCAAGCATTTCTCTCTTCAGCTAAAAAAATAAAAAGTTTATTGTTAGAAGAAAAAAAAAGGCTACACTTAAGAAACTGTGAATCTTGGCTCAAATACAACATTAAACTGGATAAATAGTAAAGTACATACAATGTGCATACTTTGCAAACCACAACAGTATATTAGTTAACTTTCATGAACCTAACTGTGCCCAGACTTTTGCAAGTTGGTTTCTCAGGTGTTCTTCATTGTTTCTAGGGTTTTGTCAGGTGGCTGCTAAGGTGTTATAGGACAAGAGGAAGGACTCATACTGACTGAGTTCTTAATTTTTCCTTAATTTCTCTCAGAATTTTGATGTGATGAATTTGATTTGTTTTATCAACATTTTAGATTTGTTTCTAGTAAGATATTGAGTTGATTGATATTGAAAATTTATATATTTGCAGTACAATAATGAATTCTAATGCTGTTACGAATTAATTCTTTAAAAACAACAAAAAAAAAACGAATTATTTAGTGCTAATAAAGACTGGGCTGATTAGATTATGGATAACAAAGATACAGTAGCAAATGGCAGTTCAAATCCGTTCACTATAAGCCACTTTAAATCAATATTTTGTTATCCTTATTTTCTTTACTTACACTTCACTTGCTAATGTCATGTGTCATATGGAATAAAACTACAACCTGTGTATTTTTTAATTAAATATTGTAAAGGTTAAACTAAAATGTGTGAAAATGCAGTTTTTCAATAAACGTACAATTACACTGTCTGTTCTTGTGAGCACAGGTACGCTGGCGTCCTTTTCATCATCTGCCATTAGGAGGTCAAGGATAATAGTACCGTCACTGTCACTGTCACTGAGAGGGCTTAGCTCTTTCTGAAAAATAAAGATTAGAAAATCAGGTTTCCCAGAGAAAACATCTCAAGTCCAATCTAAATGAAAACAGCAATTGTTTTGCTACAATACAGATCTGCAGAGACTTGTGCTGGAGTGATTTGTTGTGTTGGCCTAAAGCAGTTTCTCTAACAATATCACAATCTTACTCCATTTTACATGTGCTGCGTTACACTTACGATGTGGTCAGCCAAATATATGAACTTTAACTGTCAACAAGGGAATGATCTGGTTTTTGCTATGAATTACTGGTTTTACAAGGAAACAAGGGCTGAGAACAAATGATTGACTAAACAGCCATTTATTAGGTAATCACCTACTAGACAGGTAAAGTCCTGATCAAAAATCACAACGTCATTTTGTTTTCCTAAGACGGACAAAAAACACTGTTCATAATAAATCTCTCAGCAGAATCTTCAGGATGGATAGACTAGCCTGCCTAATGCACAATGCTAACCAAACATGAACTGCTCTCTCCTTCTGCCGCTGCATTGTACACCCCGACATTTTCGCTTTTCTCACCCAGAACAAGTGGAACAGTAAAAGTAATGACAGGGAAAAAGTTCTCTCTCTTCTGTCAGTCTAATGTACATTATAAAACAATGTGGTACAACTAACCATTGTATTCAGCTTGTCATGTAAGAACAAGGTCCTCTCCCTCTCGTCATTTAACCTCTTTGTGTTTGCCTTCTCGTACCGCTTCTCACCTTCTCGTACCGCTTCTCACAACTATCATGGTGTGCTTTCAATTTCTGGAGGCGATGCAAGTGTCTACTGTAAGCCTGCAAAAAACAATTATTATTTTTTTTTATGTTCAACATTGTGCTATTAATCTCTGAATTGTTTAAAGATAATTTGTGACAAGGACGTAGCCTTATTCAATAGGTGCACGCTCTACCGGGTGAGCCACTGTTGCCATGTTATCCGCTGAGCAACTTTAGTAAACTAAGAACTGGGATGTCATGGTATAACATGCTGTATACTGTCTTTGTTTTGATTTCTGGTCGTGCAATACAAGATTGATTTAACTGTCGACTTAAAGAACCCAAAGAACATGATGTATCCTACCTTTGTTTTCGGTTCAGAGCCAAAGCTCTGTGTCCCACCAGCAACTGCAAATAAATGGCATAAAATGTAAATGTTAATTTGGTTCAAGATGATCTAAAAATGCGAAGTTTAGGCAACATTTGTTCATTTAGGTTTGGTTTCCTCCTAAAATAGTTCTAGGCCTAAACCCAGAAACAATGCCCACTTTGGTAAAAACTTAAGGTTTTCTTACCTGTGCCTTTCGAGCTGCCACCAGCTGATGTGGATGTCAGGCCGTCCTCCTGTAAGCAGAGTGACAATAAAACTTCAAGCTCGAGCAGATCACATCCTTTCAAATTACAGCGATACAATTTGGCAATATATTGATCTAACACTGCGACATGAATGCAGACATAATGTAGATATAGATATTTTTGCTGAAACTAAACGCCATGTTCCAGGCCCAAAGGCTGCACTGTAGAATTTATTACACTATCCTCATAATCAGATTATCCACAATAAAAACCATAACTTCTCTATGTTTTATGTGTGAACAACTTCTCTATACAATAATAGAAAAATATTAAACACATAGTGATGTGTGTAAATGATAACTGTGTAACTGTATCTTCAGACTGCGTTACTTCACTGTGAGTAACGTTAATGATAACTGTAGCTTCAGACTGCGTTACTTCACTGTGAGTAATGTTAATGATAACTGTGTAACTGTATCTTTAGACTGCGTTACTTTACTGTGAGTAACGTTAATGATAACTGTGTAACTGTATCTTCAGACTGCGTTACTTTACTGTGAGTAACGTTAATGATAACTGTGTAACTGTAGCTTCAGACTGCGTTACTTCACTGTGAGTAACGTTAATGATAACTGTGTAACTGTAGCTTCAGACTGCGTTACTTTACTGTGAGTAATGTTAATGATAACTGTGTAACTGTATCTTCAGACTGCGTTACTTTACTGTGAGTAATGTTAATGATAACTGTGTAACTGTAGCTTCAGACTGCGTTACTTTACTGTGAGTAATGTTAATGATAACTGTGTAACTGTAGCTTCAGACTGCGTTACTTCACTGTGAGTAACGTTAATGATAACTGTGTAACTGTATCTTCAGACTGCGTTACTTCACTGTGAGTAACGTTAATGATAACTGTGTAACTGTAGCTTCAGACTGCGTTACTTTACTGTGAGTAATGTTAATGATAACTGTGTAACTGTATCTTCAGACTGCGTTACTTCACTGTGAGTAACGTTAATGATAACTGTGTAACTGTAGCTTCAGACTGCGTTACTTCACTGTGAGTAATGTTAATGATAACTGTAGCTTCAGACTGCGTTACTTTACTGTGAGTAATGTTAATGATAACTGTGTAACTGTAGCTTCAGACTGCGTTACTTCACTGTGAGTAACGTTAATGATAACTGTGTAACTGTATCTTCAGACTGCGTTACTTCACTGTGAGTAACGTTAATGATAACTGTGTAACTGTAGCTTCAGACTGCGTTACTTCACTGTGAGTAACGTTAATGATAACTGTGCAACTGTATTTTCAGACTGCGTTACTTCACTGTGAGTAACGTTAATGATAACTGTGTAACTGTAGCTTCAGACTGCGTTACTTCACTGTGAGTAACGTTAATGATAACTGTGTAACTGTATCTTCAGACTGCGTTACTTTACTGTGAGTAACGTTAATGATAACTGTGTAACTGTAGCTTCAGACTGCGTTACTTCACTGTGAGTAACGTTAATGATAACTGTGTAACTGTAGCTTCAGACTGCGTTACTTCACTGTGAGTAACGTTAATGATAACTGTGTAACTGTATCTTCAGACTGCGTTACTTTACTGTGAGTAACGTTAATGATAACTGTGTAACTGTAGCTTCAGACTGCGTTACTTCACTGTGAGTAACGTTAATGATAACTGTGTAACTGTAGCTTCAGACTGCGTTACTTTACTGTGAGTAACGTTAATGATAACTGTGTAACTGTAGCTTCAGACTGCGTTACTTCACTGTGAGTAATGTTAATGATAACTGTAGCTTCAGACTGCGTTACTTTACTGTGAGTAATGTTAATGATAACTGTGTAACTGTATCTTCAGACTGCGTTACTTCACTGTGAGTAACGTTAATGATAACTGTGTAACTGTATCTTCAGACTGCGTTACTTCACTGTGAGTAACGTTAATGATAACTGTGTAACTGTAGCTTCAGACTGCGTTACTTTACTGTGAGTAACGTTAATGATAACTGTGTAACTGTAGCTTCAGACTGCGTTACTTCACTGTGAGTAACGTTAATGATAACTGTGCAACTGTATTTTCAGACTGCGTTACTTCACTGTGAGTAACGTTAATGATAACTGTGCAACTGTAGCTTCAGACTGCGTTACTTCACTGTGAGTAACGTTAATGATAACTGTGTAACTGTATCTTCAGACTGCGTTACTTCACTGTGAGTAACGTTAATGATAACTGTGTAACTGTAGCTTCAGACTGCGTTACTTCACTGTGAGTAACGTTAATGATAACTGTGTAACTGTAGCTTCAGACTGCGTTACTTCACTGTGAGTAACGTTAATGATAACTGTGTAACTGTATCTTCAGACTGCGTTACTTCACTGTGAGTAACGTCTGCGTTACTTCACTGTGAGTAACGTTAATGATAACTGTGTAACTGTAGCTTCAGACTGCGTTACTTCACTGTGAGTAACGTTAATGATAACTGTGTAACTGTAGCTTCAGACTGCGTTACTTCACTGTGAGTAACGTTAATGATAACTGTGTAACTGTAGCTTCAGACTGCGTTACTTCACTGTGAGTAACGTTAATGATAACTGTGTAACTGTAGCTTCAGACTGCGTTACTTCACTGTGAGTAACGTTAATGATAACTGTGTAACTGTATCTTCAGACTGCGTTACTTCACTGTGAGTAACGTTAATGATAACTGTGTAACTGTAGCTTCAGACTGCGTTACTTCACTGTGAGTAACGTTAATGATAACTGTGTAACTGTAGCTTCAGACTGCGTTACTTCACTGTGAGTAACGTTAATGATAACTGTGTAACTGTATCTTCAGACTGCGTTACTTTACTGTGAGTAACGTTAATGATAACTGTGTAACTGTATCTTCAGACTGCGTTACTTCAGTAGAGTCAGTTTACAGCCTTAGATTCCCAGGCCGGTCACTTCTGGTTGTTCCAGGGTCGAGGCCCAAAACTAGAGGTGGCCGTGCCTTCTCCATCAGAACCACTGGACTTTGGAACGGCCCGTCCGAGGAGACGAGACTCACTGATTCAGTGAACTTGTCTCTTTTTTAAAATCTTTTATATATCTTTTTATCCTTTCATCTTTTTATCTTTTATTCTTATATATTGTCTTTTTTTTTAAATGTAATATTTTTTATGACCTTTTTATCCCTTTTATTCTAAACCAGATCTACATTTTTAAAGTCAGCTTTTGCCTTTTATTTTTCTAGACCATTAATGAGTAGCTGTTTTTATTTTTATTTTTATTATAATGCCTGTTTCCAAGACAACACATGGCAAGTCATTCAGGCTTTTAACAAACATCTTTTAACAACATTGATCATTGTAGTTATCACAGCACAGGCTCACACCGCTGTAGTTAAGACATAACATTTACCCGTGTTACTTGTGCATAAACACAAATGACAGATAATAATAACTTGCTTCACTTTCTGTGTGAACACACCGTGAGTCTTTTAGAGAGAGCACAGAAACTGTTCTGATCTGCATGTTGCAGCTTAGAAAGAAAATGTGCAATTTAGTTTGAGTTTGACTTTAATGTTGGTGAGCAAAGCCAAAGCTTCTCGTTTCTTTAAACACAAAGGTCTAATCACCTGTGTGGGTGAACAGAGCGTTCAGAGAGCACGGCTAGTCGTAGTTAAATCCAGATTTTATTTAAACTCAATTTCTAATTCCCCCTTTGCCTCTTAAGCGTATTCTGTCGTCCCTGATCCCTTACCTACACCGCAGCGGTGTCTTCTTATTGAAGCCAAATAAACCAGAGGATTCTTTTAATGGAGTTTAAACCTCATTTACCTCACAGACATCCCCTCCGTGTCCTCATACCCTCCCTGCTAGCAGCGGCCCTCTGTGGCTGCTCTTATATTATTCAGTGTGCCAGTCATCCTCATGCCTCCCTCTCTTCACAGAGTGACATGTCTTTTAACAGGGGGCCTTATTAGGCTGCTCAGGGACAGACACCCCTCCTGCACAATTACTTTCTTCCACACTGAAGACATCTGCAAATCTTTTTTTCTTTTCAGATATCTCACCTCTGTCCATGTCGCTTTGCCTTTTCCTTTTTTTTTTGTGAGGCTGTGGGTCTTCCTTATGTCACTGTTGTGCTTGGATTTCATATTATTCTTTCCTTCTCTTCTCGACCCAGCTTTTCCCTTAGCAATGTTGCCGTCTAACTGTCAAACTCATTTCCAAGCTAACTTTTGAAATGGCCAAAATAAAGAATGATTTCACATGTTTCCATTAGCTGTCTGTGCAGCTACGTAAGACTCTTGAATTTAGCTGGGTAATCTAGATAAAAGCTTTAGCTAAATGCTAACATGCTCATGGTGGACCCTCCGTGGTTAAACAGGTGGGTAAAACAAAAAACTCACCTATTGTCGTAACTGTGTGTCAGCAGCACACATTGTGTGTAGGTGTTTGATGTTTTATTCTACTGTTCTGATTCTATAAAAAGTGTCTGGTAATTTAATTTATGTGACTCGATGCTATGCTTATTGTGTTTGTTTGGACATCATATGGCATCATTTTGTTCCCATAGTGTGTATATTGACATTAATTCAATGTTTCTGCAACTGCTTTTCTTTACCCCTGTCCTTTTTTCAAAAAATGTTTAGATTTTAACTGACCTACTTTTTACTTTTATCTACAGGTAAGTACTGTTGCTGTTACATGAGTAAATATATAGAAACACAGAAGAAACATTTTATATTTCTGGAGGCAGCAGTAGAGCCCAGCTATAGTGTCCATCAAGCTAAATGTAGGGGTAAAGCTGAGGTAGAGCGGAGTCATGGAGACATTCAGCTGCGTTGTCAGGTCATGGAAGTCATGTTGTCATGCAGCAGCTATTCTGTGGAAGGTTTTGATCAACCCAAATATCGCCTCTATTCTATCTATTAACCAGAGGGAAGCTTTCTGGATCCATTGACTTGATGTGTTAAATTATTTTGGTCCACATGAATATGTGGATGTTTTCTTTCTTCCTGTAGACTTCCTTCTGTTTTTTACAGTCCATGTTTTAACCTGCATACAGTCACCATCCTGTTGGCTTCATCGGAACGTGACCTTCAGCTCTCTCTGGAGCAGTTCGCAGCTAGTGTGAAGCGGCTGGAATGAGAATCAGCACCTCCAAATCCGAGACCATGGTGCTCAGCCGGAAAAGGGTGGAGTGCAGCCTCCGGGTCGGGGATGAGATCCTGCCTCAAGTGGAGGAGTTCAAGTATCTCGGGGTCTTGTTCACGAGTGAGGGAAGGATGGAACGGGAGATCGACCGGCGGATCGGTGCGGCTTCTGCAGTGATGCGGACTCTGCACCGGTCCGTCGTGGTAAAGAAGGAGCTGAGTCGAAAGGCGAAGCTCTCGATTTACCAGTCGATCTACGTTCCTACCCTCACCTATGGTCACGAGCTCTGGGTAGTGACCGAAAGAACGAGATCGCGAATACAAGCGGCTGAAATGAGCTTCCTTCGCAGGGTGGCTGGGCTCTCCCTTAGAGATAGGGTGAGAAGCTCGGCCATCCGCGAGGAGCTCAGAGTAGAGCCGCTGCTCCTTCGCATCGAGAGGAGCCAGTTGAGGTGGCTCGGGCATCTCGTGAGGATGCCTCCTGGACATCTCCCTGGTGAGACGTTCCGGGCACGTCCCTCCGGGAGGCGGCCCCGGGGAAGACCCAGGACACGCTGGAGGGACTATGTCTCTCGGCTGGCCTGGGAACGCCTTGGGGTCCCCCTGGGAGAGCTGGACGAAGTAGCCGGGGAGAGGGAAGTCTGGGCCACCCTGCTGAAGCTGCTGCCCCCGCGACCCGACTCACGGACGAGCGGAAGAAGATGAGATGAGATGAGATGAGTCACCATCCTTTTATGATCTATAAATATACTTTTTTTGTGTCCACCTGCTTATGGACTCCATCCATACTATCTGCTGAGATATATATATATATATATATATATATATATATATATATATATATATATATATATATATATATATATATATATATATATATATTTAATAGATGGTTACTTGTTTACATATGTTGTTTATGTTTGTTTGTATACTGCAGTATTGTCACAAAAAATAATTTCCCCCTGGCATTATTAAAGTATTTCTGATTCTCTACTGTATACCTCCTCCTTATCAACCAGTCAACCCATGCTGAACAAAACCCAGCTCAACCCACACAAAAAAGTGGCGTACGTCCTTTCCCACGCTCACGCTCAGATGTATCAAACGTGAAACAATCGTAGAAATGTGCGTGCCCCACGCCAATTTCATAGCTGGCGTACGCACGTTTCTACAGCTATTGTTCCTTTGGCGACACTTAGAGGTGACGCTGGGAAACTGTTAATAATGTGAAAACAAGTAGTCATCAGAGTGATGTGCACATCAGAGACACACTTATGAATAATTAACACACCCACATGTTTGCAGTTATATAGGTGGATATAAAAGCATGCGCAATGTGATGAAGAAAATGATATTAACAAAGACAGCATTAGCGTTGTTAGAGGACCTTGCAAACGTGAGCGATTTAAGGAACGCAAGGATTTACTTGCAAACCATGATAATTGGCTCATAAGCCGATTTCGGTTACCAAAGCCAATGAGTTGTGCGCAGAGCTGCGGCCGGCCCTAGAGCTCAATGGGGGCCAGCGAGTAGCTTGGGGTTGTGCTGACTACGCTGGGGTTCCTGGCAACAGGGGCATACCAGCGGGAGCTGGCCGATCGGTCAGGAGTGTGCCAGTCAACCCTGAGCCGAGCCATGCCAGCTGTGTGGGACGGAATCATCCGAATGTCTCCCTGGTACATCAGATTCCCGTACAATGCTGTTGAACAGGCCCGACATTAAAGCACAGTTTGCAGCGAGAGCCGGTTTCCCTAATGTAATTAGGAGCTATTGACTGCACACACATTGCTATAAAAGCAATTGAATTGAATTTGTTTATCTAATTAGGAAACATTTTTATTCCATCAATGTTCAAATCATATGTGATGCACAAATGCAGCTAACTAACTTCGCGGCAAGGTGGCCTGGTTCAACGCACGCCTCATTCATTATAACTAACAGCATGGTTGGGAACAGGCTGGAGGCTGCACGGTGGGTGGCTTCTGGGTGAGTATTTAAATGAATAAACTCTTTACTTACTCAGAAGCCACCCATAGCGCACCGTGCCAGTGTGCCAATGCACATTTGGGCATGTGCGCATTCAAATATCATATTTTTTGGTTTTCTTTATTTTCTGCTGGTGAAATTAGAGCTGCAGAGCTTTTTAACAAGCCCCCGATTGTCTCCCTGTGTTCAGTATTCTTGTCAGTAAAATGTCAGCCACGGTGCCACACCTGTGCGCTGTGCGGATCCCACGGCATTTACAGCCTCACACACACGCTCCCACTCACGTCTTTTTTTTGGTCATATTTATCCCTGTTGATAGGGAACCAAACAGAATCTCCACTTCATTCATTGGAATATCTAGCTTCGACTCTGTGAAATTCATTTTCTTTCCTTTGTTCATCGCGTTATCTGATCAGACAAAGAAGTTAATCTCAGGTCCAGGGCCTATTTAAATAGATTTACATATGTAAATGGGGCGTGGACACGGAGGAGTTGCATGTGCGCTCAATTCCACGTTGATTGGGATGTACAAAAGAAACGTCCTTGGATCCATGCGTCAGGGTTTTCGCGTACGCCAAGTTTCACGTGGAAATCCACGTAAGTATTCGTACATGAGGCCCCAGATCCTTCAGTCTCTCCAGTGACTCATTTACATTTTCATGTTTTTCACACGTACAGTTATTAATGTACATATGTACAATTATCCGGGTCATGTGAGTGCCTGTTGCTATAAGGTGCGACCACTCTTGGGTTGTTTGTCCGACTAAAGACCTGACAAAGACCTACAGTGGTCAAAACAACTTTTTTATGACTTTGCCACGACAGTGATGGCTTTTTAATGAAGACTTTTGGAGTGCCTGGATTGGCGTTACCGGACACATCTATGCTTATCGAGCAATTATCTCCTTTTATCCCCTTTCTCTTCTCTCTTCTGTAAACATTGTAATAATCAAATATCCTCACAAACACACCAATTGTTTGTGCTTTAATTCCCAAGAAGGATCTATGCTTGTGTTCATGCTAACTAGTAATGTCAATAGAAAGCGTATAAATTATGAATCACCCATCTGGGATCAGCTTCAGCCCCCTGCAACTCAAGCAGCCATAGAAAATGAATGAATAAATAAATTATGATGATACTATGAATATCATGCTTGCAGGTAAAGAATGCTGTAGTCAGTAGATAGACAGGGCTTGCATGTACAGATGAACCGGGCCAACAAAGAACCTTTAGCCTGAACAGCTGAGTCAGATTAGCTTCGGGTACCAGAGCACAGAACAACAATACAAGAGCCAGAAGGCTGTAGTGACTCAATCACTCCCAAACACACCACATCTGTCACACAAAGACTTCAGAAACGGTGTCAACGAAGCGTCTATTGAACCGCCTTTTGTCCTCAATGGAAAGTTGTTATAAACCTCAACATCAGCAGAGCAACTTAGCAGGAGAAACATTGCAGTTGACAGAACTTTAAGCCACAGCTGACTCACAGTTATGATCTCAGCTGTGACTCATGCAAGACATTCCACCAGGTGTATTTGAAGTTGGTGATATACTGCAAGCTCAGCTGGAATTGGACACAAGAGAGTGCAACTGATTTGTGGCACAATTGTAGGACAATCAGATTTACAGCAAGTTCTGTGAGAAGGTACATGCAGCCCCAGGTGACACATTTCTGTGTGCCGAGTGACATGAAGTTAGAGCTCTGCACCAAGTGAAAAACAAGGCGTGAACATTACTCACAAGGGTATAAGTGGCCAAGAACTATGGCACCCTTCAAGTCTTGATGGGGTCAGTGACTCTTGTGTGGTAAAGATAAAATGTTCTGTGGCGCCTCAGCCTGCCTTTGCTGACCAGACATGCAGTGATATTACACTTTTAGACGGAGAGCTGCAGCTGCAGAAAAGTGGCATCATGAGAGGTGAAAAACTTGTACATGAATATCTTGGATGACAGTTTAAGCTAAGGACGTGTAAGGAAGAGTTACACTTGGATATATGGAATGATCAGAAATGTGTGCTAGAAATTCTGAATCTTATACCAGTATATCAAAATTTTACACAGTTTAATTGTTGCACAAAAAATTGTAAAGTTAAGTCAATGTTGCACAGTGGGAAATATAGATTAGGAATAAATTATGGGTTATAGCTGCTAAACAGGGGTGTAATAAGTGTATGTCGTAAATGGTGCATCTCTGTGGAATAAATCTTGCACAGAATGTAGCCCTGTGCTTGACCAGCATGACCATCATGGACCAGGTGTGAGACATCCCCCCTCTGACATCAGTTTGTTGAGTCTGTTGGCATCTACTACCCTCAACCTGCTGCCCCAGAACACTGCAGCAAATAGGACAGACTCATAAAATGTGCTTAGCATCATCCAGCTTCCTCAGTAGATACAGCTTTGGCACGTTGGATTTCAGTGTTCTTAGCTCAGTCCAGTTTACTGTCAATGTACACTCCCAGGTATGTTGGAGGAGCTCGTCCTTGGAGCAGAACAAAAATGCTGTCAAAGTTGCAGAAACTTGATGTAATTGTTGCAAGTAGTCTTCTGCGTCTTCTGAGACATTGTTCAAAATAAAACATCTTTGTTAGAGTTTAAATAAATTCAGTGTAAACATGAAAGGTGATATCTACCAGGTGTTTTACTGTTATGTGGAAAAATAATGGCTCCATGTTTCCCATTTTGAATCAGTTTTTGGTATTTCATGTTGCATTGTTACCGACAAGGTAAAAGAAAAGTTTCTTTGGAAGCACTTTGTAACTTTGTTTTGATAAATGCTGTATATACAAAAGAAATAATTATAACAAACCTTCCCCCAGTGTGCCAATACTAGTTTAAATTGCTAGTGATATATAAAACAAATCGCTGATCCAAAGCTGGTCTTGAGAAATTGTTGAGAAAGTGTTGACACAAGGATGTTAAATGTTTGTAGGGCTAAACCAGTAGAGCAGAACATCACAGTTGTTTTGAATCAAGAAGCATCCAATGTCTTGACATTGAGTCATCGTTATCCTCCACAGTATTTCTGCTGAATGTGTTGCAGGAATCATGATCCTGTCCTCCAGGGTCCTCCTACTGACTATGAACTGAGCAGCACTGTCTGTTAGAGAGGTGTGCATTGCTTCAGACATCCGCATAGACAAGTAAATACACTCTTTAATGCCTTGAGGGGGAAATGCTTTACTGTTGCATTATACTATATATTCACACACCACAAAAAACACACATGCACAAACATGACCAATGTATGGAACAATGGTGCTGCATCATAGTCAGGGGTCCTGAGCAGTTGTGCTTTGCATTTTGGTTCAGAGGTGCAAACTCTCTCCAGTTACAGGTCCACAGACCATACATGGTCCAAGCTGGACCTGAAACTGTAACCCTCAGTTCCCAGGTCCCCATGGACTGAACCACTGCTGCACCCAAGTAGCACACATCTGAATCACAATGGGGTTTGACAAAACTGTGTCAACTCAAACTGAATATTGAAGGTTTCACAGATGTAAGACTATTGCGGGCCAGTTGAACTGCATTAAATTGTTAACGCATAGAAAATAAACTGATAAGATATAGGTAGATATGTTATCACTGCAAACCCACACTTGTGCAATCATTGACTTTCATTATTAGATGAACTACATCCATGATTTGTGTATGATCAAATAGACCAACACTAATGACATCACTGTTGCAAACTAGCACACTAAACATGGTAAACATCAGCATGTTCACTGTCATTGTGAGCATGTTAGCATTTAGCTGAAAGCTCTGATGTGCATAGGTACAGCTTCAAAGGGCTGCTAGCATGACTTTAAACTTTTAGGGTCCATCGTACACATGTAGTGCAAGTGTCTTTGGTAGTTTAAATTTGACAGTTATTCACGCTCAGTGCTGACAGCTTTTCCACTGGTGCCCATCCCCCTGTCCGTGAGCACTATCTTGAGGCAGCAGTGAACAAGGTGCATACAGGTCATGGATGTATTATAAAATCATAGTTATTTTTCATTGAGTGGAGCAGTTACTGCAGCTGTCTCAGGCTTTTTCTCAGCACAAAGATTGGTCCATAATGAAAATTGCAGAGATTTTACAAACACCACAGTTTGCGTGGTTTAGTTACCAGAAATACACACAGCCTTCAACATCAGAAACCAACTTTTTTATTTTTATAGTATCACATTTAATACAATAATCCCTCAAAATACAGTTATTAATGTAACGCAGGTGAGTCTAAACAAATCACATGAGGTTCGCTGATAATATTAGTCCCATAATCATTGTTGTGCAGTATTTCTTTGCAAGTGGCCATCCAGAGTTCAGGGTCCAGGGTGCATAGATTCACTTCTCTGTCCACCATTTAAATAGCAATGCACTACTGTAGGTGCAGCTACACCTGGCTTCTACATGGAACGGTAGATGATACTCTGATTAATTAACTTCATGTACACACAAAAATGTCCGATGATTAGTTAAGGGACAGATCATGCGTTTAACCAGAAGTGGAACTTAATTGCTCTAAATGCACTTGCAATTTATATACATTGCAGACCTGTGTACTGCAGAAAAGAAATAAAACATATTTATTTAAGGTTGGCCTTAACATTGGTCAGCAAACCCCCATTGGTCAGCAAACCACAGAGGTCTAATCACCTGTGTGGGCGAACAGAGCATTTGAAGACAATTTCTGTAGTAGTTAAATCCAGATTTTATTCAAAGTTGCCATTTCAAATTCTGCTCTGAAGTGTACTCTCAGTGAGCTGCTATAAAGAAGTTACAGTAGTTACCTTCTCATCCTATCCAAAAGGTACTTACTTAACAACCCTACTTTTCTCATTTCATTTTCTCCTGTGCATCTTTCACTAAAATACATCTTGTATCCAGATTGTGTCTAGATATTATTTCAACCTAATTATTTATAGACCTGGTAGTGATGGTTCAAATGTACACATTGAAATCTGATTTCTATCCAAACACTATAGGTCCAGCTCAATCTCACATCCTACTCTTGATTGTTGTGCAAGTTGACACTTCACAAGAGCTAGCTCAACATTCAGTCCACACATTTATGTTCATTTCTTGGTAAATGGGTATTAATAATGAGCCAGATTTTTCTGCATCTTGAAGCAAATCTTTCCTTGCCATTGCTGTGCTTGCTTGTGGTGGGCATTGTTGGTCTTGTTGAGTCTGAAGCCCGGTTCTTGAAGTGCATCTTAATTTTATTGTATACTGTACAGTGACAATAAAGAAATCTAATCTATATGGAAAGTGTTATGGTTTGGTGTTATAGGAATAAAATTGAACTAGTACTCTTTCTGCTAATGTTGATGTGTGTAACCCTTCTGTCATTTCTGTTACTTTAGTAGTTTGCGGTACATTGATTTTAACTCAGTGTTTGAGTTCAGTTTACCAGAAACACATTGAATGAATACTGCATTCATGCACAACACTGCCTGCTTTGCGGGAGATTGACAATATGTGGATGTTGTATGTGGATCAACATTACAATTGGATTTACATTTACGTTCAGTGTAGTCACAAGGTGTTCTTGACAAACTGTGAAGGCAGCTTGGCAAATTGGATCATCGATCCTTAATGCATCTTGGGTGCATTTACACTCATACTTTTATGTGGTAAAACACACACCACACTGATAGCAATCTGATCACCTGATAAACATTTTATATAGGAGGTATATTTTAAAGGTGGTCATTATTTGGAACTGTTATGTTATGACAAGAAAACATTTATGAAGCAGAATCAAGGCAAACTGGCTTCATTATTTCTTGACAAATGTTTCCACTGTGTATTTCCCCATGCAAGGAATACCGTTTAGCATAATTGGTTAGGGTGAAAAAAACAGCTTTGTGACTTTGGGACACATTATAAATCTGATGTTTTTCGTCTGCCTTTTTGGGATATATAAACACAGCTAAACTTACTGCTGTCAGTGTTATTTTTGTTTCTCACTCCTCCACTCAGTCGTCTCTTTATTCTTATAGATGTTTGATAGAGAAGTGACATGCAGCACTATGTGACATGAAAGCAGTTGGAAAGCTAATTGAATGTGCAGCAGGCTTAGTTATTGGGATTCATGGAACTTTCATCTGAAATACTTGTCAATGCATACTTAGGGGTTAGGGTTAGAACACCTCATTAGCAGCAACTGCTTCATGATACAGAAGATGGGTTACAAAGAAAAAGGCAACGGAGAATGTATTAATTCCTTTGTCTTTTATCAAATGCATAAACAGCCTGTTTAGATACTGTCTCACTCAAGAACTTGGCCTTTGTGTAGCTGAAACACTTGTAAATATTACTAGTCATGTTTTGCATCAGGTATAATGAATTGTAAATGGAAAAGAAGCCAGAAGTGGAACAATAGCCTAAATGTTTTTGAACAATTTACCTGCAGCTCTCAATTATTATGTGATACAGACTGCAGACTGAAACGTCTGTAAACTGAACTGAAGTCATCCCACAGTGAACACTGAACTCTTAAGCACTCTTCATGTTGAAGTCTGGAACTAACTAAAAGACTAATTCTGTATTTTTATTTTTAAAATTTTCTGGTATCTCTGGTTAATTAATCTCAGTTGTTACACTGTACTGAAGTATCGCCTCAGAGCTGCTAGCATGACTGTAGCTTGTCTTCTTGTAGCCAGTATACAAGTCTGAAGTCTCAAACTAAGTTTATCCTGTTTGTTCTTAGTTTTCCTTTGGCTGTGTTTCTGAAGATATTTTCCCTTGTGTAGTGCACACAAGGTACCTTTTCAGGCTGCAGGAGGTTTTTCAGGCATGCTCTTTGAAACACCACCAGAAGAGATACCTGGGAAATCATTATTTTTGAGAAGCCAAGTACAATGGTATGAAATATATGCTATTCAGTCCTTTGGAAATGAATATCAAATCACACTATAAATGCAAAAGTTAAAGGAAAACAGTGTTTCAGTTAGGAAATCACCAGTTTCATCAGTTCTGTAGACTAAAGAGGAACAGTGACAATGCACAGGATGCAACAGGTTAATCATTGATCAGCGCCCCAAAACCAATCTAGCGCAGAGCTTATTCGTACCAAATGGTTTCCACACTGCTGAAATTTGACATGTGAATTGGAACGCGCCCTTAACTGGCAGCTTAAACTGCGAAAAACATTGAGTATTTAAGTGTGGCACAAACTGGAGAATGCTAACCACATCTTTCATAAAGCTTGGCCTCTCAAAATGGAAATGGAAAAGTTATTGCAATATCAAGAGTTTGGCATAGAGCCCACAGAAGTGGATATTTTGCCCTAACCCACTCACTACAACCTTTTCATTGTGCCAGACAGTTCCCTCTAAATATAATGATGGCAGGCAGATGCTGGTGACACAGGATGTAATTGAATAGAGTAGTTGTGGGAAGAGAGCAAAGCGAGTGCTCATAATTTCAAATGCAACAAAAGTCTCTTTGTCTGCAATAATTGAGGTAGAATTTATCACAGCGATAATGTCCGTCCAGGCCGGTCACACAGCTCTGGTGGGTACATTTGTAAAATAACAGATAATGTTGCAAATATGGCTGAACTGCCAACAGCATGATGAATAATTTTTAAATGTGAGAATTCAGTAATAGTTCACATCATCTTCACCTAAGTCTTGGATAATTGTGTCTTTACTGTTTCTTATCAGTCTGTTCTGATAGCATGGAAATATGAGAGTTTAGACACAAGCACAGGTCCACAGCTTCTGATATGAAGTGGGAGCATGTACACTCAGCGTGGTGATAAACATGTCATTACTTTATACAACTCCCAGGTTCACATGTGAAATGACACTTTAAAATTCTGAAGAGGAAGAAAGCAGTAGAAATGCACCATCTCTATAACAGCTAACAAGTAACTGAATGTATCATGGACACTGCTGGCAGCACACATTAATTTTAGTGTAGTGGATATAGTCACTGGAGAGAACAAGCAGACTCAAAGTAAAGTCTACAAGGACAAGGAACAGCAGGCGAGAAAGACATTCTGGACTCCAGAATAACTCAAACCTTGACATCCTCAAACACTTCCTCACAAATTAGCACCAGGCAGGTAGCTCTCATGCGTGGTGACTATAGAGGTAGAACCCAGGAGGGGTGAACATGGGTCAAACAAATGAGATATGTGTTGAATACGGCTTTGGAGGTGCTGATATGTGTAATTTTGAGCTTTGGCAGGAAACAGACCAACTGTTTCTGGTCTTTATGCAAAGATAAACTAATTGTTTCCCAGCTCAGAGTGATATAAATCATTGCATTTCTCAGCAAGAAAACACGTAACCTTATTTCCCTAAATGTTAAACTATCCCTTTAAGGACCTTGAGACAAAGAAAAATGGTCTGTTGATGGTGCTCTTATCCTGATCAGACTATCACACTTCAGTAGGATTTAGTTTAGTTTTAATCTTTAGTGAAGTGTTGTTTAATACACTTCATGTCTGACATTACATTGATGAGCTGACACTTTATTAATGTCTCTAAACTATTGACTTGTAATGGCAAATGGAAGCACAATGAAATTACCAGAGAATATAATTAAAATGAGGACAATCATTTTAAACTGTTTAAATAAATAACTACCCGTTCTACTACTTTGATCATGCAGTTCATTAACACTCTTCGAAGATGCCGTTCACTCACCCTGACCAGTTTTACCCATTGGCCCCTGGAGATTCTCTCCTCCCCATCCTCCAAGTACCCGTTGCTGACATTTATTGGGCAACATTTACAGTGGCAACCAAAATGATAAGGAATTGTAGCTCTTGTAACCTAAATGCACAACTCTCAGACAAAAGTTTAAAATTACAAAAAAAGTTTTAATAAACAAAATGAAAATCATTCTTGAGGAACTCTTCACTAATCTAAGAAACTAAACTAGACTAAGGAAGAAAAAGAAAACAAACTCGAACAAAACAACAAGACCTGGCAATGGCAAGGATTAAGCGCTGGTTCTCTGACACATTGGACAAGACGAACTGGCACAGGACACACACACACACACACACACACACACACACACACACACACACACACGGAAACAATCAGGGTGGAGACAGGTAATCCCAACGGCGGGAAGACAGACAAAAGGGAGAAAGTAAAACTGGCAACAATAGACACAGATAGGAAGTAGAAACAAAATAAAACAAGAATTCAAAAGACAACATAGACACTGGGAAAAACTGGGAAAATTAACTTAACGTTTTCTGGACATGACACACGGAAGCAAATAAAGAGGTATTGTATGAAGAAAAGCTGGGCCTATCAAAGCTTGACTTGTACCATTTTTGTGACAGTGCATTGTACATTGGTAATCAACTTTATTTGAAGAGGTACCTATAATTATGAAATGGTTTGTTCATGTGGACCTAGCTAATATGAAATCATGTCTCACCAGGTTTCTGTAGTAGGTGTCTACTAATAATAATACTGATAAGTGGGATTTTGTCTTGGTTATTGTTACTAGTGTGGCGTGATTAAGGAAGGGGGGATGTTGCGACAACGCCACCTGGGGTATTATTACCCACAGGAAATTCTTGGTCCCTGACTAATTATGTACAAGGCCACAGGTTCGATGATACCACGGGGCAAGAGACGGTTTACAAATCAAGAGATTACTTTATTAACACAGAAAGGAATAAACAAATAGAAAACAATCAAAAGTTCACACACCAAGTACCGGTAATAATAATTAAAACTTAGCACCAGGCAAAACAACACTAAGGAAAGGGCTGGGCTTACCAGGTGGCAGGAGCAAACCGGAAGTAAAACTAAATAAAACACCCGTGACACAGCACTCACACTCCAAACGGGAAAATAATCGTGAAGGGGACCACCACCAGGGACTGGATTACTGCCTCTGGGCCACAGCACCTAACCAAACACAGAAAACAAGGTTAAAACCTTGCCGAAGGTGCTACACAGGACCGGCGTGACAACCTATTAAATGAAAGAAAACAAAATAGACAGAAATGCAATATAACACAATTCAACAAGACATAACATAATGCATTAAAACAGTGACGTATCTTTAAGTCCAACAGCTGATTGCGGGCACAGTCGCGCACTGACAGGCCAAACCAGAAGGCGCAGAGAGCTGAGTGCACCAACTCTCGCCGTTCCACAGCTGACGTCACCACAACAAACGACAGCTGTACTTGATAAAGATTTGGCGAAGCCAAAACAGCAGCATAGGTCCCAGGAAAACCATAAAATGTAGGCCAGCAAGTTACCACAGCCTCCCTCAAAGCTACAGTGGAGCCCCGGAGAGACGGAGATTAAAGGGCTCAGGCTGCGGATCAATCACCCAGCGACAGGAGCGAGCAGACGCACTCAGGGGGGGCTTCTGGTGAAGCGACACGTCCCCCACGGTCCCAACAGCCGGTCACGCTATATAACGGGCGGAGATTGTATCACCAAAAGCCGGTTTTACGCACACCAAGAACAACAGGAGACTAGCAGAGTGTATTACCTGAGGAGGGACCGTACACCTGCAACAGCTACCACGATGGCCAGGCCACAACCACCAACAGGAAGCGGAGAAAGAGGAAGTCACCTGTGCCCGCACCTCTATATATAAGGGCGTATCGTACCACCCCTCATCAAGCCGCTCCGCGCATTGGCACAGTGCCATATAGTGGCAGGAAGGGAGACGACCTGTCACACTAGCATTAACTAGCATTAGCTAACTTAAAGAAAGCTTAGCTCACCTCTGTGTTACTAAGGTTGCTTTAAGGTTGCACTTATGACACACAGATG
The DNA here is from genome assembly GCA_004119915.2 of Collichthys lucidus. Lineage (NCBI taxonomy): Eukaryota > Metazoa > Chordata > Actinopteri > Sciaenidae > Collichthys > Collichthys lucidus. The sequence continues at coordinate 4,870,741 of CM014083.1, forward strand.
CTGTATGGTTAGTGACCAGTGATGCCACAGTTACTTTGAAACAGTAATCTGACTACTGACTACTGACTACTGCTCGAAAAAGTAACTTAGTTACGTTACTGACTACTTGATTTTGAAAGTAACTAAGTTAGATTACTTTTAGTTACTTGCAGCATATAGGCCTAGCAGATACATTTTGTAACCTTTAGATGCAAATTCCTGCATTTTACTGAATTAGATGTCTGGCTTGATGACATTGACAAGATAGACGGTCCGGCCTAAAAGATGGACATCTGGCCACCCTACTTACAGCAGAGGCTGATCCCCCACCCCCTCAACATAAAAATGACTACCAGTTATGCCAATACTCACTTTTATTGACATCAAAAACAACAAAATGTCAAAAACATCTGGAACAAACAAAACTGACAGGGACATTTGAAAACTACTTCCTGAAAAAGGCTACAATTTTTTATATAATAAAAAATAAGGTAGATAGATAGATAGATAGATAGATAGATAGATAGATAGATAGATAGATAGATAGATAGATAGATAGATAGATGGAAAACAAGGAAGGAGAAGAGCAAACAATAGGACAATATAAATTATGTCAGCATGTAGCCGGAGTGCCTGCTTTTTTATTTCCAGACAGTTAATTTCTCAAGTGAGAATTTAGTTCCCACTGCACAAAAACAAACGAGAGGCAGACGTGATCATGGCGATCAGCCGGCGCGCGCCGGCCCTCACTTTCATTGCGCCACGGGGTTTCCACCGCACCCTCTGACTCGCGCGCGCGTTAGACTCCTTGGTCCGTGTTTCAAGACGGGTCGGGTGGGTTGCCGACATCGCCGCAGACCCCTGGCGCCTCCTAGTACGTGGGCCGGTCCCCGCCCTGGGCGACGCGACGCGGTCGGGAGAGCACTGAGGACAGTCCGCGAAACATGCGAAAAAGTAACGCATCTAATATTAGATAAGTAACTGTAGTCTGACTACTGGTTTTGAAATAGTAGTTGCGTTAGACTACTCGTTACTGAAAAAAGTAGTCAGACTACAGTAACGCGTTACTAAGTAGCGCGTTACTGGCATCACTGTTAGTGACAACAGCTCAAGCTTATATTGACAGGATTTTAAATGTTTGACACTTACCAAAGTTAGAGCCACTGTCAAACTTCACTGCAGCAGAAGATGAGACAACTTTAGGTTACAAAGGTAACCCCGGTCTGATAACATTACACCAGCCACATTGGCTGGCAGTCGTGACGACTGCAAAAGGGAATGATGCCGCGTCGCCACCTCATTCAGAATAAGCACACCATCGCGACCTACAGAAGAGCCTACACTCAGCACAGTATGCGCCTAAGAAGGTGCTGTGACGTCCAGCACATAGAAACTTGTGTGAATGCAAATGTGTGAGGTGAAGCCCGAATGGCTGCCAAGCCTATATCTCGGATACACATGTCTCTACACAGGGCCGGCCCTTGCTGCTGTAGGCCATAGGCCGTTTTGCCTCGACAGTGCCATGGTGAGCGAGTTTAGGAAAACTTCAGCTGAAGTAGAAAGGCTGCTAGTGATAAGCTAATATGATAGCAGGCTTAGCTAATGCTAGTAAGGAGGCTAGCTAGGCTAAGTGCTTGGTGTTATTGTTTGCAGCAACCCGTCCCCTGAAGGCAACAAATGGACCCAAACCATGCCAGCAACATGACCCCACAGCATAGAGCCACCAGGTCTGCTCACTGTAGGGGTCTAACATTCTACTGGTGTACGCCACATATACACTCACCCACACAGAATATGGTGAAGGATGACTCATCCGAACAGAACGCTTCTTCCACATTTCTGTAAACGAGTGAACTAAATGTGCATTCATCTTTGTAATGAGGGCTTCATGTGCTACAGCCATACTATGACCATAAAGGATGCCAACCCAGATGACAGCCCTAAGTTGTCCCTGCTCTGATCGTGAAGTAGGAAGCAGACACAACAGGGCAGCACGAGAGACTCAGGAAGCGCTTCTTTTCTATGTCATGCATGCATGTGCTTTTATAAGATCCTTAAAGGTGAGAGCTGATTATTATTGTTTAGAGTCATTGCCCTGAAGTGGAGAAGTAGTGCATATAAACGGGACCTTTAATTGACCTGGATTTGACTTTACTATTGTATCCTCCAACCCACAAATCTTTGTGATCATGAACTACAGATGAAAGAATTACACATGACAGGCTCAGAAAGGAAGCGCAGCTTTAAAGGACCCCAACAGTGCCTTTTGCTTCAGCAAAGTCTCTGACCTCGATATGAACTCTTTTTCTTCTTGCGTGGCAACACATGACATGATAGCAGGGACTTTCATGTTTTCCTTTGTGTGTTAAAGACTCAGATATACTGCGATATTTTTTTTACATCATCACTTTCCTATCGGGTGTGTCAACTGTTGATCTAATACATCAGATAGAATCATTATATGTCTGCCTTTCAGTGTTTGAGAAGTCCTGGAGACAGCACATCTAATTTAACTTTTTAAAGAACACCCAAAATATCTTCATGTTTTCTGGCAATTTCACAATCAATATTCACAGAAGGGATTAAATACCAACCCAGCGTGATATGACCTCATTCTCTTTTAAACATGTTTTGATGCTATTTGTTTGCCTGAAAAGAACTGGAACAAATGAAAAGGGATACTTGATGCATTTAAGAATTCTGTCCATGTATGCAGTGTACATGACCACGTCTTTATACACGATTTTATAGAGTATGTGGTTCGGCTCATGTGGTACAGGCCATTCTCCCTCCCCAGGCTGGATTAGTTGGGTGTGCATGTTGGATGTTAACATTTTCTGTCTTTAGTCTGCATCTAATCCTTTGCCTCGAGCCTGTGCTCCTAACTCTTACTCATATTTGGTTTAGTCAAGGTATGGTGGTTTGGTTGGTTGACAAGTAATTCATGATGGTTATGGCTCCTTCCAACTCAGCACCCACCAGGCTGGTAGTGTCTTTAAGTAATTATTTGACAATTTTCTTATTTCTGTTGAGAGTAAAATATAATTATATCTTGTCAACAAACCTAAAAAACAATATCCTGCCAACCAAAGCCTGTTATTTATTATTCCTCTGTGTAATACAGCTTCATCATTGTCCAAAAACTATTAAAACACAGTGAGTCACACTGTTGCACTCTCTGCTGACATGTTTTTTTCATTACCATTAACTCACTCTGTAGTTGATTTTAACTCAATCTGACACACAGTGTCTAGTTGTAATACTCTGAGCACCAAATGTGGATTAATCCACTGCTGAAAATAGTCCCCAACAAAGACACTGTTTCCATCTCTTTGAGTAAGTTTTACAAAAATCTAAAGGTGCTCAGGTATTTTAGGAAATGTGCTGAGTCTGTTTCTAAAAGTGGAAATATATACAGTGTTTGTGACCCATTTAAGATGTGGTACGTGCCACAGATGGGGCAGAGTTAGACAGTAACTAATAAACTTAATGAGCCAGACTTAGCTTTAAAGGCTCATTTCCATTGGCTGGATGTTAAAATGCCACCATAACACATTAAAAGACCTAAATTGATCTTTTCATTAGACAGTTACAAAATGATGCAAATATCCAGTAAATCATTCTGTACAGCACACACATACACAGACACACACGCACTTGGAGAGTATGGAGTATTTTTAAGCTTTTTATTTCATTTTGTTTTAGTCTACAACTCTGTCTAAATCTATATATCCCACAATCCCTAACATGCCTCCTACCCGTAATCTCTTTGGAGACAACTTGTCAGTCATTCTTTCCCTCTGCCCCCTGTTTGCAATAGCTGTCTAAATCTTAATCTGCCTTCTCCTCCCTCTGCACCCTTTTTAATGCGTAAACAATGTAACTAAACCCCCCTCATAGTCTACCTGGAGTTCTGTAATCTATCTTCTACTTCTGTGATTTTGAGAGCCAGTGTTGTGCCTCACCAGAGACCATTCTATCCTCACTGATTACTGTAGAAAAACACAGCTTTATAACTTTTTAAATTGATTTTGGTGGATTATATGTTATGGTTTTAACCCCTGATGTCCCCTGGCTGATCCCCTTCAACTCTTAGTGATCTTCTGTGTTTTGGTGGATAACTTGCTAAAGTAGCTAATTGCTAATGGTTGTATCTGCTATGAGTGGTCAATGGAGGCCGAGCACATGTGATATCTAGACTGTACCGCTTGGTTAGGTTAGCTGAGTCAGCCCCAAGATACCTAGAATCATCAAACTGGCCTCTGTGGGTCTTGAGTGCTTTGGTCACGGAGAGTCACCTAAAATGACCAATGGAACCAGCATTGCTGATAAGCGGTCTTAGAGTAACTTATACATAGTGTTATTGGATGCTATAAAAGCCGTTCAATATCTGCATATCTGTTCCTCCCATCCCATCCTACCTGTTTTTACAAGAAACACACAGGTACAGATGAGATGAACGCCATGCTAGCATTTTTTAACTACTCAAAAAAATGTAAATTGCTGTTTTTTTCTGCATCCGTCCTTCTAACAGCACAGTCTATTGTACTGACCACCTACTGTATGAAGACTGCATATTGCAAACAGTGTGTAACCTTTTACGGACACCAAATGACTTTCAAAGTATTCTATGAAATATGACATTAAAATTCTGTTCTCATTTTGATTAGAGTACCTTAATATCTGTCTTAATTAGTTCCACAATGTCACTGTAAGGGATTGTAGAAGACGCCTCGTCTGAATAAAGACCAGCAATATGTCTTTATGTTGTCATCTACTGACTGAATTCATTATAAGTTGACATGACATGTCAAGTCTGGTTTAGTTCAGCAGGTGGCAGTGATTATTGATCTATTACATGGTACCATTTTGTAATAATTGCTCAGGGCAGCACGTAGTACTGTTCGGAAAAAAAAGAAAAATTCTTTAGGAGATCTTTTTTTGTAATCTGTGTTAATTTAGTAGTAGTAGTAATTAGTTATATTCACATTTTTAGCATTTTTAGGTCACATACATTTTTCATTGTTACATTTAAATTGATGTTTGGTCAAAATGTTTTGTTTGGATGGTGTATGTATGTTTGTGTCAAACTCAATTAAGGGTGACTTGTTTTGCTGTTTGGAACAATTTGTCTGTAAAGCCTCACTATATATGTTCCCAGCAGCAGGATCAGACCTTTGGACAAAGACACAGTGCTCAGTCCGGACAACTGTGTTAGGTTGTTATTGCCAGGTCGGGATTTGTGAGGGTCAGTTTGTGCTCATCGACTCTTGTAGCAGTCGGGTAGGTGCAGGTCTTACAAAACCCTGACACACACCTCCATTTTCTCTTACATATCAGAGGAGAATGTCATGCATGTTTTAAATAACTCATCACAAACATTTTGTCATAGTTGTTGTGAGCAAAGATCTATTCTAGTTGATCCTTCTCTCGTCTTTGTTGATGATGAATGTCGATGATGAACATTTTACGTCACAAGTGAAACGAAGGTACAAGTTCATTACACTGCTGTATTAGTCATCAAAAGCTCTGAGACCATAAAAAATACACACCACTATCATTAAGAAGAAGTGCATTTGTGTAAAACACTCAACCTCTTCTGTCAAACAAACGGAAACGCATTTTGTCCTGGTCTAGTCTTTAGTCTTTACTATCAAAGATCTACTGTAGCTCGTCATCACATCGCCTTTGCCATGGAAAAAGGTCATTGACGAACATTCATCACCATAGTTCTCATTAACCCAGGTAAATAAAACCTTTAAAAATGTTTTGCACTTATTTAGTGAATTGGTTGGCATTACTTGTGGAGTAACTTTATACACAGTTTTCTTAGAGTTCATCCTCAGTTGACTGCAATGTAAAAGTGGAGAATTTACCCATTGAATCTCAAGTAAAGTAAGACTTGGACTCTAAATTATGCTATCTGTTCACATGAATGAGCAGTGATGATGAGGACATCTATTCTTCATTTTAAAAAAAAACACAGAGACAGCATTTGAGGGGATGTCGATCTGAATGAATGATCCGTTATCCGTTACTCATTAGTTATGTAAGTTCTAAGAGAGAAATAAAGAGAAACGTAAATGAAAAGGACGCGAGTTGAGGAGATGTGACGAATAAAAGATGTTCAAACACAGGACAATGGTTCGGTGTGTAATTCTCAGCAGTATGTATGTGTGTGTGAGAGAGAGAGTGTGTGTGTTACTTTTTCATTTGGGTAATTTAAATTTAGCATCTCCTCAATGACAAACTGTACAATGTTTTCAGTTTCCACCGCAGCAAGTAACCTATGCTTGCCTCAGCGTGTACAGAAAGACAGAGTAAATATCACATTGAGAATCTCACTTGTTCATCCAAACTTGACAGAAAGCCAGTATAGTGGGCAGAATTTGGTGAGACAGGCTTTTGATGTTTATTTTAAAAGGGATATTCTACTGGAAATATCTTTTTAGTTACTTTTGTTCCCTTTCGACATATCCTGAAAATGTTGCTGTGAAAAGTTTGTGAAGTGACCCCGATGGTGACCCAGAGTTCCAGCAAAAAGAATGAACACTATGAAAGAATAAAACAAAAATCGAATAGATTTGGAATTCGTTTGTATCCATCTGTTGAATTCAGTTCCAGTATTCACTCTTTTTAGGGTGCCTCACAGTAAGATGGGGAGTTTGAGGAAGGGGCTGAGGTCTTTCTGCATGGAGTTTGCATGCTCCACTCATGTCTGTGTGTGTTCTCTCAGAGTATTCTGGATTCCACCCACCCCCAAGGCATGCAGGTTAATTGGTGACTCTAAATTACTTTAAATTGCCCATTGGTATGAATGGTTGTCTCTCTATACAACTATTAACCTCGTGATGAACAGCTGACTTGTTAAGGGTCTACCCCATGACTGGTCTCATGTCAGCTGATATTGGCTCCTAGGTCCTGTGACCCTCATAAAAATTTAAGAAAGTGGTTATGGAAGATGAATGAAAAGAAGAACCATTTACTCTTCTTTTTTTCCTGCTACTGATGGAAATATCTAGCTCTTTATCTTCTGTGTGTGGATGAGAGCGGCAATGCCAAAACTGTAAAGGTAATGGTTGTAAAATCAAAACAACAAGCTGAAAGAGACTAAAAGGGTCTGTAGAGTTATTAAAGAGCTATTATACTATAGTATTTTTTTCTTTGTTTTAATCTTGTTACTATTACATGTTGGATAGAAACAAAGCCATCAGGCATGACAAAGAGAAAATGGGGAAGCAAGGAACTGAGGCTGATTAATGAATTTCTTCCAACTCTTGCTGTCATAAGATAATTGATGTTAAAGTGTTTGAAAGGATTCATTGATTTGTCAGTTGCTGCTGAGAGTTGCCATGGGAGAAACTGAAAAGAAGAAATGAAAAAGGGGGTACTGTGCCAATTTGTAGGAAGGTAAGCAAGTTCAGGGGTGAGTTCATTAAACCCTGCTGTATTATTCATCAACAGGCCCTGAGCCCATAGTACATGGTAACCACTGCATTAAGATAGTAAAGTAAAAAAAAAAGTTGTGTAAAAGCTCTCATTCAGAGACACTTCTGCAGGTTTTCATGAGCCTGGGAGTTGGAAATGCAGATGTATCTTATCATAATTATGCCTGCCAGGACTGTGTGCTGCTTTTTCTTTCTCTGAGAGAGATTAGTAGTTCCTGTCATTGAAAGACGAGCCATGAGGGAGAGCGGTTTGACACAGCCTGGCTCTGAAAGATCTGGCTCCTTTTGACCAAATTATTGGCCATTTAAATGTTGTACAGGTACAGCTCTGCATATTTTTGTTGACTAGAAAACTTTTACCAACTGATCAACATGCACCTGAAACAGAATGAACTCTATAAGCACTTCCTTTCCTGTGAGAGGCGACAGCCAGACAAAAATGTCAACGGGTGAATGATAAACTTGCTCAGGTATTTACATCTCTGTGAAGAGGCTGACAGGCACTTTAGAATAATAATACAATGTATTTTCTCCTGTGCTCTTGCTGTTGATGGACTTGTGAACGCCTATAGCTGGAGCTCACACACATGCAGTACCCTCTGCTCGGCAGCAAAGAGAAAGCTGAGCTTGTTCCAAATTAGACACCATAATAAATAAATCCAGATTAAGAATGAAAATTTGGTGATTTGTGTTACAAATCAATCACTCAGCAACAACGTCAAGTCCAGTCGCTTGTTTGCTAGTATGTTTGTCTCAATAATGTCAGAGCTGTGTTTCGGAGTTCTTCTGTCCCCAAGTGGTGAAACATCTAAGAATGCAGCTTTAACCCTAATCCCCATCTTACATACTACGACCTGGATGACCATTTCAGACACCCTTCTAAAACACAGCATGGGTCAAAAATGGTTCAAGTGTTTCTTCTCTAGAAACCAGTTGATTACGTCATTTAATATTTTAATCTTAATAATATTCAGTATAATTTTATTATTGATGACTACGAATCATTATTTTTGCATATATGGGTAAAAAAACTAAACTAAAAAAACTATAATAATAAGTTTGTGAAAATACATATGTTAGAGCGGTTTGGACCTATGAATAATACATTTAATAGATATGTAGAATAAAAATAAAATTATTTGTGGTAATAAAAAACAAGATAAATGTTGAACACCTGTAATTTCACAGGATAAAATACTTTTATTTCCATTTTTTTTAGCAGTTATCCTCTAACTGTGTCTGTCTGCAGTTTGCTGCTACACTGGATTTCTGGAAACAGCGCTGAAGACGAGAGTGGCCCAATATAGTAACGTTGAGAGAAAGTGCATTATGGAGTGATAACTCTCTGTTAGTTTGTTACCTTTTTCCTGACTGTCCAGTGATTAGTAGAGCTGTGAAGCTGTGATAAGGATGTCCTGGAATGGATTTCTAGTGTGCATTAAGGAGCTTCACTTTCACTTTAGCCCCAACGTGGACATCTGTGTTTTAGTTCACAAGTCATAATCGGGACATGTTTTCAGCAGCAAACTGGAGCAACCTTCTTGTCTGAGAGCAAAGAGGCACAGAAACTCTGAAAACTAAGATGAACACACTTCATGTTAAGACTGGTACTCCACAAAAGCTTGGACTCAAAAGCACGATTCGAAAGCAGTTCAGGGTTCAAATGAAAAATCAGTTTACTAGTCAGATCAGGCAAACAAATCCAAAAAGGGCAAGGCAAAGGCAAAGGTCAATAAACAGGCAAAATACGAAAAAAAAAATACCGAGGAAAATCCAACTACTAGAAAACTCACAGGGCTGGGACGTAAGGCACTGGGGTACAAAACAAACTGGCACAGAGAGGAGGAGAAACACAGACTAAATACACAAGAGAGGGGAGTGGTAACAAGACACAGGTGAATCTAATGAGGGCGGGGCAGACAATCAAAACTGGAGGGAAAAACACAGGGTCAGGAAGTGAGGCGGTCTGAAACGAGAGGAAGGGTAAGTTTCACAATAAAACAGAAATCATAAAGTTTCACAATAAAACAGAAAACAAAACACATGACCTTAAGAGGCTTGACGAGATGTGTCACTTCATATGTCAAACACAAGTCCTACATTGTGTTTCTTTTAAACGCTTTTGTGAAAATTCTAAATTCCCAGAGTGAGTCAATCTAGACTAGTCACATTATAAGCCTAAATCAGTTCAAGCAACACTATCATGAAAGTTAAAACTTTGCTACTATTGCTGTTTTTTACTGAGATAGATTATCGTAGGGTGATGATCAGCCTGTTTCCGTCATAGGGCTTGACTCAGGACACTGACATTTGTTACTGCGTGTCTTCACTACTTCCATCCGTGAAAGAATCCTGTCATTTGAAAGGTTTTATATCACTTCACAAAATTGTTTTTACAGTTGCGCCATAACAGAGGCACTCAATGCTTTATGGTACCATTTTTAGACAGATCATTACAGAGCCATGCTCAAGAGGTTCTACATGGATCCTTTGTAACTGGAAATAAACTTTTTGGGGATTTAATGATGCTGGATGAGATAAGTTGTTCTGGTTTGCTTTGCTCTTTGCAGATGATGTGGTTCTGTTCATCAGAACGTAACCTTCAGCATGCACTGGGGCAGTTTGCAGCAAAGTGTGAAGCTGTCATTATAAGAGCCAGTATCTCCAAGTCTGCAGCCATGGTTCTCTGCCAGAAAACAGTGGATTGCTCCCTCTGGATTTGGAGTGACTTACTTCCCCGAGTGAAGTAGTTAAAGCATTTTGTGGTGTTATTCATGAGTATTTAGTAGTTTGACAGACAAAATTGTACTGCATCATCTGTAATGTGACCACAATATGTGACCGTCAACACCAGTCAAAACAGTGTTGAAGACAAAGCTCAGTTGCTTTATGTTCCAATCATCATCAATGGTTGCTAGGATTGGGTATTTAATGAAAGAATGATTTATATATATGGGCTTACTGTTTGGGACAAGATAAGGACCTCAAACATCTGGTGGGAGCTTGGAATAGAGCGGCAGCTTCTACATGCATGTCTAGCTGGTTAGAGACTGTCACGCTTGGGAGAGAGATTATTAAAAGACAGTTGTATATCTCATCTGGCTTGTGAACACTTTGGGATGCCCAAAGTGGGGAAGAGGGATGTCTCAACTACCTTACTTACCTCGTTGCCATCATGACTAAGCCCTGAATAAACAGCAAACAATGGATGGGTAAAAAAAGATTATTTCTCTCTGGAAAAGGACGATATTTAGTAAACCCTGCTTTTTCTTTGTGTGTGTGTGTGCAATGTGTAAGCATATCTGAATGCCTGTGTGTGCCAGTTTATGGATGCCAGCTCCTTTGTCAGCTAAAAACAAAAATCCATTAGTTTGTTTGGAAGCTGGCAACCATAGCTCTTTGAAGCCTTTGTGTCCAAGCACACGTGGAGGAATGTAATTCCTTTGAGCTCTGAGCACCGTCTATTTCTGTCCACGTATGTCTAATTGAAATGTTGCTACAAAAAACAATAAAACGAGGCAGAGGGGAAAATCCAATTTTAAAAGTTGATGAGGATGGGATTTTCTAGCTGGAATGATTCCCAGCACTTCAAGGTTCAGGTTAAATTTCAGTCGCATTTTGTCGACTTTGTGATGTGGGTGTAAGACGTGTGCATACACACAACACCAAAGACACCTGCTATACACAATCAACATATTCATCATGTGTAATTTAATATCATCATCTACTGGGGGCCATATGAAAACACACTTTCCTGAACAAGGCAAGCTTATAGTCTTCTGCTTGTGTACATTAAGAACTTCAGGTAAAACAGACATTTGCTTTTTATTACACTTCTGCTGACTAATAAAGTTAATAACTGAAAAAGATTCACTGCCTCAGTCTGCTGAGGCAGACTGATGGCTTTGATGGAAAATGCGTTGAATTTTTTTTCTTTGAAAATTTATCATAGGCGTGTAATCTTTTTCATGTGTGACTTTGTTAAATTCTGTATTTCAACAGCTCTGTGTTATTTTTTGGACTTTTTTACTCTGCAGTTATGTAATGAGTTTTTGCTTTAGTGTAACACATAATGCTCTGTTTGGTCTGCTGAAGCCAATCAGGTTGGGGAAATATAGAGAAACGTAATGTGGGGAAAGGGTCAACAGCTGATGTCATTTGGGACCAAGCATGGAACAGCTAAATTGTTTTGCTGAGCTGGCATGTCACATCCTTTGCCTTGTACAGTTTGTGTGTGTGTGTGTGCGTCTGTGTGTGTGTGTGTGTGTGTGTGTGTGGGTCACAATAGTGTGGCCATAAAAATGGCTTACACTTTAAGCTAGAGATAACCGGTGGTGGAAGAAGTTTTCAGATGCTTTGTCCAGTCCTAGTACCAAAACGTTGTGATACAAGTAGACCAAGTTCTATCCTTAAGTACAACTACATATGTCTTATCAGTAAAATACACTTAAAGTAAAAGTACTTATTCTGCAGTAAAATGTCCCGTTTCTGATTTATTATTGCAAATGACAATATGGAAGCAGAAAAACATTCTGTTCTAGTTTTGACCACTTCAGCTTAGTCAACGCTTTCTAATCTATGCAGTCACAAGATAAATCTGAGGGGTCATCTAATGATTAATGGGATAAAAACAAATTTCTTCCAGGCCTATACAAATCATCTCTGAAAAAAGCATCTCTGTGGTGGAACAAACTGCTCATGTGCTAAAATGTAAGAAATCAAAACTAACTGTGTACCAAAGCGCAGATTGAAGAAAAACCCTTAAGAAATTGAACTTGCCTTAAGGGAGAAGCACTGCATCTTTTTTGATGTTAATGGCATGAGTTACTTTGTTTTCTTCAAAATAAAACATGAGTTACTTAAAAAAATCTCTCTCTTCATCATTGTGTGCCTTTGAACATCAGCAGTCAAAGGAAAACTGTTGCTCTACAGCTTTGAAAAGAGCTTTTTACAAGATACTTTGCTGGCAGGGTGAATCTGGCAAAGAGAACTGTGCTGCTCAAAGATCATACACAAAACTGGGATGATAAATAGTAGCAAGAATGGGCAATATTGCTTGGGGAAAGTAAAAGAACACAAATCAATGCTTCAGAAGGATTTAAGGAATAACAGCAGGGTAGTGATACTTTTACAAAGGTTGGCATTGATTTATTTTATTCAGCTTACAATACTTTAGCCCATTAGTTAGCTCTGTTCAGTCAAAGGTGCTTTCTAACAACTCTAAATCCTCCACATGCACACATCATCTCCTGTAATTCACAAATTTCAAAAAGAAAAAGATGGTGGTTTAACAAACAGTCACCATACATTTTAGCAATATTTTCTAACTAGCTTAGCCGCAGTGCATGCAACACTCCAGGGATCCTGTCTTCATAGTGACCCAGAGTGTTCAAACATCCACCAACTCAAAACTCAATGTAGTCCCACAAGTCAGTATGTGAAAACATGAAGAAACTGATGCCAGTGCTCAATCCAATTCCTGATAAGACAGTAAATACTACATTTGAAACTGTAATTCCTTACAGTGCTGGTTAATGAAAAATGCATCACCACTCATAGCCAGTGAATGCTCCTGGTTTGCGTTTAAAATGTCCTCACCTCAAGAATGAAACAGTAACATTGGAGAATCACATGCTCTGTAATATTTTAACTAATCTGCAATCTTGCAGTCTGGAAAATACAATTCATGGACAGGATGATTGTCTGGAAAATAACCCCAGCACTGGGAAAGGCAGAGTGGCGGGCCTCCAAACCTATGGTCCAAAGCTGGAGATGGTTCCTACTCTGCCAATGCTGTCATTAGCAATGCCACCAGTTCCCCCACCGCTGTTCAGAGCTGGCATATTGAGACATGATAATGGGAGATTTGGCTAAACAGCTCCAGTTTACTGCTAAGGCAAGTGTACTTGCAAGTGTACAAGTGTAGTGCTTTGCAGCAGCTATTTCCTGTCTGTGAGAGGTTTCCCAATTGGTTTAGTTTGCCTATTTATGCCATGAATCTGAGGGTGTTTAAAGGGACATGTCTCTGGTATTTCCAAGCCAAATGTGGATGTATGCAAGCCAGCTTGCTTTTTAGCTGTTCCTACCAACAATCCTCTGCAGAGGAAGATGCGTAACATTGAGGGAGCCACTAAGAGAGCACAGGTGACAGCTTGTTGACAGATCACAGCACACATGACTTTCTCTGACTTCAACACCTCATTGACATGTGCCAAAGCTGCTTCACACAGCTGCTAGCATTAGCCTTGTCGTGGTATGTCGCAAAGAGATTGATTGAAATGGCAGCAACCCTGATGCCCTGTATGTGCAGCTGACACATGCTGCATGTTTATTAACTCCTGTGACAACTGCCTGGACACTGATGGACATAAATGTTTGTGTGTGCACTGCTTTTAATTAACTGTGGCTCACCTAATAAGGAAGAAATGCAACGAGTCAGAGAATACATGTGGGAATAACTCACTATCTGATTTAGCTTGGAAAGAATACTCACCATTAGATACTGTCTACTTATACAGAAATATAAACCCAGAGTTTTCATGCATTTTCCAACTACACTGTAGTACTAGTAACCAGTTATGTCATGGCGGCGCGGCGCAGACGCGAAGCCCAGTGTCTCGCCAGTATCTGCAAAATAGTAGTATTCCTGCTACTCTCGGGTCTGTTCATTTAGAACAGCCTCTCACTAACATCTTACACCCGGGTAGAGCTGTTGGACATTAATTTACACGTCCGGGTCACCATTACGACCACCTTCCGACTCGCGCCAAAAATCATCAGATCATTGGAGTCTCGGCTTACCGTCCTGCCGGGCGGAGGTCGACCGAGGCGGGGTCGAGATCGTAAACATAGACGGGGGAAGCATGGAGAAAGAAGAGCTGGGCTAAAGTCAACACCATACCGGCTCTCCTTACGGAGCATTTTCCTCACTAATGTACGGTCCTTGGTGACCAAAATGGATGATATAAGCCTTCGTATCTCCAACAGTAAGAGACCTTTGGACTGTAACTCGACGATGCCATCCAGCTAGCCGGGCACTACACACTCCGTGCGGACAGATCAGCTTTTGCACTACCTGAACATAACACTGTATATACTGTAAAAATGTGTACCCTGCATATACTCACTTTATAATCTACTCCTTGTTTGCACTTTTGGTTAGATGAAAACTGCATTTCGTTACCCTGTACTTGTACGTGTGTAATGACAATAAAGTTGAATCTAATCTAATCTAATCTGTGAGGGATGCCACTGGTCTGCAGATGCTTGAGCATTGGTACTTGGCACAGTCACATTAGGAATAAATATTCTGTGATTTTTTTTCCAGATTTTGCTCTTTGCTTTCATTTCCACTCTCTGCTCATCGTGCTCTTTGGGATTCAACCTTTGCTGGATGAGAAGTGACCCATGAGAGAAACAGAATAGCTAATAGCTGACAGGGCAAACTTAGGTAAATACTCTGTGCTACAGGGGGCTGGATAGCGCATGTGTGTGTGTGTGTGTGTGTGTGTGTGTGTGTGTGTGTGTGTGTGTGTGTGTGTGTGTGTGACCCCCTTGGGTAGCCATTAAGGACAGTCACACTTCTGGAATGGCTGCAATTCTGCACCTTGATTCTCTCTCTCTCTCTCTCTCTCTCTCTCTCTCTCTCTCTCTCTCTCTCTCTCTCTCTCTCTCTCTCTCTCTCACACACACACACACACACACACAAGAAACACTAAAAACACACCATTATTTTTACGGCTCTTCTAAATGGTCCCAGTTAAGAGAGTCTTGAGGGATGGACAACAGCAAAAGATGAAATGATGAAGCAAAAAGCAAGAAAGAAAGAAATATGGCAACTATAGGTTGAGCAGATGAACCATAGGTTGTACTGTAGGTCTTCAAGGGTCCACTCTGTCCATTTAGTATCCATCATGCGACTAATTATTGCTCGCTTCTTTCAGTTCAGTTTTATGCACCGAATCCAGAACAAAAGTTGTTTCACTATTTATATACAACAGATCTATATTGTGCTATTTGTGATATTATTTACATAGTCCCAACAATTCCCACTGTGAGCAAGCACTCACAACAAGAAAAAACTTATTTTGCCTTTTAGAGGCGGAAACCTCGAACCAGAATCCAGCTCAACATATTAAGGCACAGACACAGCAAGTGGACATTATATTGCAAGCTTGAGTGTATTTTACTTCCAGAGTTAAATTAATGTGTCCAGGATGTATGTCTATATTTTCAAATTCATCTTTCCTATTGTATTGTGTAGCCAGTGGTGTAGCGGTGCCTGAAGAAGTTGGCATATTTTTGTTAAGTGGCCCCCTACAGGAAAAGATAAACACCTCCATCCAAGAGGCTTCTGCAGTTCTGACTGACACGTGGGGAGAGCTAAGTGATTAACCTAGGTGGGATTGTTAACCAGGCCATTGTTTCCTTTTGGTTTGTTATACATATATAAGACTTACAACCTGGAATTCAGCAGTAGACATTATCCTTTTGATAACAACATTTGGGTTACCCACCCTGAGCATGACGTCAGGGGAAAATGGCCGCTATGTGAATATGGTGAATGTCAAGCTAAGCTAATTAGCCACTAGGACGGTGTGTTGTGCTGATGAGGAGTTGTAGTTTGATCAACTAAACGTGCCAGTGAAAACACTGATCTTTTCATATTAGCACAACATACTACTGATTTGGTAAGTAATGCAGTCAAAATTAGTATTGCTATGCTGAGTAACGCTTGAATTGTTCAAGTAGAAACAAGTTCCAGGCTACCATTTCATAGCTCCTACCTCCACCCTCACATTCACCTTCAGGCTTTGATTCTAGTTTTTATAATTCCTAGTTATTCCTTTTACTTCCCACTCCCTGTTGGGGTAACTCTGGTGATTCCTTGTCGTGGGTCACAATGTCAGGGCCCAGGAGTCAGATATAAATCCTGTACATATTCTACAATTCTTAAAATTAAATACAAAGCGTGGTAAGGTATTTTAGTTCTGAATAATATTCTATTCAGATCTATTTCATTTAATTTGGTTTGATATATGATCCTCCATTCTCCTATATTTTATCCTTTGTTTTACATAAAAAAAAAGGATTCCTCGTATATCCTCACTTGTACGATCCTCACTTGTACGACCTCTTTATTTAATAATGAGATATAATTCACAGAATACTGAAGACTACTGTGCTCAACTGTGCATACAGCCATACATGCTTTTCTAGATAAGTGCTGGAAAAACAATGTGTACACAAATTCCTATTTCACAATATTGTCCAATCAGGGCATTAGAAACAGTATATATCACCTGCAGCAATAGGCTGTACATTTCCCATTGTGAATGTAAAAAGCTTTTACTGCATGTAGTACAGAAAGACTGAAGTGCAGCACATACCGTTTACAAACTCGAAGGAACATTTCTTTTACAGAAATTTATAGTGGCCAGTTTATAATTTAGTGTAACAACAAACAAAACATGTTCACTGCGTTAGTGAAGTTATATGGTAGCATGGAATCTGTCAATGGGAAGTGAGTGGGAAAGAATGATCAACCTGCAATAAGTGTGTTTTTGGCCACTTGGGGGGCAACAGAAATAAGATGTAAACACTAAAATGACACATAATCATTAAAGTTGACAATATGGTGAATGTAATGGTACAGAGCAACATTATCATTCATTTGGTGCTGTGTTTCTTGTTCACTTGATGAATGGAAGTTCAGTCCAGTATTCACTGTCTTTTTGTCTGTACTGACTCCTGAGGGAAATATCTGTCTTTAGCTGCTAAAAACTAAACAATGAGCTGACCTCACTATTAAGCTCTGTAAACCTGAAGGGAGCTGCAGATTCAGGCACTCATTCCTTGCAGGTTCATCACTGTGAGCGACCCACTTCACATTATTTTCACATTGTTACTGTAGACCTCAGAGGGCCCGTTCTATATTTCATTATGGCGATTAGAGCAACTGTAACGAGCAACTTTGAAATTAACAACATTGTATTTGTAATATCAAAGAGTTTAGCATAGGCTTGTTATCTTTCCACACTGTGCTCTACCTTTGCTGGTAACCTTTTCCACTGAACTACTGCAACTGCTACATACTCAGATCATTATACTGCATACAAAGAAATGTATCACTCACAGATCACATTAGTTAAAACACAGAAGCTCAGCTTTATATCACAAACAAGGAAACTCCAGAGGAAAAAATACAGTTACACGTTTCACATTTTCCAGTTAACATTTATATAAAGCAGCAGCGTCCATCACTGGACCCATTCACACGACTCTGCTGACCCACATCATCCCAGTCAGACAAAACTGCCTCTGATGTGCTGCTATAATTGTCAAGGTATCTCTTCACAACATCAATCTATGGCAGTGATTGATGTGCCACAAGGCATTAATTACATTTATTTTTCTATGTTTTATTTATTTTGAAACTGTCACGAATCTCCAGCCAGGATGACTGTTTGTCTATTTTTTGTGTGTGGGTGTTCGGCCTGCCAGCCGACCCCTCTCTGGATAGCCCCCACCTCTGGACTCCCATTCTCGCCTGCCTGCTTCCTTTTTGTTTTCACATATTCACTCTTTGTTAAATAAACTGTAACACTTAGCTTTGAAAATGATTCGCTCGCCAACAAAACATGAACCAATGTCATACAATGTCAACAGTTAATAATACCTCAATATCAGAGGTTGGACTTGTAGTAGTTTTACCTATATATTTATACAGTGACAATCAGTAATATGGTGTACATGTAGGGTTGACCATCACAGGAGGGGGCAACCTCCATCACTGTAGATGGGCAGTTCGCCAAAGAGTCTGCAGGGAGGACTGACCGGGTCGCAGTGACTTTTCTGCGTGTAAATTAGGCAAATCCTTCCTCATGTAGCTGTACTAATGTTTTTTCTTAGTATGTCTAGAAGGTCTAATAATAAATACTACAATACATCTGATAATGAATTGCAGCGAAGACTTGCTGATACTCTTCAGTTGTTTTGAGTTTAAAGTAAGTAAATCAAGTTCAAGTGAGTGACTAATCTAATTATCATGTTAACAACAAAATATCCATTAAATCAACTCAACTTGTATCATCTCTTGTCTCCTTGCATGACTCTTCCATATTCTCTTTGGTCTTCTCTTGACTTTACCCCCATCCTTGCCCTTCCCCTCAACCAGAAAGTTTCACATCTCCCTCTGCTCCCAGCTCTCTGTCACTTGACACATGGGGATAACAGGTTTGTCTGTGGTGCTAAAGTGCATGAGTGAAAAGGGAACCTCTTACCAAATTCTCAGAGGAGTGTTATCATTCTTGTCCTTTTCTGCCCGCATCATAACTCTCTCTCTCTCTCTCTCTCTCTCTCTCTCTCTCTCTCTCTCTCTCTCTCTCTCTCTCTCTATCTCTCTCTCTCTCTCTCTATATATATATATATATATATATATATATATATATATATATATATATATATATATATATATATATATATATATATATACATACATCTCTCTCTCTATATCTCTCTCTCTCTCTTCCCCAAAGTCATATTTGTTGTTACACACTTCAAGGTCGCAAAACATTTCTGCTTCAGCACAGTTTGTTTCACATTAATAGTACCCTCTGCCTGATGCCTCCTGCATATTTTTCCCCTCTGTCCCATTTTCTAACCCAGAGTCAAATATTATCACTGAAGGGAAAACCTTGTAGGACTGTTAGATTTACATAAAAACAGCCTTATTCTTCTCCATCTTAAAGAAAATAAATTATGATGTACTTTAATCTTTTGAACCCCTGTTCTTTAGTTAAGTTAAAAAGTTGCAAGATCATCGTCGGTTAAAGTGATTATTAAACTTTGGAGATCACCATTGTCCTACTTTGCTCCCACAGTTATCTCCTCCTCCAACCATCACCTACTCACCCTTTTTCCTCTGTCACAGCTCAAGGTCAGCCATTACTCAAAGATATTACTGCTTTTCAACAGTTAGCCTCCCCTCAGTAGATTTGTTTTCATCTGAAATTTGAATCGGTGCCCTTATGACTGTTAAAAGGAATGGGGGGCAGATCCAAACTAATGTGCTCCCACACAGTAACAAATGACTTGAAGTGGGGAAGAACTTCCTGGTGCCAAAGCGATTCGAGCAGTCATATATCAAAGGCGGACAGTTGGCTTTAATTGAAGACCAATTCTTTTCAGAGAAAAGGAGATGGAACATGAATAGCAATGCAGAGAAAACTGCAGGGTTCAGGCCAGTAGGCTAATGTCTTTTTGATGTGTTTATGGTGCCGTTTATGAGTGGGACACTGAAACCAAGGAAAATTAACAAAGTATGTTGAGAGGAATGAATGGGGATTATTTTTTTCCATTTAAAACCAAGGATGTTGTGGAAGGTGAACTCAAACACACAGTAAGTAGCCTTTATTTTTTTATATAGTCTGACTAGGGCCCTTTACTTGTGGTATAAAAACTGGCATTAAAATTTGACCTTTTAAGGGAGCAAAGCAGACATGAATATATTATCCATCTTTTTAAACACAAAAGCTAAAGAAATAAAGAATGTCATTAATGATGTTGTGGTGGCAACGCCAGCATTATAAAACAAGCACGAGTGATTAAATTATTTTTTCTCATTCATATGTTATGGCATTGCCCTGCCTTTTATTCCTTGTGGGTGGTGCCACATAGGCTGACAAAGAACTGAAATGCA
This sequence comes from Collichthys lucidus, assembly GCA_004119915.2. NCBI lineage: Eukaryota > Metazoa > Chordata > Actinopteri > Sciaenidae > Collichthys > Collichthys lucidus. The sequence continues at coordinate 4,890,868 of CM014083.1, forward strand.
GATCTCAGGTTTTTACTTTAGACATGCCAGATGGGGGCCGGCTTTGAGAATATTCAAAGGGATAAGCAACAAAGTGTTATTGCCCTTGTGCTCGATCCTAATATACTGGAAGGTGAGGAGGCCCTCATGCCTCTCGAGAGGCAGTTGGAGGATTTCCTCCATCTTATAAGCATGAAAAGGGCAACCGCATCTTCAGGGACTTACCTTTCTAAACTCTCAGGAACACACACCACCATCGCTGTTTCCATGTTTCTACCAACCTGAGATCTCCCTCCCCACATCTGTGCTTTGTTGTTGCGGATTCTGTCATTATTATGCAAATATGCAGAAGTGCATATAAAACGTGGAAACAGTCTACAGTTTAGCCATCTTGATAATGATGATCATTTCAATTTCCACTCTGAGTGCAAAGATTCACATGTATCGCAGTACTTTGCAGAGTACTTTGCAGAGTGCTGTGTAAATACCCAGAGTCACACTGGGAGGAAGCTGGATTATCTAGTACATGCTGAAATATGTCTGTTACTTAATTCCAGCAATGAAGTTAGCCTACAACTGTTATCCCTGATCCTTTCTAACTCAATTCAGAAATAAGCCTTTTAAAAGTTCTTCCAGAAACAAAAACAAAATGATACAGGACCATGACAAGAAACAAAGTTTAGCAACCAACAGCAGCATCAACATGAACAACAAGGACCAAATCACAGGTGACCTGCAGCTGCTACGCTGACACAGCGGCTAGAAGGAGACTCTATCACTGTCGGCCTGATCAAAGTCACAAGGACTTAAAAGTAGCCTATATTTTGCTTGTCTGTGGACACAAGTTTAAAACTTAAGCAATATAAAATGAAAGGGTGTGCTTTACTGTCATTATTGGCGCAACATCATTGAATGAATTAATAAAGTATAAAGCTCAACTTTAAATGTAATATTGAGTTTAAACCAAAATTGCCAGCTTAATCAGTCAGCCTGTAGTTTCAAAAGCAACATTTTGTCTATGTTCACTGAACTATTTGGTCTGTGACGTGCTGCACACAAGGGAGGTACACACCTGTATTAACAGGGCACTCTAACAGCCCCATAAACCATATTTATTGAATAAAGTTGATTCAATTATTATAACAGGTCATAGTCTATAGGTCCACCGTGGTTCATAATTCATGAATAAAACACTTCACTCTGATTTCACAGTCTTTGTACAACAATACATTATTATGTTTTTTAAAGAACATTTGTTGGATAATTTGCTGTTTTAAAAGATATAATCATTTCAAAGAACAAAACATTATTATTATCTATCTATATCGATAGATCGATAGATTTATAGATCGATATAGATATAGATATATTACTTTAATGTAGCCGGCTAGTTTTTGCAATTTTTAGTGATTGTGTGTTACGTTTTGTTTATACTGTAAGCAGAAGCAATAACGATAAGAAAGAACTCAGGAAGATAGGGGGCAGTCCGAAAAAAGAGATTTATTTACCATATTTAAATAAAAATGTAAACAACGAATGTAGGTTTGAAAAATGTGCCAAACAAAATAAACACAAGTACAATATAACACTGCCTAGTTCAACCCTATCGGTGAGAAAAGAAAAGGAAAACAAAAGGCCTGACTATCTTATCTACACATTCGTCTAAGAATAATAAAAATTAACTAAGGGAGGAGAGAACGAGAGAGACACACACAAGGCACAAGTCTATACACATAACAAAAGGCCATGGTGATTTGAGCACATATTAAATGGACCAATCAGATCGCTTGGTCAGACCTATTTGTTATATAATTCTGGATGAATGCTTCATAATCAGCACATTTCCCTCTCTGGTGCTTTACATGCTCATACTACGGTGGCCCTGAAGTGCAAAACACAATAGCAAATTCAAAAACGCAATAGCAAATTCAAAAACACAATAGCAAATTCAAAAACACAATAGCAAATCAAAAAACACAATAGCAAATCGAAAAACACAATAGCAAATTCAAAAACACAATAGCAAATTCAAAAACACAATAGCAAATTCAAAAACACAATAGCAAATCAAAAAACACAATAGCAAATCGAAAAACACAATAGCAAATTCAAAAACACAATAGCAAATCAAAAAACACAATAGCAAATCGAAAAACACAATAGCAAATTCAAAAACACAATAGCAAATTCAAAAACACAATAGCAAATCAAAAAACACAATAGCAAATCGAAAAACACAATAGCAAATTCAAAAACACAATAGCAAATCAAAAACACAATAGCAAATCGAAAAACACATTAGCAAATTCAAAACGGAAAGGGTAGGTACCCTCGGGCGACATGAATCGTCTCTGATTGGACTGATGGTCCTTTGAACCGGAAGGACATGTTTTCAAAATATGAGCGCTGTTAGTGACAATGTACGTGCTGCTATTAAAGAATATTTCGATGCAGGACATGGATATGACGTGATACTGGATATGCTGTTGACAATTCACAACATAAACATGAGTCTGCGTACGCTGAAGACACGTTTAAAAGAAGCAGGGCTGAGCAGAAGAACTGAAGAAGAGAGAGGTAGGTACATCTGTGTTTGATGGATGAAAAGTACAGTGGAAGCTGTATAGTGATCACCCCTGTCTCTGTTAAACTGATTAGTGCTGGTAATTAAAAACCCCTTTCTTGTTTGTCATTGTGATTATTATTAGTCTTCTTCAACTGTTTACCTGTAAAGCAGACAACTTAACAGGGTCTTTGCAGGGTATAAAAGTATTAAAAGGTAGTAAATCAACTTGGTGAAAATTAATTTATTAAGAATAGCACATGATTTGTTGTTAGTTTGTTTGACTGTCGTAGCGACTCCTCCGTCGTTATTTCCGTCATTTAGGAAATTTATGAGATCAGTGTATATCAGCGCAGGGTGGTGATGTTTTATTGACATTTTGTCACACAGTATTGTGTACAGCGTGCGTGTGAGCCACACCAGGCTGGGATCTAAACACGAAGCATCGGCGCTAAAGTTTATCTGTTTATCTAGCATGTCATTTTGAGACTCGGTTTGTAGTTTAGTCAACATTTGAAAACTTGTCTGACACGGAGTCTCCTGTTGTTGCTACAAGTGTGAAACGACTGTACTCTGGACACGTAAAAACGGCATTCACCATCTCTCCCCTCCGACACTGAGTTACCATAGTTACGGGAATGCTGGAGTAAAACTTGAAACAAGATTTGCATAAAAAAAGTTTGATTTCATTGAATGATAATTACACTGAATAGACAAAACAGAAACGTGTCAATAGAAAATCTGCTCACAAGCATCCTGTAGTGATAATGAAGGAATCCAAAGGAATTCTTATTAGTTATTGAATCCCATCAGCAGTTGATTACTATTGTGAAAATCATATGGTTTACATTCAGATTTCTCTGTGATGCTTCTGTTAAGATGTATCCACTAGTGCATTGAAAACGTGACTTGTGGTTATTATATTTTTCCTCTTATGTGAAATAAGCTACTTTGCATCTAATGTATCCCTAGGTCTCAATTTTGGATGGACTTGTTTGGAGACCTGAGAGAATCTGGACTCTTTAATGGCAGCCATGAACACCAGGGCTTACTGAGATTTAGCTTCAGTAATCTTCTGCAGCAAGACCTGGATGAATGCATGGATCTATGGAACAAGCACCGGATTCGACCAAGCAGACTTGCATCATGTCCAGGAGGGATTCCAAATGAACTGTATCGATTGCCTCTCAGGTAACAATGATCACATACATTACAAATAGTGCAACGTGTTGTGGTATAGCCTAAACAAGAATATATTTGGACAATTGTACATGTTGGTATAATCCATTCTTGAATTTAGAAGCTATCTGTCTTCTACCATTGTTTATAAACACTTCTGTATATCAACAAGCAAACAATCTAACAATGGCCACTTCAAACCTTGTCCTTAATATCACTTTATCATCTAATTTTGCAGATTTGGTTCAAGAGACTGTGGAATCGCTGTTGAAGACAGGGAACTGGATGTGTTTCCTGAGGCAAGGCAAGTGACTGATATATGCGGTGATCCAGACATGGAGGAATACCTACAACAGGCAGTGGAACAAAACGGACTACAACAGCCACAAGACTGGAAGACAGCCTCAGAACTGTACATCACTCTGAAGGAAATAGCTGGGCTATAAACATGGACTATTGCAATGCTCCCAAAGTGGGGGGTGATTTGGTCATTTTACCAGTGTATGTTCTTTTAAATATTCTACATAGTTAATTAGTTTAGCTTTTGTGTGTTTTATGACCGGCGGTTTGCACAGGGTATTTTATTTTGAGACTCCACAGATTCTCTCACCAACTCTGGGACTGAAGTGGAGACATATTAAACTTAAATTGTATTTATTTTCTGATTCAATGTTTATGTAAACACCAATAAGTTGCAAAACACATTTGCTCTGATTTTACGTTGTTTTTTTAAATGTATACTTTATTGAGCTGTAAAAACCAGGAAACTGCAAAATAAACAAACATCAGGACATGGCTCTGAAATATTTATGGGTAAGATTTGCAAGTAGCTAACTGCACAGATTCATACAATGTAAAGAAGCCCTCACATGGGTGAACAATCACTTTAAAGTCCCAAATTGTCTTTTACAAGAGGCAGTGACTAACGCAAACAAGTAAACGTGACCTTGTAAGTTGAGAAAAAAAAAGACAAAAAAAATAAATAAAGAGAGCCTAAATCAGGCCACAGCTCTTATTACATTTATGGACAGTCCCTTTGACATCTAAAAACATCCAAATCCTGGATCATTCTGGATCCCAAGCTCCATGTTTGTCTTAAAGACACTGTAGGATTCCAAGAGCGGTAGCTTCAGTGTGTTTGCACATGTGCTTGCCATTGGAAAAGGTGAATCAGTTAAAAAGTCAATGCTTGGGGGCGGTGTCATTCCTGCTGGTGGAAGTGCTGATAAACCAGTGGCAAACATCAGCACATCCTCGAGGGACACAGCAGTTACTTTTTCTAAAAAGAAAAAAATAGTGCATTATTTGACTGCATCATCTAAAAACATAGTGAATCATTAGTAGTGTATATATATATATATATATATATATATATATATATATATATATAGCTAAAAGTGACAACGAGTCAGTCCGCTCACAATCTCATTGCAGCAATATTAAACTCTGAGGACATCATTAACACTGCGCGTACGGGCCAAAATCCCCCCGATCAATACAGTTTTTTCTTTTAATCGTGGCAGACATAAAACAGGTAAAACGGTGAATGGCCGTGCGTAATGGCACTGCTCTCTGACGCGGCACTTCTCCGGGACTGGAGAAGCTGCTGCGGCTACAGGGATTTCATGAACTGAGAAGCTCTTCATTTATTGTTTAGATACAATAAGCATCACCCGCATATAGACCAATGCAGGGTGAATATTTAGTTTAGTATTGAACGTATTTTATGATTCGCGACACATTGTCAGCTTTGGGCAAGTTACTCACACAGCGGACTGCGGACAGACAGACAGATGCATAATGAGATTATGGCGAAACTTTAAACAAAACGGTTAAAAATTGAGCGAACTTTTTCGGGAGGATTTCAACACGCATTCGCCAGTGTATTTATCATGTCCTCATTGCTTAATATCGCTGCAACTAGATTGCGGGCGGCCTGATTCATTGTCTTTCATTGTCAGTAAAGTTTCAATCAATATATTCAAGGTTTCATTCAATATATTCAGAGTTTCATTCCATATATTCAAGGTTTCATTCAGTATATTCAGACTTCATTCAATATATTCAAGGTTCACTCCATATATTGTTTCACTGCCTATAACGTGCACTCTAATGTTACTGACCACTAAAAGATACTCTGGTAACATCAATACATCTTTCACTCCAAACAGTAGCATTCATGAAACACCTGTTGTCCCCTCACCCGTAGATGACAACACGTGCCCCTGCCTCACGTCTTTAATTTACATGCATGCACACAGACCATTCCTTTAACAAGTCAACCAATATATAAACATAATACATTTTGATGTGTATGTATACTGTAGCTTTCATAGAGGAATAGCCGAGTAAGTCTGTGAACTGACGTTAGCTAGTTAGCTAAGTAGATAAAGATACACCAACCAAACATAAACATTACATCCGTTAACTTACTTGAAGGTCGCGCGGCTTCTTGTAGCCTTTTCCCACAATCACTGCAGAAGTTCGTTTTTTCCCTGAACTCTTTTCCACAATTTTGGCAATACATCGCGGCGTTCTGGTTTCGTTCCTTCGTTTTTGTTTGCCAGTATTTTGGTGTTGTCCTTCCGGTTTAAAGGACCGTCAGTCCAATCAGCGACGATTCATGTCGCCCGAGGGTACCTACCCTTTCCGTTTTGAATTTGCTAATGTGTTTTTGAATTTGCTAATGTGTTATTCGATTTGCTATTGTGTTTTTTGATTTGCTATTGTGTTTTTGAATTTGCTATTGTGTTTTTGAATTTGCTATTGTGTTTTTCGATTTGCTATTGTGTTTTTTGATTTGCTATTGTGTTTTTGAATTTGCTATTGTGTTTTTCGATTTGCTATTGTGTTTTTGAATTTGCTATTGTGTTTTTCGATTTGCTATTGTGTTTTGCACTTCAGGGCCACCGTATCATACTCCTCTATTAGAATCCATTTGAGAGTCAAACTCCATTTAACAAAACAAAGGTACAAACAGTGAAGGGTCACTCAGTTAATCAGCGGGGTTGAAATGCAGATGTGTGCTGACGTGCTCGGTTCAGTCCCTGCTGTGACGGCCGCTGTGGGATGCTGCTGTACTTTCATCACAAACAACTAGCTACAGCAGCGAACTCTGGCCTTGTTTTTGAAGTTCCTTTTGTAATTAATTAGCAAGCAGCGCTTTGGGATCTGTGCATTTTTTTTCCACATGAGACAGTTTATTTACATAAACAGGTAATGAAATGAAAAACTGTGTTCCTCTGGGATCTTCCACTGTCAGTGAGACAGGCTCACTGTGACATGTTTCCCAAGCACAGCAGACTGAGACTGAGCAGAAGGGAAAAGTATAAGATATAAAGGGGGAATTAAAAGTTCACCTATGGTACAACTCACAGTTATATTATATCTATTAATCTAGTTAGTCTACATGTCAGAAAATAGTGAAAAATGGCCATCATAATTTTCCACCACATTTAAAGCAACATTGCATAATATGACTGATTTTGGTAAAACTGGATCATATTTTATGGAGAAAATGGTTTCTGGTTTTCCCTCTGATGACCTCCAGCTACTCTCTGTGATTTACAGAGTTTCCTGATGGACAGTGAAGTAAACTGCTGCCAACTGTAGCTGCTGTTAGCTAATGATGTTAGTTCAGAGCTGCAGCTCCATTTCACTTCTTCTTGTGGCTTTTATTAAGAGAGAAATACAAAATAAATACTTACCATCATTAAAATGTTGTGGTAATGGTAACAAGTAATAGTATGCAGGTGGGAACAACTTACAGTAAGCAACACTTATGGAAATATTCCTTATATCTTCCTTTTCTTTGCACGTTACCACTGTCCCAATGTCCCTCAGTCATACAGAGTATCATTTACTGCCCTCTGTTTCCCCTTATAAAAGAAAGTTCCCACACACTGTCAGTATTAAGTTCAAAATGTTTCACTCACTGACTTTGAACAAGCATCTTGGACTCTTGGATGCCCGTCAAATGTCCCAGGGTATGACATCTCCTCATGACTCTACAACCCCGAACGACAAGGCAATGCCACATTCACTAAGGTGGACTCAGAGAGGCAGAGGAGGAACTGTGCTCCTCTTAATAATCAATGTGTGAGTGGACTCCACTCCAAGTCCTCACCAAAGCCCTGCAGAGACTGTCCCTGAATGATGACGCCACCGCAACTTGCTCGGAGGTGTGTTAGGCATGATCTGACCCGAGCTGTGACTCAGCACAACTTGACACATTTCAACTCAGAGTGGAAATGCAAATCAACACAGTGTGGTTTGACTTGGCATGGCCAAAAGCATCCATCAGAACGAAGTCACTGCTTTCAAGTGACATCACCGGCAGATATAGATATTAAGAGTTAGCAGTGTTGGAGTTTTCAGAATGGCACACACTGTAAAAAGAAGCCATGTTCTTTTTAATAACAGTTCCTGACTAGAAAACTCACACAGTGAGGTAATCCCCCAGGCCAGGTCTTTAGGATCCAGGAAACTGCTGGTTGACACTGAAACACTGAGACACTCTGAGTATTAGAGTCGAGAGGCAGTGCAATTGCTGAACAAGAGGAGCTCTGTTCTCTCAAGCAGAGAATAATGTCAACAACAGGTATGACAATAGGTTCCACAAAAAAAAGCTCACTGTACCCGTCAGTCAGTCTCTGGACGGGAAAATTGCCACCGTGTTCGCAGTCAGTAGTCTGTTGGGCTTCTCACTGAAAAACAGCAAACAAAGGAGTCATTCTCAGTCTGTTCTGATGTCATTGTCTCTCTGAATAACCCCACAGTACATCTGTAATGCTGTGTTTACTATGTGCTATGCAAGTTATCATAAAGCATTAATTATGATTAAAAAAAACACAAACAGATAATCCAACCTGTGTCAAATTGACACGTTAAGGACATTGACACATTGTTTATATGAACTTCTTTCCACACTGTGAATGTGTAAGCCCTTAAAGAAGCAGCGTTATGTATTCATTATGTATTTGTCCGATTTATTTTGTCCACCTCTGCACATCTTGCAATCCATTTGCATGCATGTTGTAAGGAGTGTGTGCGTGTGGGTGGTGGGTGTATGTGGACGTCTGTCAAGAGATTTGCTCACCATATGTGTACCGTTAGTATGGATGCAAACCTGCATACGTAAGTGCATGGTTGATAGGATTCATCAGTGTACAATGCTGTGTGTGTTGTTTTTGTGAACATGTAGTCTTTTCTGTTTCCGTTTCATGTGTGTGTATCTGTTCGCTCAGTGTGTGTCTGTGTGTGTGTGTTAATCATTTTAATTGGGTATTTGTGTGGGTGACTGTGTTTGTGTGTATATCTATACTGTATCTGTGGTAGTCATTGTTAATAGGGTCCCAGTGGATGATCTACTGGAATAAACAGCCAACACTGAGCACTAAGATTAAAACCAGAGGAGGAACTTCCACCATCAGCACTACTGCAGCTCCACTTAGAAAAACTGGGTCTTCACACACACACACACACACATACACACACACACACACACACACACACACACACACACACACACACACACACACACACACACACACACACACACCACAACGCAGCACGTGTAGAATCTCATAATCCTGTCGAGCTGCACTGTGCCTGCTTCCCTCTCGACAAGATGTACGTTATTTGGCCACAGGAAATAGTTACGTACGATTGGCTGGTAGATGCCCATTAAAGTTATATAACAGGTCTGTAGACTTTGTTCCAATGAAACAACAGTTCACCTCCAGGTCCAATCCTGCGTATAAGGTATAATAAACTGCAGGTTACCATAGCAACAAAGTGAGCGCTTTATGCAATTTTGCAATGTTACTGTTAAATGAAAATGATTGTCAATTCTTTTCTTTTCTTCAGAGAACCAGGACGTTACTTTTAACTCCCCTTGTTCAACAAAAAAAGCAAACTCATGCTAATCTGCTGTCATGATGAATATACTACAATGTTCTCCACAGCACCGTACACATTAGTTCAACAGCACAGTCATGTCCCACTCACAACCCTGCTGCTTATGCATTTAATGGTTTTCACCATTAATTATGTACAATCACTTCTGCTTTGCTGATAAAATTGAGTTCCTGCACAGATTTGTTACATTGTGTCACTCAGTGATTAAAGGCGTAAAATATTTTCCTTGGTTGATACGTTACTTTAAAGTAAAAGATCAGCTGGAATTGTTACAATTTCCTGACAGTAACTCTGAAATTCTGTAAAATAATAAAAAAAGAAATTTAAATTCATCATGCTGATGAATAAAGCTTATACCATTTTTTTTATTTATTTGAGCCTTTATGAAAATATTCAGAAATAACATTTTAACTTTATTGCTGAAAGTTAAATTGGACAATTAATACTATTCTAAGCTCAGTTTAGAAAACAGTTAGCCCAGCTCTGTCCATGGGTAACAAAAGTTTCTTTTCTCTTTCCCAGAACAACTACTTTGGCTTTGATACCAGTTATAACACAGATCAGAACAAATCTACCAGATAGATGAAACAGATTGCCAAGACTGAATGTTGCCATGGCAGATTGTGTGCAAAACTGACCATGTGGCCTGAGGGGGTAGAAGGAGTGAAGCTCATTAATGGTGGGCAGACCAGTTTTTCTCACAGGTTCCATCAAGTTGATGCATGTAAGTGCATCAAACATTTCCAGTTTGCAAAGTGTTGCTTCGGTTTTCCCCATGACACTCTAGTTGTAGTACCTAAATGTTTGACCTGCTTGCCCCACAAAAGTTCTCTTCAAATGTGTTCTAATAGTTTCCCGCCATCATGATTAGTTTCACCTGTGTCTTGTTGTCTTATTGTTGTTCTATTGTTTTCCATCGTTCAGCTCTGTGTTTTGTCCATGCAGATTTGGATCTTTGTTTGTCTGGACATTTTTGACCCTTGCCTGTTTCACCATCCTGTAAGTCTTGTGTTTTGTGTTATCATACTGTATCATTTTTGGACTGTACAATCTCTGCCTCCTGTAGTGTCTGCATGTAGGACTCTCCTCATAACATATCTTACTTGCACTTTGTCTACCAGTGTTTCAAAATGGCCCACTCAGATATCTTGATCCCAGTTCTTCAATACCTGCCCCAAAAGGATTATCTTCCAAACACTTTAACACTTTCTTCCTTAATTAGTTAGACATTTATAGATACATTGCCTCTGGTTTTCATGATTTTACTTTGTTTGTTATGTCTCCTGAGCTTGGAATTCTCATGTCACCATCCTGCTCAACTGAAAAACTGCCAGTAAAGAGCTGTTTGTCTTCCTAATGTGTTTCTGCAAATTAAAGTCATAAAAGCGTTGAGACAGTGTGCAGTCCATTGATGTTTCCAGTAAAGGGGAGTAAAATGTGTCAGTATCAGTTTTCTAATACAACAACTTTAGCAACTTTAATGAAAATTCTTCTGTAAATAGTTCTCCTATGTCTTGCCTAAGGAACTGGCAACTCCAGAGTGTACCCCGTCTCTTGCCAAACCAGCTGGGATTGACTCCATCCCCCCACTGTTATGGAAAAAAAGGATCACAATACTAAGAACTATCCATCCATCCTTTTTAACAGTGGGGGAATGGCGTCAATTTACAGAAGAATTTTTATTAAAGTTGTTAAACATCACTCTGAAGCTCAGTTCTGAGGCTGTTCGTTATAAATTTCATGGTTAAATTATTGACTTCAGCTTAGTCCTTCTGGTTTAGGCCACATCCAATCTATATACTGGTACATACAAGTGTGCCTCCTTCTTAGTTACTAGGTCATTGTCATGGTTTGGTTCTGTCTGTTTTGTGCTGTTTTTCCCTTTTGGTGCTCCTTGTCTCTCCCCTCCTCCTTCCTGTTCTCTTGCAGGTGCAGAGGTGTGATTGGCCCCTCCCTTTTCCTGCCTACAGACTCACCCCTCAGCCTATCAGCCTCTTCCCTCCTCCTTTTAGGCCTGGCTTCCCCTGACTGCAGCGCCAGAGTATTGCTTCCCATGTGCTCCAACCTCATGTCTGGTTCCTTTGTTCCCCGGAGAGAAGATCACCTTTGCTTTAGTTCTCCACCTGAGAAGGTCGCTTTATGTTGGACTTTTTGTGGACATTGGCCCATTGCAGCGCCTATCTGCCTGTTTGATTTTCATTTTTGTGGACTCTGCTATATTAAAGTGACGTTTGGTTAAACTCCTCCACGCAATCTGTCTCTGCTTTGGGGTCCTACTCTGGTCACATAACAGAATACTCTGGCCAATTATGGACCCCGCAGAGATACAGAAGGTGAAACAAGCCATCTCCTCACAAGGTGCACTTGTTGGCCAGCATGATAACGCCCTGTCGGTGATCATGGACAAGCTTCTCCACCTGTCCACCAGCATGACTCAGCTCGACCGACGACTCAACCAGGTCGCTACTCAGCTCTCAGCTCTGGCAGTTCCCGTTCCTCCTCCAAGTCCGCCGGTTCTTGTTCCCCCTGAAGCAGCCTCCCCGGCCCGGCCTACCAATCCACGTGAGCCATTCATACCCACTCCTGACAGATATTCTGGAGAGCTAGGGTCATGTAGCCAGTTCCTATACCAGTGTTCTCTAGTTTTTGACCAGCAGCCCTTGACTTATTCTTCTGACAGATCCAAGATAGCCTTTGTTTGCAGTTTGCTCTTTGGTAGGGCTTCGGCTTGGGCCTTGGCTATGGCTAATGCTAACTCTTCCGCCTGGCAGTCCTATCCCCTATTTTGCTGTGAGTTGCGTAAAGTTTTTGACCACCCTCTCCAGAGTAAGGAGGCCGGGAATAGACTTCTTTCCTTGCAACAGGGCTCACACTCTGTAGCTGATTACTCTGTGCAATTCCGTATTCTGGCTATAGAGGCCGGTTGGGATGAGAAGGCCCTTCAGGGAATTTTTATGCGTGGGCTCAGGGAGGAACTCAAGGATGAGCTAGCTGCTCGTGATGAGACCTCGTCTCTAGAGGAACTAATCTCCTTGGCCATCCGTTTGGATAACCGGTTATGTGAGAGACGCAGGGAAAGAGCAGCTAGCTCCCGGATCCCCCTGCCGTTGCCCAAGCCCTTTCGACTCCCTGGTTCCCTGCAACTCCATCCCCTCCAGGAGGCCCCCACTCCCAGCGTGGTGACCCCGGCAGCTCCTTCCTCTCCTGTTCCTGAGGAGCCTATGCAGTTAGGGAGGATGAGGCGTTCTCCTGCAGAGCGTCAGCGTCGCCTTCTTCAGAGGCTCTGCATCTACTGTGGTGCAGCTGATCACTACCTCGCCAACTGCCCTGCTCGGCCAAGAAGCCCAGGCTCATCAGCCGCCAAGGGGACGCTGGTGAGCCAAACCTCGGTGAGTCCATCACCTCCTAACCGGATCCAGCTCGAGGGAACCGTTTCCTTTGCTCAGACTAAACTCCCTCTCCCAGTTTTAGTTGACTCGGGTTCAGATGACAACTTTATTGACTGTGGCATCGTCACTAAGTTTAACATTCCCTCCGAACCCTTAGCTAAGCCAAAGGAGGTTTTTGCCCTTGACGGTCGACTTCTAGCCCTAGTTACCCTCCGTACAGCCCCTGTGTCTCTGCTTCTGTCTGGTAATCATCATGAGACTATATCTTTCTACCTCATTCCCTCACCTTCCTCACCCTTAGTTTTAGGTCTCCCTTGGCTCAAGATCCACAACCCTCACATCGATTGGTCCTCTTTATCTATTACTAACTGGAGTTTATTCTGTCACTCTCACTGCTTGCACTCTGCTGTTCCCTCTGTCATTTCCTCTCCAGCTTCCCCCAAGCCCGTAGATCTTACACTCATACCCCCTGAATATCGCGACCTCCAGGAGGTTTTTAGCAAGGATCGAGCTTTGTCCATTCCTCCCCATAGACCGTATGACTGTGGCATTGACTTGCTCCCTGGAGCCTCTTTCCCCTCGAGCAAGCTCTATAACCTCTCCAGGCCGGAACGGGAGGCTATGGAGGCCTACATTTCTGACTCTCTGGCTGCTGGACTAATCCGTCCTTCCTCCTCACCTATGGGGGCGGGGTTTTTTCTTTGTGGACAAGAAGGACAAGACTCTTCGGCCCTGCATTGACTACAGAGGGTTGAATGAAATAACCATCAAGGATAAGTACCCTCTCCCCCTCCTGGACTCAGCCTTCACTCCTCTCCACCAGGCCACCATCTTCACCAAGCTGGACCTGCGAAACGCTTATCACTTGGTGAGGATTAAGGAGGGGGACGAGTGGAAGACTGGTTTCAACACCCCGCTGGGTCATTTTGAATATCTCGTAATGCCTTTTGGACTAACAAATGCTCCTGCTGTGTTTCAGCGTCTCGTTAATGATGTCCTACGTGACATGCTCAATCGATTTGTGTTTGTTTACCTTGACGATATTTTAATTTTCTCTCGCTCCCAACAGGAACACATTCAACATGTCAGGCTGGTCCTCCAGAGACTCTTGGAGAACAAGCTTTTTGTTAAGGCAGAGAAATGTGTTTTTAATGTTGCCTCTGTCAGCTTCCTGGGCTTTGTGGTGGAGAGGGGGCAGATCAGATCAGACCCAGCCAAGATTAAGGCTGTGGAGGAATGGCCCACTCCCACCACAAGAAAGCAGCTGCAGAGATTCCTTGGGTTTGCCAACTTTTACCGCCGGTTCGTCCGGAATTACAGTCGTGTTGCTGCTCCCCTAACCTGTCTAACATCTGTTAAATCTCCTTTTGTTTGGTCCCCGGATGCCGAAGCTGCTTTCATTAGGCTAAAGAGTCTGTTCTCCTCTGCTCCTGTGTTGTGTCACCCTGATCCTGCTGTTCAGTTCGTGGTGGAGGTGGATGCTTCGGACACTGGGGTGGGGGCTGTCCTTTCTCAGCGCTCTCCCTCCGACCAGAAGCTGCACCCCTGTGCCTTCTTTTCCCGCCGCCTGTCGCCTGCAGAGAGCAACTACGATGTGGGAAATCGGGAATTACTGGCAGTGGTGCTGGCACTGCAGGAGTGGAGGCACTGGCTGGAGGGCTCCACTCTACCATTTGTTGTTTGGACTGACCATAAAAACCTGTCTTACCTCCGTTCTGCTCGCAGGCTAAACTCCCGCCAGGCTAGGTGGGCCCTGTTCCTGGGACGCTTTAACTTCACTCTGACCTACCGGCCTGGCTCCAGAAATGCCAAGCCCGATGCCCTTTCGCGACAGTTTTCTCCTTTCATTGAGGATTCTGCTGAGGACACCATCCTGCCACCCACCTGCGTGGTGGGAGCGGCCAGATGGGAGGTCGAGCGGTTGGTCCAGGAGGCCCTGGCTGACCATCCAGTTCCTGAGGGCGGTCCTCCTGACCGGCTGTTTGTGCCCCCATCTGTCCGCACCCCCGTGCTCCAGTGGGGACATGCCTCCAAGGTGGCATGCCATCCTGGTATACACCGAACTCTGTCTCTGCTCCAACAACGTTTCTGGTGGCCCTCTATGTCCGCCGACACCAGGGAATATGTCTCTGCCTGCTCTGTCTGCGCTCGCGGTAAGGCCTCTCATCGTGCTCCTGCTGGGTTTCTTCGCCCCCTCCCTGTTCCCCACCGCCCCTGGTCTCACATTGCTGTTGACTTTGTTACCGGTCTGCCTCCTTCTGAGGGCTACGACACCATTTTAACCGTAGTAGACCGTTTCTCCAAGTCGGTGCATTTTATCCCCCTGTCCAAACTCCCCTCTGCTCTGGAGACTGCTGACCTTCTCACTCTGCATGTTTTCAGGTTACACGGCATCCCCCAGGACATTGTTTCAGACAGAGGTCCCCAATTCGCCTCCCGAGTTTGGCAGGCTTTCTGCCAGGCGGTGGGGGCGTCTGCCAGCCTTTCCTCTGGATACCACCCTCAAACCAATGGCCAGACAGAGCGGGCAAATCAGGATCTGGAGGCAGCCTTGCGCTGCGTTGCTGCTCACCACCCGTCCTCCTGGTCCATTCACCTCCCTTGGGTGGAATACGCCCACAACTCCTTGGTGTGTTTGGCTACTGGCATGTCCCCGTTTATGGCCGCTAATGGTTTCCAGCCCCCACTGTTCCCTGCACAGGAGGCTGAGGTGGCCGTTCCCTCCGTCCAAGCGCATCTCCAGCGTGTCCGTCAGGTCTGGCGGGAGACACGGGCAGCTCTCACCCGGACGGCAGCTCGGAACCAGAGGTTGGCAGACCGTCGTCGCTCTCCTGCTCCCCCGTACCAGCCAGGCCAGGAGGTCTGGCTATCCTCCCGTGACCTACCTCTCAGGACGGAATCGCGTAAACTTACTCCCAGATACATCGGCCCTTTCCCCATTGACCGCATCATCAACCCCAGTGTGGTGAGACTGAAGTTACCCCCCTCTCTCAACATCCACCCATCTTTTCATGTCTCTCTCATCAAGCCTGTTTCCACCAGCCCCCTCTGCCCACCAGCCGACCCCCCTCCTCCCCCCCGGATCATCGACGATCACCCTGCTTTCTCTGTCCGGCAACTCCTGGATGTTCGGAGGAGAGGTCGAGGGTTTCAATACCTTGTTGACTGGGAGGGTTATGGCCCGGAGGAGAGGTCATGGGTTTCTCGCTCCCTGATTTTGGACCCTGAGTTAATTAGAGATTTTTATGTTAGGTACCCGGACAAGCCCGGCAGGCCGCCAGGAGGCGTCCCTTGAGGGGGGGGGGTACTGTCATGGTTTGGTTCTGTCTGTTTTGTGCTGTTTTTCCCTTTTGGTGCTCCTTGTCTCTCCCCTCCTCCTTCCTGTTCTCTTGCAGGTGCAGAGGTGTGATTGGCCCCTCCCTTTTCCTGCCTACAGACTCACCCCTCAGCCTATCAGCCTCTTCCCTCCTCCTTTTAGGCCTGGCTTCCCCTGACTGCAGCGCCAGAGTATTGCTTCCCATGTGCTCCAACCTCATGTCTGGTTCCTTTGTTCCCCGGAGAGAAGATCACCTTTGCTTTAGTTCTCCACCTGAGAAGGTCGCTTTATGTTGGACTTTTTGTGGACATTGGCCCATTGCAGCGCCTATCTGCCTGTTTGATTTTCATTTTTGTGGACTCTGCTATATTAAAGTGACGTTTGGTTAAACTCCTCCACGCAATCTGTCTCTGCTTTGGGGTCCTACTCTGGTCACATAACAGTCATACCATTTAACAATAAAAGAATGCATGAAAAGGAAGAAGAAGGTTGCTGTTAACACAAACAAAATCATTTTCCTGTTAAATTCTGTCAAGACAAAGCTGTAGTTGTAGTGGGCTTGATACTCAACTTTCTTTTAATTATCTCATACCCCTGTTTCAATTATTATATTGCTCTATGTTCTGAAAGCTTCCTGTTCCTTGCATTTAGGTGATTTTACACAAATGCCAAAGAGCAGAGTGTTGTTTTTTTCCCTCAGACATTTTATCTGTGCACCCTGACCTGGAAAATCTGCCTGTTATAGCCACTTTGATGCCTCAGCAAACCTGGCAATAGTAGCGATGCCTTAGGGCACATCATCACAAAATTGTGCATCTGTCCATGCTAAATTAGCTTACCTACAGTGGCTACCAAAGTTGATCGAGCGCCTTTGCCCAGGGCCATCAAATACAAATGTCTCCTCTGGCATGGAGTGCATGAAGTTTAAAACGAAGCTTCCCACATGACATTCGGTGTGGAAAATAATCACAGTCTAGACGTGTATGCCAGAATCATAGATGACTGAGGGACTTTTGCTTCACTCGTGTTTGCTAAATAAGGTTGATTCAAATTCAATCAGTGGAGATTCAGGGGGTCCACTTGAATTAAAGCTGAGCTGGTAGAAGTCTTAAACAGAATGTTTGTCATTGTCTGACCTACAACATGTGCAGAACTGAAATGTAAAACTTGTAACGTGATATGTGATAGTGACATTAGAAATATACAATAAAGGAAACCATAGGGAGGGGGCATGACCTGCAACCAAGGTCCAGTGATGTTATGTGGTCAGCATCTTCACCGATTAGGAAAAGTTACAGTTAAACTTTTATGAAATAATAATTCAAATCATTTCTTATTCTGTGGTAACATGAGATATGGGCTGTACAGAGTATGAGTAGAGATCCAATAACTTAATGATTCTTCAAACAAAGTGCTAACAGGGACCTCTGTTTACTTCTCTTAGTGTGTCAATTACCAGCCCATTCTCACTCAAACATGTCACGCAGTGTGGTTATGTACTATAACATATTTAACATACTTAAAACACGGTAACTTACAATCTTCTCTAAATATAACCTTGTTTTTTGTCCTGTACACCTAACCAAAGACTTCAGTTTCATAATGTTAATAATGCAAGCTTTATTTTGAAAGTCTGCACATTTCATTGTTATTCTTCTAACTTGAACATGGATCCTTGAAACTCTAGAAATAATGCTAAAGGTTTACCCACAGCGCCAAATTTCCTAGCATGAGGGCACTGACCAAGCTGGAATAAGTGATGTGTTGGGAGTGAGAACATGTTGGAATTAGAGTGTCTCTGAAGTTGAAATCATAGACAATACTTTTGGGATAAGGGGGAAGGTGTATATTTGACTCATGTACTGACAACAAGTTTTCATACTTTAACTATTTACTCATTTCAAACTTTTCCATTAGCTTGTAATTTGCATCATTATCTGCCAGTGTTGAGCATTTTTTTTGAAAAATTTATCAATTACACATAACATTCAAAAAGCAGTTACAGTTTTAAATATACAACAGCAGATATAATTAGTGATACTGGACAAAGCTTCCATTTGGTGATCCAATGTCGTTATACAAATACAGAATTGAAAAAGAAAGAATTGCTCATCAAGTCTGCATTGATCTAAAACTGTCTCCAGTCCGTGACCCATCTGTCCAGAGGAGACTCTCCATCTGAAGTATGTTTTGTTACAAGATTTCTGATTAATACTTTTTTCAGTTTCCCAAAATGGATATCCGAATCTCCTGCTGCCACTTGGTGGAGGCAAAGTGCAAAGTTGCTTGGAACACCTTCGCTAAATGGCTCCATGAAATTTCAGATGAAGAATAACTTGCCCTTGGCAGAGGTGAATAGAATAACAATAAGTTCAGCAGATGTGAAGGGAAAGGTAATGACTGTGACTGAGGAGAGAAATGGAGACAAAAAGTAGGAAAAGGAAAAGTTATAGAGGGGTATAAATCATAAATCAGGTTGTTTTTGCTCTTTTAGCGAACTTTTTAGTAGCTCTTTTCATGACTGTGATTTGGAATAATACTTAATTTAATCAAATTTATTTGGTTGCCTTGTAATGAGTCCATGACCAGAATGTGTTTTGTATGTGTTACGTGATGTCTGTCTCTGTATTTGATGCAACATAAATAAGTGCGCTGGATGAAATCCAGTGAGAAGGAAACAGAGTTCAGCTAAATGAAAAAAGACAGCAGAGATGTTGGACATAAGATTAAAGTTTGGAACAGCATGAACAGGACAGAGAGAATAATGGTTTCAGAGGAAGCCGTTGTAGCTGTCCAACAGGTACCAGCAGACATGAATTTTCTTTATGAACATCTCTGTCCTCATGCACAGCCTTTAAAATCAGAGGCAAGAAGCTGACGAAACTAGCCACTGAACAAGTGAAAAGTATAGAAGTAATAAAAGTGTTAGAGAGAGGGAGGAGATGAGAGGAAGAAAGATGGAAGAAACAGGAAGTGATAAAGTAGTGGTAGCAGAACGAGAGGGGAAATGAGGTGAAAGAGCAGGAGAAAGTGGTCGGGGAAGAAAGAGAGGGCAGAGGGAAACAATAAAACACAGTTGAGATGGTGATGATATATCCGTAAGAGGCAGAATTGGGGTTTTCCATCATGCTTTGTGACATTAGGAGCACCTTGAACCTCTGCCGAGCACACAATCTGTACATCTGATAGTACAGAAATCGAAGAAAGAAAATGTTCCGGAGGCAAATATTCATACCAATGTCCTGCAGGAGCCTGGAGTCGCTAAAATCTCCTAAATGTGGAGAGAAAAGTTTCAGAACCTACAGCTACTTGCTAAACTATGTAAAAAGTTGTAATATGCAGAGAGAAAAAAGGACAATGTAAAGATAAAAACAGGTAACTGACTGGTAGCTGAGTTCATTATTTCATTTATTTATTTTATGTGGACAGTGCATATTAGACCCTTTCTTTTCCAGAGTTTTTTTTTTATATGTAGTCAACGGAGAGAAAAGAGTTGAAAATAGTTAAAAGCTCAACAATAACAACAATAAAAGCAGTAAAAAGAAAAGGTACAAAACACGGAATCAACAATAATATTATTACATTATGAAGTGTGGATACCAACATACACAGAGATCAACTCTTTAATACTAAGCACAACAATGACAAGAAAGCAATAAAGAACAAAAAAAACATGCTTGTTCTAGTGTTCACAGTGTGGTTTCTAATAAATCGGGATCTTGATGTTGTGGAGAAGGAATGGTAGTTGGCACAGTTTCTGATGTGTTGCAGCAAACTGTTTCAGTCCTGGGAGGCTGTGACAGAAAAGGAAGATTGGCCAAAATGATTTTGTCTTCTGGGAGTAAGACAATCCCCTCTAGTTGTTGCTTTAGTAGTTTGGCTAGTTAGTGCTGGAGGAGCCATATTGTTGTTCAGATAGATAGATAGATACTGGGGCAGATTTAACAAGCAAAAAGTATGGTGCACGTATTATTTCCCAGCAATTTCATATTGATTAAACTAAGTACTAACGGCTAGTCCAGGCACACATCTCGGATAACAAGGACTACTCTGCTCTGCAACACTTAAACCATTAGGACCATGTGTGCTGGTCCACTTTGCACCTTCAATCTGCTGTAAGGGACAGCACTCTCGGTAATTTTGTTAACTTCGGTTCAAATTGTAACCACTGAGTGTGTAAGGTGTTTTTCAGCTATGTTACCTGCATCATTCAAGAAATGGCAATGTCTGTCTACTGGTCAGTTGGTCCATAACTTGAGCCAGACTGAATACTGGGTGAACTAGTATAACATTTTGTGCAGATATTCATGGTCGCCAGATGATGAATCTTAATATCTGTGGTAATCTTGAACCTGCTGTCATTGGGTCAAACTTTGAGTTTGTCCAGTACTATGGTGACCCACAGAAACTAATGATGATGCCCACAAAACCAATGACACCACCATCAGTCTCAGCTGTACTTCTAGCTCAACATCTGCAAAAAAGTTAATCATGTTTGTTTATGTGGGTTTTGTGGCCTTTTACTTATTTTGTTAAACATAATGTATATGATGCCTTTGCTGACAGTAGTGCTTTTATTTTACTCATTAAGTCAATTACAGTGACGATTCAATATACAAGTACAATAATACAATATACAATATACAATAAGTTTAGTCTGATGACTACCATCTGTCTGAAGATTGGAGAAGTTGGATAAAGTTTTACTGCTAAATCTCGTCTGCACAACCTTCAAACTGGGGTTCTGGACCCTCATTGGGAGTCTTGGTTTAAAAAAAACAACAAAAAACTGAATTCATGAGTTGGAAGTTGGAAGGTACAGCAGGTTCAATCTGAGCACATGTGACATTTGGAGAAGATTATTCTGCCTGCAACATCATTCTGGGGAGGTATATCCATGGAAGGACGCAGAGACTCTTACTCTATAGGTTAGATAACTGCTCCGTGACTGCTATTAGGTATCAGGAAGAATTCCTTGGACCCACTGTCAGACCCTACACTAGTGTAATGGGTCTTGGCTTCCTGCTGATGCAAGACAATGCCTGGCCTCATGACGAGAGTACACAGGCACTTTCTGGAGGATGAACGAATTGATACCATTGACTGGCGCAATGCTTGCCTGATCTAAATCCAATAGAACACCTCATAGGACATTACACTAATGAGTACCATTATGAGTTGCTGCAATGAAATTTCTGCAAAATGTACTAGCCTGCTGCATAATCTTTTTTCACTTTGATTTTTGGGGTGTCTTTGAATTCATTTTAATTTACTTCTACAAAAAATACATAATACAGAAAATTATTATCTTGTCAAAATGTATCCAAATTATTGGATTTAGAGTTTTATAAACTTGCAGCAGTTATTGCATTCACTATTTGGATTCATTGCACAGTGAATCAGTTGTTCGACGACAGAAAAGGGTTCCCTAAAGAGAAACGGTTGAAAACCACAGCTCTGCTGTATCCTTGTAAGGAGTGGCAAGGTCATGAACTGAAGACCAGATATTTACTTCTAACTCATTCTCCTGACTGAAATATTAATGAATACACCATGCAGCTTTTCACTATTTCTAGTGCTTTAATTCTGCCTACTAATGAACTTGATTCAATGATTATCTCATACCAAATGCTTTCCACTTAATTCATGAGCATGTGCAACTAAATAGATAGAATATGTTTGTCTACATGACATACTTAACCTATTAACTCCTGCCTTAACCAAAGATGTTTACTTTTAACTTCACTGGTTCCTGAACTGCTAATTGATAAATCTATCTAAATGTGATATGTCTAGTTGGGGTATTGTTATATAATCTGATTCATGTGAGTCATTTTTACACGCTGATGTATTACATTTGAATAAATCTAAGTTTCCATAGTAGATACAAACTGTGTCAACATGTCTCCTCCTGAGTTGTTGAATACATTCTGGTGACTAAAGTCAGACAGACAGGGATAATGAGCTTCAGAACAAAGCTGAATTTTAGCTTGTTAAATACCCTAAGTCATTTACTTTATTTAACTGCCTGCAAGCAGTTAACTAATGGATGTGATAGTGTGTGTGTGTGCGTGTGTGTGTGTGTGTGTGTGTGTGTGTTTGCACTTAAATAGATTAATTATTCACCCACAGGTAGTTAAAAGTTTAGAAACTTTAGGGGTGTGTGTGTGTGTGCGTAAGGGTTTTAGTTTGCCTCATTAGTTTATAAGTAATTGTTGGCTCATGATTCATAATCAGCTGTGCGTGTGAGTTTATGGATGCAAATACACAGTACAGTATTTCAGAATAACAAGCTGTTGAGAATGTGTGTGTGTGTGTGTGTGTGTGTGTGTGTGTGTGTGTGTGTGTGTGTGTGTGTGTGTGTGTGTGTGTGTGTGTGTGTGTGTGTGTGTGTGTATTTGGTGTTGAGAGTTTTGTAGCCAGCCTCATTCTTTCCACTCATTTACAGATTTAAATGTTGTTGTGTGTTCTCTCTTCTTTGCATCCTTCCATTCACTACTGTGGATGATCAGAGATGAAACTGACATTGTGAGTGGCAAGGGCACTGGCGATAGTAAAACTCAGACACTCAAACCTTTTTATTACGTTCCTGAATTAAATGTCATGTATCTTGATCTTGAAATATGGGGCGTGGAAATGGTGTGGAGACAACTCAGCTCTAAAAGTCCTAAAATTCTTTGATATTCTCTGAATTCAGAATGAAGGCTGTGATGTGACTTCACTGTGTGTTGTACAGCTTCGAGACAGGTTATAGAAAGGCAGCACAAGTCTAGGTGTACTGTAGCAGCTTTCATCACCTGCAGTGGATGCATGGAGGAAACCTTCAACATAATATTCAGAATGTAAAAGTCTGTGAGTATATCTGTACTCTACATATAGAGTATGTCTACATCAAAGATGTTATATAACAATGGTGTTGCCTGAGTCGGCGTGGTCCCCTCACCCCTCATCTAGTTTGGTAGTGTTGTAAATGTCATGTGGTTGAAAACAGGCTGTGTTCTGTCACAGACATCAGTTTTACTTCAGTTGTTAGTGAACATCTTTGGTAAAACCAGATGACTCAGCACTGTCAGAAAGAACAGTGTGTAATGAGTGTTTTGCTGTTGAGACAGAGGTCTCAAACTAAGTTAATTGTCTCGTGATTTGTCTATGTGAGGCAGAAGAATGGCTCATAATCTGAGCTCACACTGAATTGGAGCTTGGTTTAGGTTCTTTAAACATAGGAAGTAGTTAAGTAACAAAAACTCTTTCTTTATTATCCAGCTGGCATTCATATGCTATAGTAAGCTTCTTCCTGGTTCTATTTCTTTTAAATATGTGCAACATTTTTCAAGATATGTTTGTTTAATTAAGGATGTGTTGGTCTTGTTAAGTTTTTGCAGTGGCCTTGGTTTGAAATGGCCGTGATTCAATTATCCCCAAGAGGACGCAATATAGTTTGTGAATAAGTGGTCAACTTCATCTTTCTCTGTTCATCCTACAGTCCTAAAGGTTTTGACCAAAGTCCAATGTGTCAGATTTAGGGGGGTCTATTTACAGAATCAGTCAGAAATTGAATATTATATTAATAACTATGTTTTGATTACTGTTTAATCACCTGGAAAAAGGAATCATTTTATTTTTGTTACCTTAAAATGAGTTCATTGGAAGGTGGCTGTCAGCTGGCTCTGTTAACTCTGGGTTTACTGATCCAGGCGTGAGTGTGTTCATGGGAAAGAAGCACACCATCAGAACCATGAGTGTAGTACAGAGATGAAACTCTAATGTACCCACAGTGAAAGTCAGTTATATCAACAGAAAATACTTCTATTCAGCAAGATGAAAGGTCTACAATATAATTATTAACAGAACTTCCACGATAATAAACTGTTTAGATGGTTTCCACATAAAAAAATATACATAATAATAATTCAGAATGAGGATTTTTTGCTATTTCCGATGATGAACAAATATGAGACGCATAAACAAGGATCATCTGTTCCTGCTGCCAAAGAAGAGAAAGAGGATGTATGAAGAGGTCTAAAATGTAGCATTTGTAATAACAGGAGCTTATCAACAGTGTGTGGATGTTTTTTTAATTAAGAGACAACAGTGGGTGTAATTTCTACCATCAATTATCCACACGAAGTCTCCTCATGAGCTATATTGTAACATGAGTGTCAGGGATTCCTTCTGTAATTAAAGAAATGTAGTCCAATGCAGCTTTAATCATCATTCTATATTTAGTGTTTTAAACTATCTGTTTGTTAGAAGCACTTTTTTAAAAACCAGAATGGAGATGAAAAGTCTGGAGCAGTAAAATGATTCTGAACAATAAACATATGTTACTCTGTTATTATTTTCACTGTAAAGATCCTGTTGTGATGACGTCCATGTTTCCTGTGATCTGACTGGTCAGTGGTCGGGCTGTGGACAGGTTGAATGGCCAAGATTCAAATTGAGCTAGCTTCGTGTAACCAGAAAACCTTTACCCTGCTGGTCCATTTCTTCCTTTTAGATCGGTACTCAGACAGGTTGACTAGTTTTGTGAGTAATAGATGGTAAACAGTGCATAATATCAAACCAGGGCGTTTATTCTCACTGTGGACAATGCTTTATTTGTTCTGCACTTGAACAGTGGACTGAGGATGTGACTTCAGTGGCCTGGGACTATCTGGACCCCTTCAGCTCAAACCTTTGATTTATGTACTGTTGGTTCAGTGGAGTTCAATGGCCATTAAGTCTGTTAGTGCCATCAGTTACAGCTGCCAGGAGGGCCGGGAAGGTCAAATGTAATGGCCTTGACAGCAGAGAGAGCCTGTAATGTTTAGACAGAGTGACCGCACACACACACACACACACACACACACACTGGATATACTGTTCATTGTGAATCACTTGTGTACACATTTGATTTATGATTTTCCTTAATCAAATATAAATGGTGAAGTTCCTGTTAGATCCGAGGTGAAGGACCATTCAGGATCTTTTTAGCTGCTGTATAATGAATCACAAGACATGTTTCTTGTCACTGTAAGTCAACAAGGACACAACAGAGAAGAAACAGAGGCCTGTGAGACACAACAGGACAAAGACAGGCCAAGTCATTTTGGATAAATGCTGCATCAGCATCTTTTAAAAGGCGATGTTTACTTTATTATCATTTTGTTCATATTAGTGTTAAAATACTGAGTTGAATCATGCATATTTATATTCAAGGAGGGTTCTATTCTTTCTGACTGATGTTTGTTTTCTGCACTGTTTGCAACACAATTACTTAATATTTTATTCAACCATGAGAGAAGAAGAATTAATGAGAACCTCACTGAATATTCATCACTATACCAGATTATGGCTAATAGGCTTAACAGCCAAGTCATAAACCGTGACATGATGTCATACAGTCATAGAGGGGAAGTATTCATGAATCAGAGATGTATAAATAGAATAATTGATACAACAGCCATACGAATGGTTTACAAATCTGATTCCATGAAAAGTAAATAAATAAATGCGAAAATAGAAATGCATGTAAATTGATTATAGACTCAAACGCAGCCTGTCACTGAAGTCAGTGTTGATTTAGACTGTTTGGTTTGGAGTTAGAAAGTAAGCTAACAAGACATCTGTAACTGAATGGCTAAACTGTGTGTGACCCTGTTGCATTGTGGGTAAGGTTCTCAAAAGGAAGAACAGTGTGTAGCTTTGATTCGCCAGCGCTAACGTTTTCCCTTGTCCACTGACTTCTTGCACAGTCACTCTTTTACTCTTCTTAGTTTCCTTCGTCATCGTCCTCTTCAGTCTCTGCACCTCTATCATTGTGTTCATAGAGGCTCCTGGGCCCAGTTACATTGCCCATTTTCCCAGCTCTGGTTCTAGCACAACATCAGCTCAGCTCCCTGTCAGCACTCCTACACACCCTGGGCCTGAAAACCTCCTCTTTCCTCCTCTGGTTTCCTGGGCTCACAGTCCAGGCGGCCCGGCTAACAAACTGAGCTAACATCGGTTAACAACAGTTGCAGTTGGCAGCAGTTTACTTTACTGTCCATCAGGAAGTTATAGTATAAGAACAGATGTACAGGGTGCAAAGTCAGAGTGCCAGATTTAAAATTATTCTTTGGTTACATAAGATTCCTTTTATGTATACATGTTGTTCAAGGTTGTACAGAATAGTCCAGAATATTTTCATCCAGGCTTTCAGATGTTTTGTACCGGCTTATTATTATGTCATTTGATCTTATGTCAGTAAATATCATATCATATCATGAAAATATTCCATTATGAGCACTACTTCTTTTACCTTAAAGACCTGCACGTCAATCTATATTGATTTATTTATGTGTTACCAAAGAGACTACACTGATATATATATGCAGACCTTCATTATTTACTGTTTATCAGATAGCTGGATTACTGTCAGATGACAGCTGACAATCATCCTACATGTGTACCACATACAAACACCATGCATCATGAGATAATGCAAGGATCCAAACCCCTCTCGCTCAGGAGAAGGTCATCTGAATGATGTCTGGTGTCCTGTGAGGGAACATAATCTGATTCACACATGAGCAAGATCGTCTAAATCAATACATCAATACTGACATTTCTCATGTGTTGTTGTGCAGCATACAACAATCCTGCATACTTTCAAACCTTTAGTGAACCGTGAGCAACTGAAGGCTGTCAGTTACCTGGCTGCAAGTGTTATTTTCTCAAGGGTACTTGATGTCATGTAGCACCCTCAGAGACAGCAGTTCAAACCAGCTTGTCAACGTTTGTCACCAGTCCTTGTCTCACTCGTCTCCTCTGTCACTCCGTTGTCTGCTGTTAAATAACGCAGAAATGCCATCAAAGAAACAATGACTGTTATGGGCTATTTTTCAACCTGTATCCAACATTTTATGATCTGCCTGGAGCGCTAAGCGAACCATGAGTGACTCTAGTTTGGAACTGTCAATCAGCTCGTGTTTATTTTGGATCTATATGTGGCATGCCTGGTTCTAAACCAAGCCTTTCCAATGAAGTGAGTGAGTGAGTGAGTGAGTGAGTAAATCTACTTCTGAAGGAGTTATCAAAAAGTTATGTGCTAGTTTCCAGTTTCCCCTGTGTCAATGTCGCTGCCATTAATGAAACTAAACTCTTTCCCTTTATTTGTATGCTTTTAATGTGAAAAAAATGCCAAGTGTTCTGAGTGCCCTCCCCATGTAACTAACTGGCAGATCCATTATTGTTGAGTGTAGAGTTTAAGGATGTGACTGCAGCATGCTTCAGAGATGGTATCAAAAAGATTATTATCATTCTAATTATGAAGTGAAAATTACGTCTCAACTGTGGCGTTATTCAACCCCACCGGATCATTTCAGAAGCGTGTCAAAGTCTTTTGCCTGCCAGATTTTTGTTTTCTTGTCAGATTTTTTAAAAATTGATGTGCTTCTAAATATGCTTCTACATGTGTAAATATGCTACGTAGTTAACCCCCCCTTACCAACCATTCCTTGGCAGAGGTCCAGGTTTACTGTGGGTTAGTGCATTGCAGAGAATTATTAACACTATGGTCAAATATTAGGTAGGACTATTTACTTCCTCATCTTTACATTCTTAAAAAACAGTCAGATAGGGAGTGACTGCCAATAAGTGTGTGTTACAAGGACACCCTTTTGCATTGTATCTAGCACTATGATCTAGTGTCAGCATTTACATTCCAGTTAACGCGGACCTGGGACTGAAAACAGGGTGGTGAGAGTTGAAGCTGAGCAGCTGGAGGACAGCAGAGGGAAAAGCAGCAAATATACTGTGTATAAAATCAGATTTTTAAAATCTCTGAATAAAGTTGTAAAGTTGTGCTTTTGTACAGTAATCAGTGAGGCCCGGACATGGATGACTGTAGCAGCCCTCACAGTCACTCATAGACTGGATCAAACAGGAAGCACTCTGCTAAGGCGGCACAATGCGAGTGCACAATGAATCATCAACAATTTTTTATGGTTTATCAGGAAATTATTAACTCTAAAATAAACCTGAAGATACCTTTTGTTAGTGGAGGAAACTTTAGTTTTGACTTCATGGAGGTTTAACACGTTATTGTGCTTGTACATAAAATTATGCAGATTACAATACTGAGTGTGAAGTTGATATGGTACTAATAATAATGGTGGGTGGAACAGTGGGCTTAACAAGAACTTTTTGGCCTCAGCCCATCCTCCAAACAAACATCCAGTCACTTCCACTGGATGTTTAAAATAAGTTGAGTAATAATTACACGTCAATCATTATTTTCTTTACCTCCAAATAAATATTTATAAAATGGTTACACAGTTTAACCATATTATTCCGAGGGCATGATGTATTCTGCAACATTATACCAGCTTGTTGTCTGAGATTGAATGTGCATTTTAATTGGCAGAAACTTTAACAAAGCACACTGGAGCCAACAGGAGGAAATAACTAATAGATGGAGTTTATTCCTCCTTCAGGCAGAGCTGCTCTGGCCAATATACTGTACCCATCTGTGCCTTAATAATTGTAGAATGCAACCCCTGAACCCCAAGTAGTGAAGGTCTGTCAGTCTACAACATTTTTCCTATAGGGTGTGCATCATAAATATTTCATTCACGACAAGGAAAACAGATGAAATCGTCTGTAGTTAGTGATGGTGCACTGCAGCTCCTGACAGAAGCATAAAAATGGATGATACCTTGTGTATTGGCGATAAACCTGGAACTTGAACTGCAACACACCGACGAGTTCACACGACGAGTTCACAACCAAAAGCAAGTCTATTTATCTCTGCTGTTATTTTTCACATAGAATAGCAGCTTACGTTAGCTTATCTTCTTATCTAATTTATTCTGTGGCGTTTTTTTATTCTGTGAGTTTTTCCTCGTAATTTTATTTTACAGTGCACTGTGAAATGACAGTGAAGAGATCTAAAATTAAATCTTGAATCTTGTTTAGTCAAAATGAGTGCTTGTTGGCAAAACAACATACATACATTGCACGGTTACATTCAGTCTGAGTGCTGAGGTTACACACTATCTGCTTTCACAGTCTGCTCATTTGCCATCACAGCTAGCATTACTTTATTCATCCCTCTAACCAGCTTATTACCTTCCTCTTTCACCATTACTTGGAATACAAACTTAGAGTGAGGACACAATTTCCATAAATAAGCATTTTACTAAATACTCAATAAGCAGAATACATGACTTCAATAAGAGCCAAAACTGGTTTAGCTACTGTAAATAATTAACCAAAGGAGGTTTAGCTTACAAATGTTAATAAAATAAAATAAAATCACAACCAACCGACTATAAAGTATGTCCTCTTGATTAAGGTGACTCTGACAGTAAAAACAGAACATCTCACACAGCTCTACTTCATTATCTCTGGGTAAGAATACACCTGCTCTGACCTGGACCTCCAAATACAAGCATGTCTTGCAGCTTGTGTCTTGATAAGTAGACCAAAGTAAAGGATATCATGCTGCACTCGTATTTCCAGCCGCCTTCATAATTGCCTGAGGCATTCTGAGATCCACGCATAAGCGTTATCCCTGATAAGCCTAATAATCTCACTGGAGAATCGAGAGGATTTAAACATGCTATATTGTAACATGTATCCTATCAGGAATTTGGAAATCCCTGCTGCAGCCTGTAAAGCCTGATTAAGTGTTTTCTTTCCTTCAGTTGCTGTCAGAAATATTGTAATTAGGAGTTAGGGATACGTAAACGACTGGACATAATACTAATGAAGAGAGGACTTTCTATCTCTAGATGGCTATATGCACATATGGAGGAAGCATACTGTAACTGTCTTTTGGAGTAGCATTTAAAGTAGCACCCAGTTTAGCTGTCAATCATGTTTGAGTTGCCGTGTTCGATTTTTGATCCAAACCGTGCCATTTTCTTAATATTGTACTTGCTTGATTTTTTCTGCTCACGCTCAAAACATGTCCTGTGCGCTCTTAAATTTTTTCTGCTCTCGCACAAAACAGCACGTCCTCTCAGGTTGAAGTGTCTGCACAGACTGAAGGATTAAATTAGTGTGTTTCACCAGCCAATAGGGAGACAGCTAGAGTCTGGCCCAATCTTGGGTGTGTTCCTTCGCGCTTTTTGGGCACTTCGCAGGGGCGGGTATATGGTCTGTTTGTGAAACTGCCTCTCTTAAAAATACACCAATTTACCATACTAGCCAGCTATTTGAATTGTCACCTATTTAATACGCCAGTTTATTTATGTATAATTAATCTTCTTCTAATCGTAAAAAGAGTTATTGTCGTGTATATATCAGCAGGATGTTTTATATACTATAAATACAAGTGAGAGCATACCTGTGTTGTGGTGGCTGAGTGGTTAAGCACATTGCCACCTGTCATATTTTGAACCATGGGACGCCGGTTCGCATTCCGGCCATTGCACTCTTGCTGCATGTCATATTATGATTTTAAATTAAAATTAACTTATGACTGTTACCGTAATATAATCTGTGTAATTCTCTTATTGTAACGTTCAACAAGAGATGGTGGGTAAATAGGCTAGGCTCTGAGGTCAGCATTATTCTTTAATTAATTCAATCCATTGTTTGAATAGCAGGAGATCTCCATGGGCGAACCAGTTCACATGCAGCATCTGAAATTAAGAAAGACAAGACAGCTGTATGAAAAACTGCTGCAGATCTGCTAAGCGACCCACTTCCTATGCTAATGAGTAGATTTGATGGAGAGATGATGGCTTGGCTTCGAGTGTGGGTTCAACATAACTGACACTGTTTGCTCATCCTCTGTACTTATAGAGTGTATAAACTCATTTGGCCTTATGTGTAGAAGTTTCATGTGTTTATATATTTTGAGTTATTGCAAATGGCATAAGTTTTTGTAGGAAATCTATTGTATGTATTGTCTGTTCATCCTCAGCTTGAGGTTGCTGTCGTCTGACGGCATATTCTTGGCATTTTTTGATTTCACCACAAGGAGTCACCCAAGTCACCGCAACACGTACACAAGATCCAAGGCAGTTTCTGGGTTAAAGTCAATGAACAGGTGGTTCTTACACATTTTACAGAGTGTCTTCTCTTTGTAAATACACAGAACAGCAGGAATGATCAGTGCACGCCATCTGTAGTCTATGTTCAACAGTCTGCATTCATTTTTTAAAGCTGCAATATCAATGTACTTCTCATGGGTAAGCAAAATGCAAGCAAAATTTAAAATCTGTTATTTCATGGTAGAAAAGTTACACGATTCTGGTTTCAAAACTAATGCCATTCCCACGAGCCTCAGTTTCAGTTTCATGCTAATTAGCAAAGGTTAGCATGCTAAAATGTTAACTAAGTAAAATGGTGAACAAAGCATGTTACATCAGCACAAGCACCACTGTATAAGTACAGCTATACACACAGCTGTAGACTTTTAAAGTCCCTTAAAGCTCTGGATAGTGAAAAGAATATTTCCATCATGTGAACAGGGCCGTTATTAGGAGACAATCCAGCCAGTCATAGAAATGGCTGTACTGGACCTACAGCTTCTATTTGGGATTCAGAGTCAAGGTGTTTTATGTATATGTAAAAGAGAAAAAAAGGATATTGCTTTTTGAAGCATACCTCAGATACTGCATATTCAATATCTGGGTCTTGTATATGAATTTTTGTGGCATGCATTTAAGAAAAGATCTTCTGCCTAAGCTGCGTGTTGCATTTAATCGAGATGTGAGGTACTGATGTGATCTTTCCACTGCTCTGCTCCACCTAGTGTTGCCACACGTCCGGATTTTCCTGATTGTCCCGGATTTTCATGGTCTGTCCAGGAAAAAAATAAAATAAATCCGGGACACTGAATGTCCCGGATTTATATACATAATCAAAACTTAAAAAAAGTAGGCCAAAAGTAGAGACCGCAACTAACCAGAGACTGAGAACAA
Organism: Collichthys lucidus; assembly: GCA_004119915.2. Classification (NCBI taxonomy): domain Eukaryota; kingdom Metazoa; phylum Chordata; class Actinopteri; family Sciaenidae; genus Collichthys; species Collichthys lucidus. Next base: position 4,923,109 of record CM014083.1, read on the forward strand.
CTTTGAACTAACCTGACATGCGTCAAAGTCTCAGATCAATATGATAGGCTTATTGGATGGTAGCGTGCCTACGTACATTCATGACGTAGCCGTTGTTTTGGGTTGCTGGCTGCACGAGTGGTTGGCTCTGACATTAGCGCCGCGGCGGGCTATCGGAATGGTGAGAGGAAGAAGAGGAGAGAAAGTAGAAGGTGTGGAGAAGAGGAAGCGAGAATCGAAGAGAAAAATAGGAGAATCATGGGTGGAGAGACGACGGATGACGAGGGTCACTCAGAAAGAGCAGGTGATGACAGACCAGTTAAAAAAAAGAGTAAAAGATCGACATGCTTCAAAGATGAGTGGATAAAACAGGACGAGTATGTTAAGTGGCTAAGACCATGCCCAAACTGAGATAAGAAATATGAGAACTGGACAGCTCCAGAAAGTGTTAAAAAGCAATTAATCTTTTTAATTTTTTTGTTTCTTATTTATTTTTCTCTTTTACCCTCAGTGTCAGCTGTAATCTTAAAAACACAAAAAACTGTAAATGTTTATCTAAAGATAACTAAGATAAGAAAAAATAAAACTGGACTGCTCCAGAAAAAGTTGGAAATAAATGGTTAAGTAATTATTAATCTGATATGTTGAAGAGTAATAAAATAATGAGAGCAGTAACATTTCAGTGTGAAAGTGTGATATATTTATGGGTTAGATGTTTAAAGAGCTGCGTTGCTTCTGACCAAAAGGCCGATAATCGCCGCCGATAGTCGCCGCCGATAGTCGCCGATAATCCGCCGCCGATTGGATGGTCAAAATGTCAAGGATTTTTGTCAGACACATGTGGCAACCCTAGCTCCACCTGCTACTATTTCATTCCTCCTGCAGCTCCAGGATGACACCATACTTTGATTGAAGACGTGGTAAATTATAATTAATGTGGGGCATTGTGACAGCCTCTTTACATGGTTAAACTAGAGCAACATATGAATATTGACATGGTGAGGCAACACAAAGATTTTTACTTAAGTAGAAGTATAAAAGTACTGGCTTCAAAACTACTTAAAGTAGTAGAGACCCAGAGATGTTAAAAAAAATTGCTACTCAAGTACTGAAAGTAAAAGTACAACTAAAAGTACAAGTACAAGTACTGTTTATATTATTTCAAATATTTATTAAGGCACAACTTCTAATGTTACAGTGTTACAATGTTTATGGTAGAGTTCTGTGATTTTCCATGGTCTGTGAATGCGTCTGAATGAATGCAGAGCGAGGGGGCGGGGCAGCAGGTGAGAGAGGCGCCCTGGGTGAGTCAGGTGCATGACGTACGGCGCACGAGCGTGGTTGATGTGAGACCGGGACTGTTCTGTAGTTTTTTTTGGCGTGGTTCCGGCCGACAGTCACCGAGTCCTAGAACCAAACCGTTCAGCAATAAATGCAGTTTGTTCAATATCGCCTCGTCATTCATTACGTGTCCGGCTGGACGCTACAATAGTAACGAGTAACGACTCAGCACATGAAAAATGTATCGGAGTAAAAGTATTAAATTCATCAAAAATATGTAGTGCAGTAAAAGTAGAAGTTGGGGAAAAATACCCCAAAAAAGTACAGATACTGCATTTTAGTACTTAAGTACAGTACTTAAGTAGTTCCATTTCATTACTATACTACAGTGCTCTACACGACCTCCCCCCCAAAACATAATTTTTCTAAGGGCTATGATGAATAATGTTATATTAAAATGTTAATGTTGAAAAATTCAGCCCCATATATGCCCAATGAAAATGAATGCATTTTAGTATAATGCAAATGCATTAAAAAACCATATATGTGTGCTACTGAGCATTAGCATGTGTTTAAGTTATGACTATAAGTAGTGTAATGGTGCAAAAAGTCAAACTTCAGAGGCTTGTTTTCAATAACCTTTATTTGAATGTAAATGAACATCCGAGCTTAGCTGCAAGTGATTAATTAAAGAAATTCCAAAAAATCAAACATCCTTCCAGGTTGCTACAAATCACATCCATAGTAAATATGGGGGTTGCAAATTGGCATGGTGCTTACATGTGTTGTACAGTGTTGAAAGTATAAAAAATATGACTTAATCTATTGTTAATCACTTCATTAACTGAAACACAGAAAAACAAGCACTTACTTAGATGTATCTAGTTCACTGCAGACAGCTGCAAGGGCTCCTTCGCCTTGCTCTTTTGTTATTCTTACTATTCTTTCTACGGCTGAGAAGAGTGAATTCCACCTTGTCACGACAGACCTTACAACCTGGAGTTTGCAGTTAGCGTGAATTACTTCAGATGCAGTGGTCGATCTTGAACTTTTGTTCCACAAGCTATATTATTAGCAAATATGGACCTTGACAGGCGCTTGTACAATAGGTTGACTTCTGCTTTTGAAGCATCAACTGTGGACACTAAACTGAGGTGGCAAGTGCAGTGATGGTGTTTGGGTAGCTGGTATTCTAAGTAGTTATCTTTGTCCAACAGGGCTCCAGCATCAACAAATTCAACACCCTCACCACTTTCCTCTTCTTCATTGTCATCATCATTTTGGCCACCATCATCCTCTTCTCCATCACCCTCTCGTGCAGGTTCAGGACTGTTGTTCTCGTCAGTCTGCTTTTAGGAAGTTTGATCCGTTGTCAGTTGGAGTGCGAACAATCTTCTCTCCGATATTGAATTCTGTGTGAACATCATTTAGGGCACCAGCCAGGGCAGAAAAGTGTGTGACCCTCTAAGTTGCTTGCATGCCAAGGCAGCACAGCATCTCTGCATAGTCTGGGGGTTAAACCAGTGCGCAGTGACACCAATAAAACCGGATGGTGTGCCGTCCAGCAGTCTGTTGTTGTTGCTATGAACTGAACGCTAAGGGCAGCTTTCAGTTTTCTTTTCATTTCAACAGAGGCCTTTGTGACTATGTTTACAACAGTATTGCGTGTCATTACATTTGTATTTGGCTGAAGATGTTGCACAATCAATAAAGCCCTGTTGCTGAACAATGTGTGGTGGGTGCAAGCCTTAGACAACGAAATTGAGGACTACTTTATACACACTTGCCTGGGACACTCTTTGAGTCTCCTACAGCTTAGTTTGTTTGGAAGGTGGGGCCAATGAACCTTCAGTGGATGACTTCCTTTTGAGGGCTGCTGAAGTAAGTTGTGTGTACCTCTCTAGACGAGTGGGGTGTTTCTTCTGTGAAGAAAATAAATGCACAGGCACAGATTGAGATTCATATTATTCCTCTCAAACTACAAGCTCAGACTATCTAGGACTTCCACTGTATTAAATGTCATGCTTGAAGTTCATGAATCAAGGTCAAACTACAAGTTGGGGAGCAGTTTTACTGGTCTACGCTATTATGTTGAGTAGACCAGAATATGCAAGCAACTGTCATAACTGAAAAGTAGCATTATTTATGAAAATCCTAACACTAACAAATTCATTTTAAACTGCATTTAGGCTAATAGGTGGTAGTTACCTTCTTACAAGGAGCCATAGTGCATGCCCCACATGGGCGTGCAAATCATCATAGCCTACTGCCACTAGCATGCAAACCATGTCTTGACATGTACCTACCTAGCCATAGCCATAGCCATTGCAAATTTACCATTAAGAATTTACTAGGTTACTACAATATATTATCAGTAATTGACTGATAATAACAAACTTTCAGCTTACCTCAATATGCTTTTTCAAATTAGACGGCGAGTTTTTGAAAGCCATTAGCTCGTGGTACGTGGTTGTTTTTGGCTCCAACCATTTCGAAAAATTCTTCCAGGTATGGCCAGGGATGTATAAGACTTGGCTGGTCTTCCTGGCTACCAACCTCCTCGCTGGTGCTTGGTTGGGACATTTCCGAAATGAAGCAGGTGAGCAGCCTGGCAGGTTGGAGGGCGAAGCACAGTACTGACGGCAATGTGAGTTGAGACAGTAAAGCATCGCTACGTGCTTCAAACCTGAACTACAATTCATAGAACCACTGCTTCGAAGCTCACTTGCGCGTGACGTGATTTGTAAATGGTATATGTTTTTACTTCTCATCCAATCACAATCAAATTCAGTCTACGTTTTTTTAACAATGAAAAAACCAAGGCCGAAATGAAATACGAGTAACTGACACATCTCGTCAATCCTCTTAAGGTCATGTGTTTTGTTTTCTGTTTTATTGTGAAAGTTTATGATTTCTGTTTTATTGTGAAACTTACCCTTCCTCTCGTTTCAGACCGCCTCACTTCCTGCCCTGTGTTTTTCCCTCCAGTTTTGATTGTCTGCCCCGCCCTCATTAGATTCACCTGTGTCTTGTTACCACTCCCCTCTCTTGTGTATTTAGTCTGTGTTTCTTCTCCTCTCTGTGCCAGTTCGTTTTGTACCCCAGTGCCTTACGTCCCAGCCCTGTGAGTTTACTAGTGATTCGGATTTTCCAGTTTTTTTCGTATTTTGCCTGTTTACTGACCTCTGCCTTTGCCTAGCCTTTTTTGGATTTGTTTGCCTGATTTGATTACCGTGTACCGAACCTTCCTTCTGTCCAGTAAACGGATTGCGTTTCAACCCTGAACTGTTTTCGAGTCGTGCTTCTGAGTCCTACCTTTTGGTAAGTACCAGTCAGAACAGTAACAAGGTTGTTTTAAAAATGTAAGGGTAGAAAGTACCGATAATTGCATGAAAATGTAATGAGTTGAAGTAAAAAGTCGGCTGAAAAATAATTACTCCAGGAAAGTATAGATACCCAAAAACTCTACTTAAGTAAGGTAACAAAGTATTTGTACTTCGTTACTTGACAGCTCTGGTAGTTTAAGTTTACTGGCCCTAATCTAGATCCTTTTAACGTCATGCATTCATACATTTCATTTTCTTTGTTTTTTTTAGATTAATTTCATTGGTTTCTTGAGATAAGAGGATAATTTTCTAACAACATAACTAATTCAACATGGATGTGACTCCCTGATCTACAAACTCCTGCTCCTCGGATGCTGATACATTGATTTAGATTTCCTGCAGTGATTTAATATGTGTGTATATATATATATTATATTGAATGGAACTTTGAATATATGGAGTGAACCTTGAATATATTGAATGAAGTCTGAATATATTGAATGAAACTTGACTGACGTCAGACTTCACGGCTTCTTGTGTAACGTGTGGTTGTTATAGCTAAAAGTGAGTGACAACGAGTCAGTCTCACAATCTCGTTGCAGCAATATTAAACTATGAGGACATCATTAACACTTCGTGTACGGGCCAAAATCCCCCCGATACCCCTGAACAATACCGTTTTTTCTTTTAATCGTGGCAGACATAAACCAGGTGATTTAATGAAGGTAAAAAACAGTGAATGGCCGTGCGTAATGGCACTGCTCTCTGATGCGACACTTCTCCGGGACTGGAGAAGCTGCTGTGGCTACAGGGATTTCATGAACTGAAAGAGAAGCTCTTCATATATTGTTTAGATACAATAAGCATCACCCGCATATATAGACCAATGCAGGGTGAATATTTAGTTTAGTATTGAACGTATTTTATGATTCGCGACACATTGTCAGCTTTGGGCACGTTACTCACACAGCGGACTGCGGACAGACAGACAGATGCATAATGAGATTATGGCGAAACTTTAAACAAAACGGTTAGAAATTGAGCAAACTTTTTCGGGAGGATTTCAACACGCATTTGCCAGTGTATTTATCATGTCCTCATTGCTTAATATCGCTGCAACTAGATTGCGGGCGGCCTGTTACACAAGATGGCTGCAGGCACTGCTGCTAGGTCTGACGTCAGCGAATTTTTAATATATATATATATATATATATATATTTAAGGTTTCATTCAATATTTTCAAGGTTTCATTGCATATATTCAGAGTTTCATTCCATATATTCATCTTCATCTCTTTTTGATTCCTCGAGATCTCTATCAATTATCTTGTTATCCCGTGTGTTATAAGGGTAACATAGCTCCCTTGCAGAATAGTGTAAAGTGTATGCGTGAGGTGTGAGTGGTTAAGCAACAGGGATGGGTTGAGTGAATGTCTGTGTGTATTGCGGAGGAACAGAGCAGGTTAGCAGTAGAAGTTCAGTTTGAGAGAACTGTACAGAGTATAATGCAGTACACGATTAAATAAAATACTACTGTGTCTCAGTGTCACCTCCAGAGCTGCTGTGTGTCATTTAACTGCTGTGGAGAGTAAAAGGTTAACCCCAAACCTGGCACAAACTCTGGTCTAGGAGGACAATTTCTCCCCTGGTGTTTGCAGTTTGAACACCTTTTCATCATCGCACAGTCATGAAACTTGGCACACATGTCCACCCTTGTACATATGTGAAGGGTATCGTGTGTAGGCGGAGCTAAATGGTTCTATAGTGCCCACTACAAATTTTGAAAACCCTCCTGCCATTGGGGATACTGTTGTGTAGGCCGACCAAATTCGCTCGCTCACACACCTCCGTCATACCCAGACACACAAAAAAGCCCATAGACGCCATGGTGCGACCGTCTGGCAGCCATGTATGAAAGGTTCACACTGTGCAAACAAAGTCTCATTATCCTAAGATCGTGAGAAAATGATCCTGTTATATCGAGAAAACAAACGAGAGTCTAACGAGAAAACTGAGGAAATGAAATGTATGGGTGCATGACCACTTAGGACTTAATATATCAATCCCATACCTAGATGTTTGATCAGATCACATCAGATGATCAAATGTACATCTGATACAGTGTACTAAAATAACAGCTTAATTTCCCAAACTACTGAAAGAAGACAAGTCCATTCACTGTTAAGCTGTGTTATATTTTGATGTCTGTGTTCTTATTTTCAGGGTGTATCAAAACCTGAGTGGAGACAGTTTTGTGGATCTGTTAGTGAGGGTCCAGACTGGCTGGGATGTTGTCTTTGACAATGGACGTCATGAGGCCTGGCAGCTTTACTCACATTCACTCAGGGTCAGCTGGGTTTTTTTCACATTCGCTGTGGTTAATGGAAGTGTTCAGCCAATGACGGTCCATCTGACTTTCACATGTAGCCTGAGACATTACAGGAGAAAAAATATTCAGAAAACCTTTTAGATTTTGGGAAATCTTTCTCACCAACAGTTTGTTCTGAAGAGCGACAGACTCATCATGTCTGTACAGTACATAAAGCTACAGCCAACAGCTGGTTAAGCTGGCTGTTCTGCTTCATATTTAGCATCAGAGACACATGAAAATATAAGAATACGAAATATAAAACCTGCATCATGAGTTTTCGAGCAAAACTAATAAAATGTATGATTCCAGGCAGTGTACATCCCCAGCTGTGCTGTGTCAATCAAAGTTTATTTTCTATTACTTACAGGCCGATAAACTGTTGCTGCAGGCTTTTAACTCGCTTTGCTGAGCCCCTGCTGACAAATCACACTCAATTTCCACTGAAGAATGGAATGATTAACTGGCAGAAATGCGGACTGGATTTTCCATTATTAATTGCCTGCATGGGACTTTTCATTTGAGTCAAGCCGATTGCTTGTAAATGTGCTTATGGTATAGCTTTTTATGTAGAGTATCAATATTTACAGTGCAGTTTTATTTCCTTTCCCTTGTCTTTTTACATGGTTTAGTTTAATTGGACTTTGCTGTGCATCATGCACCATTAAACAAAAGCTAGTTGAGCTGGAATAGAATCTGAGAGACTCACACTTCACTACAGAACTCTCAAGTCTCTCACATCCCCAAAGATCAACTAATAAACCCCAAATATATTAATTTCACTTTCACGTTCATGCTGGCCCTGTGTGGCTATCAGCTACTTGTAATATAATCACAAAGGTGTACAATGCACTTCTAAGTGTTAACTGTGGCAGTAGTTTAGTCCGTAGGGCCAGCTCAGACTGGCTGGAGAAGTTTCGGTTCACTTCCTGCCCACTGCTGTGGTGCCCTTGAGCAAGGCACTGAATCCATAACTGCTTATATATACATGCCTACAGGTACAGAGTGTGTGTGTACTGAAATTCCCAAAGTGGGATTAATAAATATATTAATGTTAACAATAATCTAAAACATTTGCTCCTCTCTTACTCTGTTTTTAGTATTGTTGATTTAAGGTTTGATGTTCATCTACGTGTTTTAGCTTGGATTCTTTTACAGTAGCACTCCATCAAGCCTTTCTACCAAAGGTTGTTGTTATAAATGGTTAACCCCTATTGATGTAAGTGTTAAAAACAAAAAATATATATATGTTTGTCTTCCTCAAAGAATATTTGCTGCTTAGATTGCTTCTTTTGGGATTGGATGAGTAGACAGAGAGCACTATCTTTGCATGATGGCATTCGATGCCAGAAGCTTTCATTGTCTTTGTTTTTTGTTCACATACAGAAGCGCAATAAAGTCCTTTAGCTCTGCAAGACAAACTAAAAATCTCAAAATGTGTCAGAATACATTGATGGAAACAGCTACTGAGAATTTCTACAAGGGATTCACTAGACGTGTTGCCCATTTCATTTTAAAATACATGTATAGCAAGTCATGCAAATGCAATTCAAAGTTCTGTAATTAGATTCAACAAAAAAGGGCTTGATTCAGTACAAATAAATTGCATTAATAAGAATGTGTGTTCCTATACACATGGTTAAGTAGGCTTTTCTGGGTATTTGGGTTTTATTAGTCACTGGAGTGAGAAACCACAACATATTCACACTCTAAAACAATAATCTGTCGTCACTGGTTTGACTGAATCACATCGGACACATTTCAAATTCAATCCCTCTTAGTGCATTTTGACCTATACCGACACACTGAGAACAAACATATGGCGACATATGGATGTACAACATAGAGTTGAAGTACAAGCTTCATTGTGTTTGAGACGCTGAGTGGGTGAAAGCTAACACAGACACACACACACACTTGGGATCATTTTCTGTTAGACTTCCTGTACAAGCCAAGCCTGCTTGTCTCTTGGCCTGGTTAGCTGGGCCATGAATTATTTGCTGTGCTGCGACAACCCCTGGTAATATGATGAGAGCACAGCTGACTGGGTAAAGCACACAGACGCACACACATGCACAGATGTAGAAATGTGCACATGTAGAAATGAGTCAGATCTGACACAGGGACACGCTGCACGAAACGATCCCTGCCCAAATGCATATCTGCGCATGTGTGTGTGTGTGTGTGCTCACACACAAATCGCAGCAGACCGCACACAGAGGCTGGGATGAGAGCTGACAGCAACAATTTAAGCAAGCTTTTAGCTGTTGTTAGAGGCAGAAGACATTACATTTACAGAATTGTGCATGTGTATATGCTTTTAGCATGAATAATCAGTGTGGAAAGAGACTGCTTGAATATCAGGTGCTCTCTCCAGATCCACATTTGATGAAGGATGAGCAAGCACTTTTACACATTTGACCTATTTAAGCAACAGATCCTCGTCTAAAAGACATATGACAGAGCATTGTGAGGCCAAATATTATTTCCCCATTGAAACTTCTGCTTTAATTAGCTTTCTCACTCGTCTCTAATGTGGAAATGTGAGTGTTATTCCAGCTAATTATACTGTTAAACTGTTAATTGAAGGTCCCAGAGTTCTGCTGCAAATGACTTGGGAACAAAAACAGGTTTAAAAGGTTTCGGTCTGCACAGTGAAACGTTCAGGTGATCCAGCCTGGTTTTCAATCAACCCATAAGGTCACATGTTACCCTGCTGCTCATCAAGCTCCACTGGCTACCTGTAGCAGCCCGCATTAAATTCAAATCCCTAATGCTGACTGCAAAGTCGTCTCCGGTTCTGCGCCAACCTGCTTAAATGCCCTTATAGAGGCATATGTTACCTCCTGACCATTGCGCTCTGCCAATGAACGATGCCTGGCTCTGCCACCCGTACACTAAGGGCAATGCAAACTTTTCTAATCTGTGGTTCCCTATTGGTGGAACATCCTGCCAGATCAAGGGCTTCCCTCTGTACCTTCAAAGACCTCTAGGTCTCCGGTGAGGACCTCCTCTCACTACCAATAACTGGACATGATAAATCTATCCCCCTCTATATCTGTCACTTGATTTTATGTGAGCAGTTCTTATTGCTGCACTAACGTGTCCTGTCACACTGTACCTCAATGGTTTCTTTTTTTTGTAAGTCGCTTTGGACAAAAGTGTCAGCTAAATGACTAAATGATGTAAATGTACATATCAAGCAGCTACTAATTTCAACAGTACGAACCGGACTGTTTACATCAGACACGGGATAAGACGATTATTAATGTTGCCTTTTTTTCATAAACTGAGAAGCCCAAAGAAAACAGTTGACACTGTTGTCTCGATGGTAACCCAAGCTTTGTGGAAAAAACTTGTGAGATGTTTCTCCAGCTGGGAAACTATTATGGGACTACTATTTCAATGTAAGGCACAATCTTTTCAAAAACCTAACCAAGTCATATTTTGCTAACATTGCAATTTAGACTACATCACCTGACTGAAAATTCCCAGATTTTCTAAACACTTTGTCATTCTCCAAATCAACAAATGCCTCGGTTTTCATGTATACAACACATCCGTGTACTAACGGTGTAAGTGCAACTCCCGCCTAAATGCTAACGCATGCTGCTGCTTCTACTGCAGTTCATACACAGTATCATTTCATAACACAGGTGGATGTTAGAGGGGAGGATAACACCTAACATCCACTTGTAGACTCCAACCTCTAAGAAGGATATTAGTATATGACCCACTCCCTGCTATACTGAGCTTGTTGTTTTATGTGAAGAGAGATGAAATCACGTGCGGTACACCAAATATTCATACATACTGAACATATCCTATATTTTGAATCTATTCCTCATGAAGTGGATGAATGAGTTGTTGTTTTGGCAGCAGGAGCTCAGGAAAGAAGGAGAAAGAGAGAGATGTGGGTGACCCTAACCCTGAACTAGGGATACATACGTGGTATGTGTCCTAACCACTCTGGCCCTCATGGAATATTTTTAGCCACACTCAGCCTTCAGATGGCAACATTGTTATGTTGAGCACTTGGCGGACTGTTTGGACCACACTGAAAAATGTATTGGATGGATTACCATGAACTCTGATACAGACATTCATGTTCAATGACCTCAGTGATCCCCCTGTTTTTTTACTAAGCAGCAACCTTCATGCCAACTGTACTGTGAATTTTTAAAGAACTCACCTGTTCAAATTATATTAAGACTTAGGGTTATGCAGAATTAAAAGTGTTGATTGACAGATGGCTTAAAGGTGACACCCAGGTTTCAACCAATGATCCACGTCTTTTACCTAAACTAACTAAAAAGAGAGAGAAAATAGAGCAGTCACAAAACAAATGGGCAAATAATCTTAACCAATATATAACATAAATGCCCACTTTAAGAAATGAAAAATAAACTAAAGAGGACAAAACAAATTTAAATAGGTAATCAATCCAAAATAACAAAATTACTCAAATAACCTAACACTCATGGAGGCCAGGCCCTATTTAAAACACCCAAGCGTGACGCAGACACCAGGCTGCGGCGGCTGCCAGATGATGCCGAGCAGAGCAGAACAAGTGCAGCCGTGCAGCCAAGCAGTGTGGAGACCGTCTCAGACAAAGCAGCATGGACACTAAGCAAAGGCAAAGCAGTCAAAACGGAGCAGAGCAAAGCAGCAGTTTGAAGTAGGACAAAGCAGCAGCGACCCCAATCAGCTGCTATACTAACACGCATACCTGTTCAGAGACACACACATATTCGCACCAGAGCAGGGAGGGAGAGAGACCAGCCACTGCTGGCATCTACAGTACCTGTGACCACACTAGCGTCAGCTACAATGGCGAGAGACTCACTCTTCTTCCCGCACACAAACTATGCTGCACACGCAAGCAGCTGCCCTACAAACAAACACAAATGCTGTGAGCACACAGAAAGGGCTGAGCGACCAGTGTGGTGAAACAGTGGGCAACCACACCTGTTCAGCCAACAACCTATTACCCGGAAGTGACACACCAGTGACAGAGGCGCAAGTGGAATAACCAGTGAGGGTGGTGTCTTTATACTGGCTCACCTGTGGCGCTAAATACACAACAGCAGCACTGAATGACAGATAGCACATGTATGCTGCTACACTGACATCAGAACTGCTGTGCCTACAGCCTCATAGAAGTATGGATCTCTTCATTTAGGAGTTGCTCTTAACCAATGAATCATTTCAAGTGAGAATAATTGCTCAGATACACTTAATGCATTTTTAAAATGACAGGGCTTGAACTCGTGCACACTGATGATATGTGATGTGCTACGTGCACGCAGAAGCGTTTGCCATCAGTTAAACCGAGGAGCGTCGGTCGGTTGTTTTTTTGACAGGCAGCATAAACACTGAGGTTATGCATGTAGACACCGTAAGCAATTGATCCACGCCTGCATGTATGAATAATGCCTGTGCCTGGTGGCTTATCTAATTACACAAGAGGAAAAGTGTGGCACATAAGTATTGATCTATGAGGAAGCATTCATTTCCATAAGCAGGGACACACACACACACACACACACACAGCTATGCATGCTAACACATTCTCATGCGCTGTCAAAAATGAATGCACACGTTTTTACAAGGATACAGTGGAGGGTAAACCCGCCTGGACTCTCGCCAAATTGATTTTTCTTCATACTGGTGTGCCTTTTTTTATTTATTACTTCGTCATGGCATATAGATGTACACATACAAGTAAAGACAGAGAGATATGGACATATACCCACACACTCCACAGTGATTTTGAGGCAAAATAAATCCCTTGGGAGACAAGTACCTCTGCTAACAGCGCAGCAATGAATTACAGCTAGAATATGAGACTGCAAATCAAAGCTGTGGTTAGAACGGGAGGAAGAGTGATTACCCTTTTGGGAAGAGAGGTGAGAGCGAAGGTATAAGAGATTTAATGAAAAGGGACAAAAGGGGAGAAATAGTGCAGTGCATAGCTGAAGGAGAACACTCGGCAGAGTTAAGTAGAAAGAGAGTGAATGCAGATACATGAAGGGGATCTGAAAATCTCTCAGACAGAGGGAGAATTGAGACAGAACAAGAGAGGTCAACAATGACGTATAGAGTAAACAACAGCAGGGAGAGTGTGTGTGTGTGTGTGTCAGTGTGTGTCAGAGACAAAGGACAATATTTATGTTATTGGCATGCGGCAGGGACCCGGAGGAGCAGGCTGTAGTCATATTGTTTGTCTTCTGCTCACGGCTGTAATATCCTAACAAGTGTGTAAATCCTGCATTTAATTGTCTGGCGGAGAGTAAATTCTGTTGTACGGGGAAAGTCCACCACAGAGAGATTTCACTTTGCAACAGCACAGTCAATATAAAGTCAAAAATAAGTCGGCACAGTTTTATGTGATTGAGCATAAACTCGCGATAGACAGAAGCGGAGCTCCGAAAGCAGCGTGACACCTTCCTGTGAGGCTCTCCGCTTCCAAAATCATGCATCATTAGAGTGCTAAACATTTGTTATGTAACTCCAGGTTCTACGGGTATCGGTGTTGGGTTTATACCCCCACACACAGGTTTTCTTCTGTACCCTTGTGCTTTGTACTGCCCCCCCCCAGCCCCCCCCCAGCTTATACTCATAGAATCTGGGGTTATGATACGTAATCAAAGGTTTTGTTATACAGGCTTCTCCCTCTAAGAGCTTTTGCTATTAGGATTAAGGACAAAGCTGGATGTGGTCAATGCCCACTGGACCACAAGCACACACCAATTTCTACTTGCACCATTAGCACACAGTGCACAATACAGATAATGAAGAATAACATGCCCTGAGTCCTGGGCGTAAGCACGCAGAGCAGGAACGGGAGGGATAAATAACTTGTGCATCCAAGGTGTTGTGAGTAGAAGAAGATCACATGACCCACGGTTGTGCATAGCAGTTGTATGGACATGACAGACAGTGAATGTACGCAGAGAGAACAGCAGAGCTACTACAAATATATTAGGAGAGAACATGTGCATGTGACGGCTTGCAGTGCATGTATCACTGACATCGTGGAGCTGGTCGCCTGGCATGTAAATTGAACCGGATAAAAGGACACATTGAAGCCAGGATGCTGCCGTCCTCCACTGCTATTTCTGTGAGGAGAGCTGCAGAGGTCTTGTAGAGTGGGCGTGAATACCAGGCAGGGCGGAGGTGGGTGGCATCCACCCCTGCTGTGTCATATGCCTGTGCGATAGCTTCACACAGCCAGTGAGCCAAACAATGTTTTGTCAGAGGTTTTCCTCGAGAATGCTCTCGCTACACAAACAGCTGCTGTGTCTGTCGGAAACCTGCTGTGCGTGCCACATAATGGGACAATGCGCACACCGGGCAGACGTGATGTTTATTGCAACTCATTTTCCGTGAGGTGGGGGAGGAGGAGGAGGAGGAGAGGGAAAAGCCTTCCACAGAAATAACTCTTGATCTGAAAAAGCTTGTGACTTTGGGGATAAGGATGCATCCTCAGAGTGACTGAGCTTCTCTTCTCCGACAATGGAGAGACTGAGAGTGCATATACTCTTTTTGCAGAAGTCGAGGCTAAGAGGTGCTGTCCTTAACCCTCTGGGGACTAAGCCATTTAAAGCCTGTTTTCACTTCTTCATAAACAATACTTAATGTACATGGAACACCATGTGTTTGGTATCTGTGGATTCAGAAGAACCTAGGCTGCCATAGGGATGCATGTAAAGGAAGTATGAGTGTAATTCTACAATACACTAAAGAATTTCAAAAACAACGAGTTGATTTTTGTCAATTTTTACTCAAACATTGCTAGTGGAGGGTTTTTAATATCCCTTTGCCTGACATATATGTGCAGTTTTTCAATCAAATATGTGAAGAACAATAAAATAATGCCCTTTCATTACAAAAAAGGCCAGGCATGCCAGTCAGCAAAGCAAAGACCCTCCAGGAAGTTGTTTACAGCACGTGTGCTGCGGCACAAATGATACACTATGGCAATAATGGCAAAAAGGTGCTAGCTCACCATCAGACAGGATCAGGTTATTTTGGAAATATGACATTAGGTGTCAAAAGTCTGAATCAACCCACTGCACAAGCTGCAGAACTTTGAACCATATTAAGAAGAAGATCACAGAATTTAGTTAAAACGGGAAAACAGTTTCAGATCATGCATTGAACTCCTTGTAGGTTGTCATGTTCACTGATACACACTGATTTGTTTTCCCAGAAATAATTAAATTATAGTGTGCAAATGAAAGACAATCAATTTTCACATTCTTCACTCTGATTAATCATTACTGGAACAGCTGGTTTAGACTTCATAACATGTTGAACAGAGATCACCTGTGTGAAATCAAGGTGTGACGACTAATTTCTGATTAAATCCATCCAATTCTTCAAAAACAGAGAAAAACACTATCCGCATGTTTTATTTTACTTACTATCTTGCATGGATCATTCATTGTTCTATAATGTATTTAACCCATAACCTGTATAAACTTACATCCATTTGCCTGTCAGCTAACATACATATCTAATGATTCTCCATATACAGCACATAAAACCAGCATTTTACTTACATGTTGACTTGTGGGTTAAAAGGTATACCTGCTGTACCTGAAACCAAAAGAAGAACTCATGCCAGTACCTTTTAGACATCCTTTACCTTCCATAATCATCAATCGTAACATTTGTTCTACAACCTTGAATTGAGGTATTCTCTCAGTCATGAAAAGGTGCCAAAAAATCAGTTTGCATATTTGTGCATCATTAATCTCTGCATTTCTACTCTGCTGTGATTCCCTTCTGTTGCTGCATGTACTGTGTGTTTATGTCCTAACTAATGCATATTCAGTTGAAAGCTGTTCCCCTGACACCATGAAAGCTCTTCAGTGGGAACGATTGTCAGTCATCTTAGACAGTTGTTGCTGTTGTAAGGTTTATCCATACAGTATATACAGTACAGTATATTGTTCCATCTATCCACCCATCCATGTCAGTCCTTCCACTCTTACCTCTGTGTGTTGTTCCACCTGTCATTCATTTAAGCACTGTTTACGGTCTACGCATCCCATCATTCCCTGTTGTGATATCTATCTTCATCTATTATCATCACCTGTCTGTTTCTTCACACCTTCACCCAGCTCTCTTATTCCTCCCTCATTTCTATCCTCCCATGTGTGCCTAACTGAAAGAGCCTATAACACAAACTGAAAAGTAATTGTACTGGCATATTAGAAACAACAAAGCTGTTTAGGTACACATCTGGATTCTGCACTAGAGTTTTACAAATATCTTTTACTTGGTTGACTTTTGATGTGAATACCTGTATCTGGCATACCTGGTCTTCTAACCTCTATGCCTGCAATTGGGCCCACTCCTTAATACCCCATCCTTCCAGAACTTCTTCACAAAACTATTCTTTGTGTGTAGTGAAATACAGTAAAATACAGTGTGTATGTTTACCACAGCAACAAAGCTTGATTCATCATAAACTTAATAACATAGTATAAAACATTTGAAATTAGCAAATGGATTAGTTCAGTGAAGCTACACAGTATGAAATTAACAACAAAAATGAGTCAGTTTTGTATTCACTTTGCCAACAGGCACCGTCACAGCCATGCAATACAATCTTGATTCAACACTTGCTTCCTCCTAATCCTGTCTCCATCTAATAAAAGTAAATGGTATAAAAAGGGCACAGAAGGCAGTGATTCATGCGTAAGTGTACAATATGGCTTGTCTCCAAACAAAATTAAATATATGTCTTAAAGTTTAATTAAGACACTGTTTAACTGTGCACTGTGGTTTAAAAAAGTGACCAACACTGTCTGGATACTTCAGAGTGTTTAAGTTGTCAGCTGTTTAGGCAGCCATTATGAACCGTTTATAAGTTGGGTTTAGAACCTTTATTATTGTCCTTGGTAACATCTGTGTTTTTTCACACGAGAACCGAGGGTGCTCATGTTGACTCTGTGGTGTTTACGTCGAGTATTTAGTTTGTTTGTTGTACTGTACAGTTTGTAATGATGAATTTTAAAGTGTATTTGACCTGTTCCATAAAATGTAAATTGTAAAATTAATGAACAAGGCTGAATCATGATTAGGCAAAGATAGACACGAGGCTTCATTACCAGATTAAATTGTGTTACCACCGCACAGGGTGTGCTCTCTAAACCATATTATAACAACCTGCCTCAGGATTAAATACAATTTATACAACTAGTGCTAATTTTGCTCTGAAAGCTGCCTGACTATTGTGTATTGTCTAGGAATTGTGAACCAACAATAATTAATCAAAACAAAACTTGGTCATCTAGACTGAACAATGCTGCTCAGATCCATGATCATATATCATTTAGTTTATTCCTGTGCATCAGCCACTTTTATGTTTTCAAACTCTGTAGCTGAGTAAAGTCTGAAAACAGATTTTGACATAAATACTTAAACTGAAAGACACAGTAACCTGATGAATAGGATCTCCTGCCATGTGCCACCCAATTTATTAACAATGCCTCATTTTGAATTAAGCATCTCTGTACTCATTTTTTTCCTGTCATCTGCCAGAATAACAAAGTAAAACAGGTCTTTGGCAAATAATATGTTCTTTGTTCACTCACCAACTCAATATATGAGGCAGATAAAGCCGTCTTAGACAGACAGTAACATGGAGACAGTGGGCAGTTGGAGGCCATTAAGGAATTGGAGGCAGCCAGCCTTCCTATAGCCTATGCCAACGGGAATCACATCACATTAATGAAGTAATGGTGGAGGTGAAATAGAAAAAAAAAACTGTAGAGTGGGTGATTCTGTGATCCAGGGTTGGTGTTCGATTCCCTTACCCCTGATGCCTCCACACATCAATGTATACTTGAGTAAGAGTTCAAATGCTTCATTATGTCAACCAAAAAAGCCATGTCTTCCAGCCATACAGTATCTGACAATGCTAGCAGGCTCGAAATAACACATTATAAAAATGAAGCATGAAAAAAGACTGCAGGCCGTGATTGGTCCCCAGGCCGTACTTTGGACAGGCCTGATGTATACAGTCCATTTGATGTAACTACTTCAAGCTGCAGTCTGTCTGCATCCACTAGATGATTACTCCTAGATATCTAACAGCTATTAAATCCAGCCGAGAAAATCAGTTTCCTAAGAAATAACAATTTTCTACTACTATTTCTATTCTATTCTATTCTATTCTATTCTATTCTATTCTATTCTATTCTATTCTATTCTATTCTAGTCTTTACATTCCTTTGTGCCATTATGGGTGTTGAGGCTTAAATGCTTTGTGTTTAGTGGCTCATTTCCTTGATTAACAGGTGTCTGAGCCTGTCAGTCAGTTAGTTCTTGCTTGCTCCATCCAGGCTTCCTCACCTTTGACCAAACGTAGCTTTTGTGCTGCAGTGAATCCCAAGACAGCAGTGAGTAGTTACCAACACTCCAGGCTTCAATATGTCTCTTCAGACACCTGTAGGGGATACACAGCTGCTACTGTCATGTTTTTCCTCTGGATTAACCACTCCCTGTGGGTTAGAACATTTCCACCAGTGATTATGTCTGGCAGAGAAACAATCACAGTAATTTAGATAAACGCAGCAAATCTTGATTAGGCATGTTCCCCGTTATAGCTCCATTTACTGACTTAAGCTCATAACATTGAAAAGTTTTTACTCATCCTGCATAATGTTGGTGAAAGCATTCCATTTCATTTTCAAGTGAGTGCTTCACCACTATATCCTAGCTCTGCCTGACACTTAACATCTCTCGTACATGTATTTTTTGTCTTCTGAATCAGAATCAGATTTATTGGCGAGTAGGTTTTCGCTTGCAGGGAATTTGTCTTAGTGTAATTTGGTGCAAACAAATACAAACATTCAGTAAAAATCTAAGGAAGATAAAGAATTCAAGTATTAAAAAATATAAACAGTATAAAAAATATGTTTTAAAATGAAAAATGAAAAGAGCTGTCCAGTTCTTTTTTTTTGTTGCATGGCCTTGACTCTCCAACCTTTATATAACTGCCTCTACCTTGGGTTGTCCTTTTTATCCAGCCAACAAGTCTTTTTTTTCTTCTCCTGGTCTTTCAGCCACTCGTGCTTTACACGACATATCTCATTTACCCATTCACACACATTCATACATTAATGGCATTGGCTGCCATGCACGGTGCCAACTGCTCATCAGTTTTAGGAGCTAACCATTCATACACATTCACACACCAATAACTGAGCCCTCAGAAGCAATTTGGGGTTCAGCATCTTGTCCAAGGACACATGCAGACTGGAGGAGCCATGGACGGAACCACTGATCATCTGATTAGTGGACGACCCGCTCTACCTCTGAGCCACAGCCACGTTGGTTCTAAAAAAGTTACAAATCAAAGAATCTCAATGTTTGTAGCTCCACCAACAGTTGAAATGTCTGTTATCCTGTGAATATCTCCTGTGACTCTTTATCGACTGCCACCATGAGTGTAGTCTGATTTGTGACTTTTAGTGAAATTTCTCAACAACTGGTAGAATTGCCATGAAACGACGACGACAACGACTTGATTTTGTGACTTTTAATCTAGCATCATAATCAAATCAAAATTTAGATTTTTTTCATGGCTAAATACCTGTAAAACCAATTACAATTCTATCAACCACAGCATGATGAATTGCTAAAGAAGGATTGACATTGGACCTGCTTGTTAGCATTGCCATTGTGAGCTTAATACACCAAGGTGCCAAAGTACAACCTCACACAATTAGCTACAGACAATTATTCTAGCTTAACTACTCTATTCATCCGTCCATCCATTTTCTGACGATTATCTTGGGCTGGCTCTTGGTGACAGTAGCTACTCAAGGTAACCTAGATGACCATCTCTCCAGCAACATTTTCCAGCTCCAGCTATATAATTTGTCTAGTGTGTTATGGGAGTCTGGCTAGTTCAGGTGGTAAGGCGCAGGGGCTCTACTCCAAGCCCCTCAAAGAATTACCACCTTATTGTGGTAGAGGGGTTCATATATACCTGTGACACTGAGAGCTGTGTTGTTTGGGAATTCTCTCCAGGTAGAAAAGTAATTTGGTCTCAGGAGAGGGGCCCGAGTAAAAGATCCCACCGGAATCAGCCAAGAAAGAGCTGAAGCAGAACAGGGAAAGCAGGGCTTTACCTGAGAGGGCAAGCACCAGACCTTGATCCATGGGACCAGGACAGTTAAAAGAACTCATCGAGCTAGGGCCCTGTGGGCCTACCACCTGTATAAATGGTTCCCGTGTCAGGCATGCTGTGGTGCACACCTGACCCCCGACTTCAATGTTGTTTGTTGATTTATCTTGTAATGTAGTTTTTTGTTTCATTTAGACATAAAAACACTGAATAAAGGTTCATTGTGCCTGTGAATGGATTCTCTTGTGGAACTATAAAAAGTTGTTCCAACTGTTGACAGACTTAACATGAAACATGTTTTAGATGTGACACAGTTGAAGTCAAAGGGAATGCAAAAATAAAGACTTACTGAAAAACTTAAGTGAAAATTCTGTCTCATCCTGAGGCTGTATTCATTCCATGAATAGATAAACACAAGAAAAAAGCAGAGGAAAAACAGGATTAATTGAATAGCCTTACACACACACACACACACACACACACACACACACACACACACACACACACACACACACACACACACACACACACACACACTCATTACAATAAATTAAAAACACAGTTTGGAGATAATGCAGGGCAAGAATTGCGTCTAAATCTTTAGCCTTCCACTGCATGGGGAGACAGTACCATACAGTTCCTGTAGAAAATCTTACAGAAGCTGCAATGCTCTTTATCAAAGAAAGGAAAGTTAGCCAGGGATCTTAATCAAACAAACCAGTTATCTTCATCCTTTTGTATTGTAAATCTGAAAATACTGTTTGAAAACACTTCCCAAAGGTTACACCTTTGTGTCACGTGTCCAGGTAAGCTTCCTGGTGCACCGTCCTCTCCTCCTCATTCTGGTGTGCCAAGCCATAATAGCTTCATTACTGACCCTCTGAAGATGGAAATAAAACCTCATGACCACAAGGGGCAACACTAAGCCCATACCACACTCGAAAACAAGTTTTTTCTTTTTTACAAGAGAAATGACTTTAAGGCTGAAAACAGCTCTTCTATGGGAACAGTCTGCTACAGAGTGGATGAATTGGTCCTAGTCATGTTTGCTTCGATATAATGTCATTTAAGTTAATGTAATTATCAGAAAGTTTTTTTTTTCTTGAAACCAGTGAATATCTGCTGTTTTAGTAAGATAAACAGGCTTGCCATCTTAAAACAAAACATTTTTATTAAAGAAAGTCTGCTGCCAGTCTTGTCCTTAATTATCATTTACTTTGGTTTCTCCTTGTGTCTCTCTCTCATATCCCCCACTGCCTGTCTCTCCTCATTTCTCTAGCCAACCTTATCTGTCCTGTCTTTCTCTCTCCGACCTTTACTCCCTTGTGTTGAGCCCTCCTTCCTCTCTGACCTCTCTCCATCTACAGTATGTCAATAATCATCTAATCTCCACACCCTGACAGAGCAGGCGTTTATTTCCCCGTCAAGTTGATTCCACTGTCCTTTTGATACATCCTCAATCTTCTGACTGTACAGATTAAAAAAACAGATTAAAACCAGGTTTCAAAACGCCCACGCAGGACTGACATATACAGTAATCATAAACACAAGATAATCATCGTATCTGAAATATAAAAAGTTCAGATCACAATTTTTGCTGGCTGCACTAAATAAAGCAAGGACAGCCTGGTTGAGCACTGATGGTTTCCATCCAAAATTGTGTTGGAATGTTCATCAAGCCTACAGGGAATTATGAACCTTAGCCCGAACTCCTCGGTTGAAACTCGCTTAATGATATTTCAACATGTAAACTTTCTGTACTTTTATCACGACATTTGATTATATTAAGATATATTTCCTGACAAATGTTTGTACATTGGTGTACCCTGTTAGCTCACCTGGTAGAGCTTGTGCCCCATGTACACAGAGACTCAGTAGCCCTTTGCTGCATGTCATTAACTCCCCATTTCTCTCTCCCATACGTTGTTTTTCTTTCTAGACACATTAATTAATTTATTTTTTTACAGCATTTTTAATCATGAATGAAAAGGACTGGCTCCATGGAACTGGCTCCATTCTGACAATTATTGGAATGTGTCAGTGGTAATAATAATGGTACATATGTGTTTGACAAGTCAAAATCTTTGCTATTAAAATTCAAAAACTAACCAAGTCCAATCCAACAATGGCTAACAATGGTCTCTATGTAGTAGTGTTAGCGGTAAAGGGTTATATAATGAGATATTTATATTACATGTCTCTGGGTGAATAGTGTGAATGGACCTTTTTCTTATATTAAATTATTTCTTATCACAATTGCCATGAGTACTGCAGAGAGGTGATGCTTTTTAGGACACTCTGTAAAGATGGAGTCAATTTCTCAACTCTGCCTAACTGAATCCAGCTTTCTTGTTACATCCATGGTAGCGGACTGAAACAATTCTGGCTTAGTCTGTTGATTAGGGCTTGTCCATTCAGGTTCCGTGAAGGCAGGGTGTTTACTTTCATTACTGAAAATTACTCATCCCTTGGGTATTCGATGTAAAACATGTATCCAGTGGCACAGCAATTTGGTTAAATAGTGCAGCAACAACCTTTTGTCTCCTATAAAGAAGATCAGTCATACTGTCATCAGTACACATCAGTATTGTGTGTGCATGCTGTGCTTTCTTTTACAAGCATTTTTAAAATATGTATTTTATTAATACATTTTTCAAGAGTGCTGAGACTGATTTTACCTCCTTGGGTGAAACTGCTTCACTTGGAACAGAGGGTTAGTCTCTTGTCAGACTTATTTATTCAAATTATCAAAAAAATTCTTACCTCTGAAGGCGTCAGGAACAGACTGGATGAGTGCCTCTGCAGCTGTATCCATTCTCATTCCGTCTAATTATCGTGGCAGACTCTGCTGTTTGTCTTATAGCTGCTTCCAAGTTGTTTTGGCTGACAAATCCAAAGATTTTATAGTATCAGGTCATGCTGTGAAGAGATGTCTTGATTGCCATTGTTTCCATTGAGATGGAATATTCCAAAGCACCAACAGAAACATCTATTACCTTATAGCCATCTTTAAATGTACTGCTATGTTACACTTACCTGTCCTTATCTAGTACCTAATGTAGTATAGTAAGTTAACCTGCTGTTCTGACAGACATAATGGACAGATGCTGGACCGTGTCAGTATCATGCCATGCCACTGTGGTTAAACCAGGAACATGGTACAGTAAATAACTTTTCACCAGACAGGTACCACGACAAAACTTTAAACACTACCACTACAGTTGTCCTTTTGATGCTTCTCCTGCTGATTGTGTGTATCTCTATGAGGACTGGTTTGTGAGCTTCATTAAGAATGATGCAGTATGCATGAGTTGGCTATGAGCCCAGGAAACTAAGAATGGCTTCTTTCTCTTCCTTGTTCCTGTCTAATGGGGCTTTGCTCTTGGCTCTCTTTTTTTACACTGTACTTTTAGTATTGTCTCAGAGCCCAGTATCCCTAAGAGATGTGCACATAAAGGACATTCTTCACGTCACAATATCAATCCAGTGCCAATGTTCAGTGCCAGAGCAGGAGATAGGCTTCACCTTAAGTAGAGAGGCAGAGTAAGGGACTCCTGTCTGTATGTGATGCTGCCAGAAGAGCTGCTGACTGAGGAGCATTCATGGGAATATATTGCATTATTACACAGCACATGGCATTCACCCATTCATACACTGAAGGCATTGGCTGCCATGCAAGACCACTGCTCGTCAGACAGGAGCTAATAATCCACACACCGAAGGCACAGCCTTCAGGATTAAATTGGGGTTCAGTATCTTGCCCAAAGACACTCCTACATGCAAACTGGACACCAAACTATGATGATCACTGAATTTCTGATTAGTCAACGACCCATTCTAACTATTTATTATCCCTCACATAGATTTGTGTACAGATGTAGCAACTTAAAAGATCCTGTGTTTCCGTGACGGGCCGTGACGGGCCCGTGACTGGTCCTTCACTGGTCCTTGACCAGTCCTTCGCTGTTCCGTGACCGGAATGTAATCCCCCGCGATGACGTAGTCAGTGAGGCCCCGACTGGAAACACCCCCAAGCAGTCTGTGTGAAAACCAGCTGCAATACCTAATTTGTCCACGGGGAGGAGCAGTGATGTTCCACTCTCATCGTAGACTGTCTAAAGACACATCTGAACAGATACGCTGGGGTGAGAGGGTGAGCCAATCAGCTGATCAGCGGATCAATTGATAGGAAAAAAAAGTTGCGATAAAATAACACTGAGGCAGTGCTGCAGCCGCTCGTATCTGCAACTCTATATCATGCACAACAACAACATGCCAACATAAACGCGTTATTAAAGAAAACTCGTTCGTAACGTCCGTAACATAGCGTAGATGTTGTTGATTTGGTAAACACCATGACCATAGGCTAAATGGCGTAAAGCGTAAATGGAAAGAATAACGGGTGAATCAAGTATGAAATAAGTCAAGTATTTTTGGAGAAAACAGTCAAAAAGTAAAAAAGCGACCTGAGAGGCTGGAGCAGCTTTGAGAATAGATTAATGGTGATATTTTTTAATATCGCCCGATAAGAGTCGCACGTTAACGCCGATAACGGCTCACCACTAGTAAAGACAGAACAACCTAGATGCTGTTGATTTGGTGAATGCTGACATGTTAGATATAAACACCTTAAATTTAATTTCAATTCATGAACACGCTCAAATCATGCGGCTACTGTATAGTGTGCAGTACTCAAACCAGCTGCATTTTCCGCTCTGTGATCTGTGACACTGGGAGACCAAAAAGCCCATTACTGTAAGCACAAATGAAAGGTTGAGCAATGAGAATGCTACTGAGGTGTGTAAGCTACGTCATCCAGGTAGAACAACTGTAAAAAAGTTCTGCGAGAGAAGCGCCATCTCCTGGTCATACCCTGTAATTACACGAAAGGGTGGAGTTACAGTAAAAAATAGACACGCCCAGGAGAAGGGGGCGGGGCGGGGCGGGGCGGGGGGTCACTCCGGTCACGGAACTCGGCAGGCAGCTAGCTGGAGGTCAGCTGGAAGACGGCTGCCATTCAGCTGGCTTTCAGCTTGAACAGGAACTTTTGAGTTGCTACTACTGTATGTTCCTTACTTTCAAACTGATGTTCCTAACTAACTTATTAGATTTGTCACTAGAAACATTCTAGAAATATATTTTCTTTAAAGTTGCTAAAATTAAAAAAAAAAAAAAAAGTCCTGTGGATATGAAATAAAGAAGAATACATTAACGGGTGCGGTGGGAGCGTATAAACACCTTAACAACAAACTGGAATGGTCGGGCAACATGGATGTTCTGTATAAGTCAAAGGGTCTTACTGAGGAGACTGAAGTGTGTAGGACTCTGTTAAAAACCTTCTATGAAACTGTGGTGGCATCTGTGTTATTCTGTGCAGTCAAGAAGCAGTGGGAGAAGACTCTGCACACTGGTCCAGAGGTCCAGCTTTGTGCTGGACTGCCCCATAGACTCCATAGGAAGTTACCAAAGCTGGTATGCATCATGAACAACTCCTCTCACCTCCTGCATGAGACCGTGGAGGGCTTAAGAAGCTCCTTCAGCAACAGACTGCTACACCCACCATGTAAGAAGGAGCATTACCACAGGTCCTTCATTCCAACAGTTGTCACACTCTTTAACACCAGCATGACTTCGACTGAAGTCTGAATGATGACTTGAATCATCAGTGGAGATACAGTGAAAAACTTATTTTCTGTTTCAATGCAAATTTAAAAGGTTCACTGAACCTGTAACCCTGGTATACACTTATCTCATTAACAAAAAGTAGTGCCATTTTCCTATTTAAAGTATAGGTGTACTTTCTAAACATTTTATATTGTATTGTATTATGTTTCCAAATACATAACAAATACACACATTTTTGAAAGTAAATTGGCCTTTAATTAATCATTATCTTTCCACCAGTTTCCATCCAAACATAGTGAAGATGTTCCCCTAGTTTCCACAAAAAACTGCTGAAGAAAATATAAACAAACTGTGCATGTTTGTTGATGCATCGTCTAATAAAAAAGTTTTTGCAGATGATAACAGTAACTACCAAATGCTTTTTATTTATTTGCAGGGTGTGGTAGCTGTTTTTCCCCAGCTCACTGAGCAGATGTTTTTAGGACAAATTGAATGTGTTTATGGCTGCTCAGTGGCACCATGTTTTTTCTCCTCGCTGAATGACTGGATGACTTTACATGGCTGACTGATTTGTCTGCAGAGTGTCAGGGTGGCATCAGGGATTCTAGTGGTCAGCCAGAGACAGGCCATACATGATAATGCAGTCTGCTGCTACTCTGCAAGGACACAGCATACACACACGCACACACTCAGAGACACACACAGGGAAGAGAAGGCCTGTGGTTTTCCCTTGTAAGGCTGTCCAGAGCTGAACATGGCACTCGCTGAAACCCTGACAAACACCTACCTCCATCTCACACAGCCTGTGTCTCATTATATGCATCACTCTCCCACTCATAGACAAACTATCATTTTCCTCCAGGGAAACACACACACACACACACACACACACACACACACACACACACAAACACACACACACACACACACACACACACACACACACACACACACACACACACACACACACACACAGTTAGGTAAATATGGAGGAGTAAAAGTGCCAAAATTAGATAAATAAATACACCATTAAATAATTACTTGAATGTGTCACTAATTAATTGAAATTGGAATTAAATACATTATTTCATAGACCTGTGTTGCAGTGCATCATGAATTTCAACTTCGCCCATCAAAGTTGGTAGGCGGATCCTAACGCCTGATTGGTTACTCTATGCATCAAGTCAAGGCAAATCAATTCCAAATAATGGATTGAGGCAGAGCTAGTAAACACAATCCAATACACTGGGTGACGCTAACCACCTCTGGTAGTGTTGGTTTAGATACTCTATTTAACAAAACTTTATTTGCAACAACTAAAAATCAGGGGGAAGACTCCTACTAGCCCCAGACAGCATGCTAGGTGCAGGACAAAATGTCTAAAACTTGCCTGAAGCTGCTGAGAGAAGCAGCAAATTTGATTGAGGAAGCTCAGAGCAGAAATCCTCCGGCTCCAGTCGCTCAGTCATAGCAGATACCTGGCATCGTCTCTATCCAGGCACTCTGCTCTGGACCAAAGCAATGGATCAGACTAGATTAGCGTTAGACCCATCCACTGACTTTAATGGGCGAGTTTGACAGGTAAAATAAATTCATGAAGCACTGCAACACATGACCATGAAATAATTCATTAAATAGGGAAATAATTATATATATTTTTTTGTCTGTCATAATAAGTCATTAATGCCACATTTATCTATTTAATTCCAATTTCAATGTAATTTAATTATTTAATTTATTTTATTAAAAATGTTTTTATTTAATTCAACTTTTAGTCCTCCATAGTTAAAATGCATTAACAGCTAAATGATAAAACAGGTCAGATTAATCTTTCAAGTTGCTCCATGCTCACATAAACTCACCCAACTCTGTTCACATGGAAATTGTATTATTAGTGGTAGTGCTGTAATTTGTATTAATAGCAGAAGAAGAAGTTCCATTAATCCTGTGTGAATCTGCCAGTTCTGTCGTTGGAAAAGTACAAATTCAGAAATTATTTCCTGACCATACCACGCTATCTTTCTTTCCTTTCCTGTGTCGAGAGTTATGGGGACTACAGTGAAAATTATTAATGCTTTGCAATATTCTGGGAGCAGATTTGGAAGCCTCGTAGAGCTATTGAGCATGAATCAGAAATAGGGCTTTGAGAAATGAAGTCACAGTCACCAAATTCAAAAATGACCTGTGTGTATGTGGGCACATTCTCAAGTAAAAAAATGGTGTCCATGTAATGCTTGTCTCTGTAGGTGGTGAATTATTCTTCAGTAAATAACGCACATAATGCACATGATAATGATCACATCATGCAGTAGTGCATTGAACTGCAAGGACACCACATATTTGTGTTCACCTTTGTGCTGCTGTCACCTACGTTACAGCAAATACAAAAAAAAAATAGAAGTATATGAAATAACAATGAGAATAGAACAAAAATACAAGAATAGAATAAAAAATAAAAAAAATACATCAACTCAATAATAATAAATAAATATATCTAGATATCTTTATCACTAGAAATTAATAATAAAAAATAAAAAGTGGAGAGCGACAATAGATAGATGGTTGTTTGCAATCCCACCGCATCGCTAATGCTCGCTGCTGCAGCAGGGGATCGCCAAAGTCATCCAGATTCATTCTCTGGGGACCATGAATATCTGCATCAGATCTTATCCCCACCTATCCCGAATGTGTGCAGCTATAGCAACTATCATCACCACATTATTACTACAGACATGACAGCATTGAAAAATTTGAACGACCAACAACGGATCTTCCTCACAACATGCATTTAGACTTGAATAATGACTTCATTCTGGTAATGAACGCTCGTGCAGGACTCACCTGCAAAGCTTAGTGGCACACCTGAAGAGCATTAATGATATGCATCATTAGCATTACCCGCAATAAAAAAGATGTCTGCTGTGTGAGAAAAGTCTATTTACCATTAGTGCTTCAGTTTCTGGTGGTTCTCGGGTTTTCAAGCGGACCAAGTTTTCGCTTTTTACGCCTACACTTTTGTGCTTGCCTGTGGACCTCACTTTTTTTTAACAGGATGCAACCATGGCGACTTGAATAAATGAAGAATGCTGCGCCTGTGAATCATTTCCTAAACACTTATTAGAAAGAAGGTAAGCACCAGGATTACAGCCCTGTTGATACTGATGTGAAACCATGCAGCTGGAGACGCATTTTCCACCCACATTTATGGAACATTTTAAAATTCAGTATATGTGGTACACACTAGAAAGTGTCATCAGTATGTATTTTGTACCCACGTCTTTAACTGATTTTACTTCCAGTGTGCCCAGTGACTTTAGTTCATAAAATAGACCTGAAGCTGCTAAATGTGAGTGGGAGGGAGAAAAATTAGATGAAAGCTGTGGAGTAATGCAAATGGTTCTTTACCAATTAACTGTATCTTAATGCCTTAATGTGGGTGTTACAAATGTTAATTAAGGAGTCTGTGTTTTAACAGTGTTTTGATAAATTGTCTTGATATATTTGTTAGAGCTAGTTTGAGTTTTTAGACCTTTGGAGTTTTGGCTTTTCCACAAATTTCCTTGTAAATTGCTACCAATATAATATTAGAACTGATCTGACATTTAAGTTCTATAAGGGTTAAAGCTATGGCTAATAATTAGTGCGTACATGATTATACTATCAATGTTTTGAAACCTTGTACGTGCTCCCCAGCTATCAATCATCATCCCAATTCATAATCTTCCCCATTTATAATCATCTAATTTCTTGTCAGGATCGAAATCCCAGTCTATAAATATGTATAGGAGATCTTTCCTCGAGGTATTGGCTGATATGACTGGACTGACAAAGCAGAGATCAGTTCCTAGAGCTAAATGGCTTTTAGTGATTACCACATCGCTGCTGAAACCAGCCCATCATCATCAATACACCGATTAAAGCAAAGATAAACCACATAGCAATTTCATGTAACTGGTTCCATTTCAAAATCTATTAAAATAAAAGATTGCTATCAAGATGTATGGAAGAGGATGGTTCACATGACGGCCGATACTGCATCTCATTTACAGTGTGAACCTTTTTTGCCATATAAAAAAAAAGAAAAAGAAAAAAGCCATATTAGTTTATGATTTTTTTATATGGTTCCTATAATGCTAGGTTGACATAGTATTGCGATTATAGTTAGATGGTGTTGTACCAATTTTATTCAGAGATATTTTTAACATCATAACCCCTCCCATTTATGTGGGAAGGATCAAAAACTGACCCCTCAATATAATGCAGCTCAGTACATCCCTACCTGTAGTTATCACTGCAGTAATAAACGTATATTGAGTTTTCATGATGTCTCCATCAACATATTTTGATGTATTTTAAAGTATCACATTGGAAAAAAACTGAGTTAATGCTCTCAAAGGGAAGTAGAAACACTTTTTCTGAATAAGTTCATTAAAGTCACATGACTGACCGGGTGTTAACATTCCTCATGGTTCTATAATCCATCAATGATTGCTCCACACATATCTGATCTAACATGAAACAAAAACAAATGTCTGTTTTACATCCTATTTTCTGCATCGTTTTTCATAAATATGTAATTTTTTTGCAATTAGTGCCACACACTGGGTGGGACAGCTGCTGCTTGTGTCCTGTAGTTGGTTGATTGTCATCACTACTCATTATTGAAAAGACACCGGCTGATCTCTTTCCAATGTGAAAATGAAAATCTTCAAACTTTTGTGCCCTTTTTCACCAGCAATCCAAACCACCTCAAAATCATCGCTGGCATAAATACATTAAATCAAATCAATTTTATTTGTATAGCCCAAAGTCACATAGCACATTTGCCTTAGAGGGCTTTAGACCCTCGGTTCGAGTGAGGAAAAACTTGCCCACAAAAAACCTTTAACAGGAAAAAATGTGGAAGAAACCTCAGGAAGAGCCACAGAGGAGGGATCCCTCTCCCAGGACGGACAGACGTGCAATGAATGTCACGTGTACAGGACAATCAACACAAACATATTGTACAATTACAATGACTGATAAAATGACAATGAATCACAATGAATGATAAAGTGACCACAGTAGCAGATATGGTAGCAGTAATGACAGTAATAATATATGTAGTGGACGTCGTGCAGGATCACAGCAGCAGCCACGATCTACGAAAACCTGCTGGATGACAGAGATAGAAACTCCGGGGAAGTTTGGTCAGTAACATGCATTAGAGAGAGAGAGAGAGAGAGAGAGAGAGAGAGAGAGAGAGAGAGAGAGAGAGAGAGAGAAAGGGTTTTTGGTAAGGGAGATGTGACTGAATCTTCAACCAATACCGTGCCTGGCTAGGCATAACCCTAATCCTATGGCAGCATAACCAAGGGATGACCTGAGCCAGCCCTAACTACAGGCTTTATCAAAAAGGAAAGTCTTAAGTCTACTCTTAAAAGTGTTGACCGTGTCTGCCTCCCGAACCCAGAATGGTAGTTTGTTCCACAGAAGAGGAGCCTGATAGCTGAAAGCTCTGGTTCCCAATCTACTTTTGGAAACTATAGGAACCACAAGGAACCCAGCGTCCTGAGAGCGCAGTGTTCTAGAGGGGTAGTAAGGTACTATGAGCTCTTTTAGATATGATGGTGCCTGACCATGAAGAGCTTTGTAAGTAAGGAGGAGAATTTTAAATTTTATTCTATTACTATGGTCTATGAGATTATCCAACCTTTGATGTGGTTAAGGCCCCACAAATCCTACAGACTCACCGTGTGTCAATAAATTGTGCACAATTTGAAGAATTACATATTTGTTTTAAAGGGTATTCAGTTAACATGACTCCTAAGTGTATGTTAAACTTGATGCATACTATTACAAGCTCAGGCTGTGAAAGTTGTAATGAATGTTTGAGTAGTACCATGAAGTTCAAGTGTTATGTTGTCTTAGTATACCCAGATCAGGTCTGGACCATACAGTAGTGGTTCACTTAGTGGTTTGTTGTTGTGAAGACATATTAATACAAATATAAAGTAACACATATGGAATTATGTGGTAACCACGAAAAGTGTGAACAGCAAAACCTGTTTTTTTTATTTAAGGTTCTTCAAATAACCACATTATGCTGTGATGACAGATTTTTTACACTCTTCCAACAGATGTTCTTGAAAGGGTTTCCATATATACTGAGCACATTTCCTTCACTCTGCAGTCCAACTTGTCCCAAACCAGCTCAGCTGGGTTCATGTTATTGTGGAGGCCAGGTCATCGTCGTGATGCAATGTTCCAAATAAAAGTGAATCCATTGAATGAAAAGGTGTGCCCAAGCATTTATCTGCTACTGCAAAATCCTACTGATTCATATGCATGCTCTATCAAAAACAGAAGTAGAAGTAGTAAACTGCACTGCAGGCTGAACATTCACAGTCCACACCTGTGGATGCTGGAGCATACTGAGGCTGAATACCAGAGATGGATAGTGAGGTTCATGTATGATTTAATGTCAAAAGGCACACAAGAGACATATACTGTATATTTAGGATACATTAAGAAGAGAAGCAGCCTGTTTATCACACTGT
This sequence comes from Collichthys lucidus, assembly GCA_004119915.2. Lineage (NCBI taxonomy): Eukaryota > Metazoa > Chordata > Actinopteri > Sciaenidae > Collichthys > Collichthys lucidus. The sequence continues at coordinate 4,955,376 of CM014083.1, forward strand.
GAGTCCCTGAAGTCCTTGGAGTGCAGCAGTGCTAAACAGCTAACATATGGAAAAATAAATATGTCGAGTATACTTTATTTCCTCTGAGCAGAGCTCATGTTTAATACATAAACAGCCTTCCTACTATAGTGCCGCACTGGCCATACATTACCCTGATACAATATCCTGTTTGCTCCAACTCAACCTACAGCATTCATCTACACGCTCGCACATATCTGTCATTGTAATCACATGGCTCACACATACATGCAATCTATGAACTGAGCTACAGCTTCTCTAGCTGAGGTCCAGAATGCACAAACAACTTATTATTCATGAGATAAACTGGTAATATATTTAAAGGATTAATCATTCATGATTTGATTTATTTTTTCATACATGCTCACAAATATACATCAAATAGGGGGCTGAATTACATTTTTTCAATGTAGTGTGTTGGATCAAATTTTATTATTATTATTTTGTAATATTGCAGCACAATATCAAAAAACAGGAATTAAAAGTGATCTACAATGTGTAGAGCATATAAAACAATCTGTTCTCTGACCCCTGTTCCGGTTGTACATCTCCAATGTGATGAATAGGATGCCATGTCAAAGGATGCCACCTTTGTGCTCAGTCACCAAGTTATATACCACACAACCTTAGAGAGCAGGGATAACAAGTGCTGAAGCGTGAGGTGAGTAAAAATCACCCATCGTCTGTTGCATCGCTTACTGCAGAGTTTCAACCTGCCTCTGGAAGAAACATTGAATGGGAAGCGGGAGCTTCATGAAGTGGGTTCCCATGAACGAGTAGCTTCCCGCATGCCTCACATTACAATGCAAAATGCTAAGCATCAGCTGGAGTGATGTAAAGCACACTGCAAATGCACTCTGCATCAGTGGGAGCGTGTCCTTTGCAGTAATCAATCACACTTCACTATCTGGCAGTCTGATGGATGAATCTAGGTTTGGCTGATGCCAGGAGAACACTACCTACTGGAATGCATAGTGCCTACTGTAAAGTTGGATGGAGCAGAGATTATAGCTATGGCCATTATGGTTTTCAGGGAGGCATTTTAGCCAACTGGATTCTTCCAACTTCCTTATTGAACCAACTGAACATCTTTAGGAGGAATTTGAAGAGCCAGGCCTTCTAATCCAACAGCAGTGCCGGACCTCACAAATGCTCTTTTGGCTGATGGGGCACGTACTCCCACATATACATTTCAAAATGATAGTACACTTAGGTTTGGAGGTGTATTTTATTATCAGGCTCAAATAGTGTTCACAGAGAGAGATTTAGAGAGTTCACACGGGTCACTGCACTCTTTAAAACTTTTGTAAATCCTTGAGTTCTCAGTTATTCTACATCAGTTTAACATTTCATTCAGATTCTATATAAAACATTTTTTTAAAGGAGTTTTTTTCCCTTTGAGTAACCATCACACACTCTTAGCCCTCTCTGTCACAAAAATGGTCAATGGCTGCGTTCATATAGTGCTTTTATCCAAAGCACTTCTGAATGACAAGTTCTGCCACTCACTTACTCATTCACACACACAATCACACACTAATAGCAGCAAAACACTATCATACGAGAATGTGTTGGCTACTAACCCTATATTTCTTCTACTTGAAATAAACTGACTTGAAGCACTATAAAGCACTACAGTTAGAGAGTACATTCTCTGGGATAGATACATGTTTATATCATGCCAGAGGTCATATATTGGAACATACTGCATCCCAACTAACGTGGTTTATTTTTGATCTAGAATCATCTATGACCTATAGTGATTTCCCCCCAAAGAGACTGAAAAGTTTGTTCAGTGAATTGAGATATTGATAGCATGGAGGCCCAGAAAGGCAGAAAAGACTAACACCCCTCGAGGCATGACTCCATCTAAATGTAAACAACAAAATCTCTGATGGTTTTTTCGACTCTAAACTCAACATATAGGAGATGCTAATCTTAGATGGAGGCTGATGCAGCCCGACATAGCCCTAAACCAGGAGGAGAAACAACTTGATTCCCAGAGCTTCTGCCCTATTTCAGAGTAAACATCAACTCTCAAATGGCTTCTGTGATCAAACCTCGACATATGGGAGATAACAGAACATATCTGCCGTGTTGTCAGATCCCACATTAGCGTGGATCAGTACGGGAGATATTAAGTTGGATAATTACATAGAAATGTTCTCTGTATGTCAGCACAGAGAGCGTGCTTCAGCTGTCACATTTAGTACTTTCAATCCCGCTGAAGCAGAAGAAGCTACGAACATGTGCTCTCAAGATACTTTATGATAGAAGTGTCTTTCTATTAGTGAGGCATGCACATTATTCTTATTTGCATAGACTAGTATTATAGGGCCCTCATTTAAATAATTAAAATAATGAATCGTGTAATTACAGCTTAAGTGCCTTCACCAAAACACAGCTGGAAATATTCTCTTGAATTCTTTCATTTGATGTGTGTCTGTATTTGTACATGCAGACGTCCTTTTCATGATACAGGAATTTATCAGCTCGGCACATAATTATAAATAATGTGAAAAACAGCTTACAAGATACATACTCGTCTTTACTGAAATAGTCTCCATGATATACCATTACTATCAAACAAAGTTAAATGTAATACTTGTTCCATTAATTGATCATTACTTACCATGAGCCTGGCACCCTAATAAGACTACGCCTGTCTCCAATATATCAATTACTCATTCCACATGACTCATCTAAAGACAAATTACATTGGTAATTACTCATCATCTACACCTGCATGTCACATCTTTTGTATTCATCACATGTAGAAATGGAAAACGAGAGTCTGATGCATAGGTTCGTGAAATGTCTGTACAAAGAAATACACACAGGACTAGCACACTTTGACAGATTTCCTCAGAAAATGACTAAACTCACCCAAGGCTCAAGCTTTACACGCCAATGCCCAACACCTGACACTGACAACTGACTGACATATCCATTGGCTTTGTGTCAGGCACCAAAACTTAAACCTAGACTCACTGAAAAAGAGTCATGATCAACATTAAAACGTCCTCTGGAACAGAACATTGCTGTTGCATATTTTCCATGCAGCTGCAAATACAGATTGCTCATCTGTCAGGGAGTATATGACAGTGCCCTAAGCAAACTGTAACAATAACTAAGTTCTTGTAACTGCATTGTGGCTGTTTTTGTGAGATTTTACATGTAAAATTCTGTACAGCAGGTGAAAGTACAGTTTAATTGTTACAGGCCAGTAAGACTGTTTTTAGCATGGTTGGACTTTTGTTACTTTATCGTTTCCTTTATCGAGTTTTGAATTTGCATGTTTTTATTTGTGTTGTGTTTTTAATTGGCATGCTTGTGGTTTTAAGTCCTACTGCCGTAAACACACCACTTTAATGTTAAGTCACCACACCTGGGAGGTTCCACCCGTTTCCTCCACAGGTGTCTGCTCAACCAATGAGCAGCAAGAGAGGTCCTGGCCATAAAGTAAAGGTGGCTTCACGGCACATTGACGAGATAACTCAGGAGGAGAAAGCAGGGGTCGACACACGAGAGAGATGCCAAGCGGACAAAACAAGAGAGCTGGAGCATCAGTCGAACCAAGTGTGATCCAGAGCGTTACAATGTGACATACGCACAGTGGCAGGGCATAACACTCTGCCAGGCATATAAGTATCCCTTTGGGCCCTAGTAACGCTCTGGAGTGTGTTTGCGCAGTTGTGCTGTGGTCTGTGCGTTGTGTGGACACCTGATTGGCCGTGTGTTTTTTGTGTTTTTGCGACGGCAGACTCTCCCCTACCTCTGAGCGCCATTATCCGGAAAGGACGTTGACGGTGGGCAGCAGTTGAGAGATAGTGCCACTAAACCGTCATTTTACCCAGTCTGCTACCACTATAGGTTTTTATTCCTGTTCGCCTATAGGCTATTTTAACTGGACTGGTGTGCTTTTAAAGAAAACAAGGTTCTAAATATCTGTCCCTCTTTTATATTTTCTTAGTAATAAAAGATTGTGTAGTACACACACACACACACACACACACACACACACACACACACACACACACACACACACACACACACACACACCCCTATGGTTTTGTCCTTTCTCGTGGTCACCGTCAGTGTGCTCCACCCCTGATTATCTCAAGAACTTGTACCCTAATTTAAAATAAGCTTTCTTTATCAGTTGATTAATTTTATTAATCTCCCATTTCACTAATCCCCCTCCCTTCTAACATAATGAGTTCATCAGCCTGCTGTGTGAACTTTGAAAAAAATGACAAATTGATTTGAACAATGCAAAAACTGATTGAAAAACAAATTCTGAAATATGACATTCATGTCCAGAATGCCTGTGTCCCTGATGAGGATATGTGGTTACAGATGGATACATGGATGTCTGGAATGAATATTCATACGATTAAATAATCAGATTTAAGGGTCCTTGAAAATAAATTACTTGACAGTTTTGGCATTACATGTGTGGGCCTGCTGGCTGTTGCGGAGAAATTGTTGGAAGGTCAAAGGTCCATGATGAGGTCGGGAGTTCAAAAAGTGTTCAGGAGCCTCTGATGTCTTATGCTGTATTATTTATTGACGCTTGGCCAAGGAGAATTAGAGACACTCTCAAAGTTCATCAGAAGTGCCTGAGTCGGTCTCACATTCTGCCGAACTCATTCTGGTGGATAAACTTTAAACCAAGATCACACCCCAAATACTATACTTGTTATGGAATTTTCTCTTTTAGGGTTACACAAGGTCACGTGTGAGCCTTGTGATCCACGGCAGTATTAAAGTAAGATTTTTACCTTCAAACCAGACATTCATCTTCCAGACATGATTGGGCCTGCTCTAATCATTTCAAACGTTGGCTGCATTTGAAAGTATCTGGACCAAATGTCAGTCAGTGAACTGGAGTGGACTGTAGCAGAGAGTAATGTATGGAAATCATGAGGCTGGAGCCACTTACACATCTGAAGGTAGGCCGAAGGTAGGAAATGTGTCCAGAACTAATAAGGCTTCAATGTGTCTTTAATGTACAGATTAAGAAGCAATGGCCCTTGACGATGAGATGGTGAGACAGAGAGATAGAGAGAGAGACAGAGAGAGACAGAGCTGTGGTGAGGCATAGCTCCTGCTGAATCATCTTTATAGCCCTGTGGCGTGAGAGACACCATTATTCTCTGATCGTATCCTTTGAGCAGATAGTCGATGTGTAACTTCGTCCTATGTGTGTAATCAAACCAGATGTTGAGATGAAATCTGTGCCTGGATGTTGTCTCATACTGATTCTACTTTAGGGCTTCTGGGTTATTTCTGTCATTCAAGGCTTTCAATGTACAATTCTGCCTATTTTTTTAATTTCAAGGGAGAATCGTGCAGCACCGCCTTGAATGAAGCACGGAAGATGCTCATTTCACAGAAAAGCTTTACAACGGCTAACATAGCTGATATTCATATCCACTGTGACTTGCAGCAAAGATAAATGCAGCCTTATTATCAATTGGGACTTCCTAATGGTTTTGAGAGGTTTGAGGGTAGAAGCAGGTGATACACCGAGGGAAAAGCCCCGCCAGGCTGAAGGCAGACACTAACAGGGTTTTCCACTTTCACACCACACTTGGTTAGCATTTCTGTTGTTTACTTATTGATGCGGATTGACTTTTGCTGTGTTTTCTAGTGAAAGTAATGGCAGCTGAAGAGGAATTTGTACTATTTTAGTATTAAAAGACATCATAACTTTTCACTCCAGGCAGAGCAGAGCTTTCCAGGAATTGAATAGATACACTGTTTTAGAGTGTCCTGTTGACCCTTTAAAAGTACCCCCCTTCTGGTTGTGACCACCAATCTCTAGAAGACACATTTTTGAATAGCTGCAGTTCAACTACCAACATTATGTACAACAAACCACAGGTATTTATGGTAGTCTCACTTTATCAGTTTTACTTAAAGCCAAAAGGCAGACAGTAACGTTGGCACATTTGAGAAATCCTGTCCTGCTGAGTAAATAAATGACATGGGCCCATGATATGCTAAATGGAATGAATTATGTAAAAGTCACTTTTCTTGCTTTCTTAGCAACAAACACAGCAGTGAGATCTGTGTAATTCATCTTAGATGCATCATCCTTTTGAATACTACACTATTTTATCCTGAGACACCAATGTAAGAAAGTAGGTATTTCAGCTTTGACAAGCTGTGCTGTCCCAATATCACACAGCCCCACACTTATGAAATGTTTGTGCATTCAAACAGAGGGTTTGAAGTGCTGCACCTTCTTCCCTTTGGAAATTAACATTAGGAAAAAGTCAGGACGCTGTGTATGTTTGTAATGATTTGCAGAAAGTTTTGACCCACAATACAGTTTCAATTGAATGTAGGACATCACAAGATTATATTTAATGTTCAAACTGATCAACTTTATTAATTTTTATAGATATACACAATATATCCAGATTCATTGTGGATGCAATGTGAAAGAAAAGTGTGACAGTTGTGGAATGCTCAAAAAAAACACCTGTGTGAAACCTTCCACAGTTTCAAATAGTAGTATCATGATTAGGTGTGAAAGGGGTGTCCTCAAAAGGGTTAGTCGATCACAAGCCATGATGGGACGGGGTTCAGCACTTTGTCAAACTGTCAGTAGTCCAACAGTTTAGGAGCGCTTCTAAACAATTGCAAGAAATGTATAGCTTTCACCATCTACAATCCAGAATATTAAAAGTTTCAGAGAAATCTCTGTACGGGGGTCACACCACTGATTTTAAAAAAATTACATGATTGTAAAGGATATTACTGCATGAGCTCAGGAACACTTTAAAAACCAGAAATCATAGTTTATCATTGCATCTACAAATGAAGTTAAGGCTCATCACACATCACCAACATCTAAAACCTTCTCTGGACCCCAGCTCATCTGAAATGGACTGACAAAAAGTTGAAAAGTGTGCTGTGCAGGTCAAATTGTTTTTGGAAATCATGGACATTGTGTCCTTTGGTTTTGACTTCTTTGGAGGCAGGGTATTTTCAGTTAGAGGGGAAAAAAAGCATAATTTCCCTTATGAACCAGGAGGTTCAATGCAGCCGCGCCGCTTGCATGCTGCTTTTGATGGCTATGCAACCAGTGCTGGAGGAAGTATCCAAATCCTTTATTAAAAGAAGTCCTGACTTCTTTAAATTTAAGTAGTGTGTTACTTCATTAGAAGCATGTATGATTAGGAAAATGTACTTCAAGAATTAAAAGTAAAAATGGCCTGCTCTGAGAGTTTTTAAAGTAGTTGTTACTTAAAGTACCAGTACCTCAAATTTGTGCTGAAATATATTATGTGATTCATTATAGATTAACGGCTCCTTTATCAGAATTCCTGGCATGTTAGTTAGTCAGTGGCAACACAATCTGGCATTATGCTAAAATTTCTAGTAATAGACAGTGCAAATCCTGGGGCTTCTCTACAGTATCCACCTGGCCCAACACAGCTTTTCTGTCTAGACCATGGTGCTACTGCTCCCCTTCGTAGTCTGAAGGTCTTGGCTGGAGAGGAAAGTATACTGACAACTGTGGACCTGCTTGCCTGCACTTTCACAGTGACTGCTGATCTCTCTGTTTTGATTTCCTTAGTGAATATAACACATCGCCTGACTTATCTCCCGTTCATCACTTATGTGGGATTGACAAGTGCCGAGATGGAGATGATAGCAGCTTTCATTTCCTCAGAATCTCTTTAGTAATGTCAGACTGGAGTGCTATTGTGTTATCACATCGTGTTTCAGATGGAGTTCCTTTAATCCCATTTGCTTCTTTAGGAGGCAGCTTTAATGCTTCCTGCTTTCTTGCTCACATGTGGAGCCACTTTGTCTTTAATCCTCCACTCTGAAACAACTTGAGGGAGCTCATCAGCTTAATTGTGTGCAGTATGTATCAATAAAGCTTAAGATGACAGTGGCATATGGTGGGCAATAAGCTTTCTGTACTTTTTGATGTCTAGCAATCATTGGACATGACATCACATGACGTCGGCTGAAAAAGTAGAAGCAGTGGCCAAACTGCACTTGTGCCCTGGTGATTCCAAAAGTGACTCTGTCTTGTTCATATTGATACCGAGTTTACAGTGATCAAGTGGGAACCTCCATGGCTTCTGCTTGAGGCTGGCTACAGAATGAGTCAATTTCCATCAGCCCCCATATTAAAAATGTCCAAACAGAAATAGCTGTTAGGCGGCAGAGGCAGGACTGCACGTAATGTCATGGATTCTTCATCCATATTTATGCTGTCTATGGTCTGATGTGTCAAAATCTGAGGTTGATTTACCTCCAAGACAATTAATCCTTATCCAAACGTCAATAAACAAAAGGCTTGATGAGGCAGGAAATGGTCAATACCAAAAGAGCAGCCCAAGAAAGACAAACAAATGCAAGTGGCAGTCCAACGTGCAAAATCTATAAATATAAATGTTCAAAAACAAGCGGAACCCCTCTCTACGCTTGACATAAGGACAATTACGAACTGACACTGAAACCAAAGAACACACAGACTAAATACACACAGGATAACAAGACCCAGGTGAAACTAATCAGGGTGGAAAAGTCAAAACTGGCAGGAAATGCTACAACAGCGGGAAGTAAAGTTAAACACAGGAAGAGGGGAGAATTACAAAATAAAACACTGAACCTACAATATATGTGAATGGAAAATCTAAATGTTGTTGAATCCAACAAATTAAATACCCTCATAAACCAAAGCACTAAGAAAAAAAAAAATCATAAAAATCTAATATTGCCATACAACTTGTTAAATTTTCAACCTAATACAACCAGAAGTCTGACCGTCAATGTACTGTCATATTGCCCAGAGCTTCATTGCACTGTAGAAAAAAGTAGCCTGAATATTTTTCCATACAGGAAAGGATGATTGCAGATGTTAGGTATGGTATAATATATGATTGAAAATGTGAAATGATACAGTATATTTGATCTGACCGAAAAATATTAATGGCCCAGCAGGAAGGAACTGACAACTTATTAATCCTTCAGATAACAAGTTCACCTAATAGTTTAAGCTTGTCACACCTACATTTGATTAATGTAGCTTGAGTGTGTCAGCACTTGAATCCATTTGCTTATCTCTAAAGATGATGAGGATAAAGCTCTTTTTAATGCTTGCTTACAATGACAAACACAAAACACTTTATTTCATTTATTCTGTTTCTATTCTGTTAATATCTGTTATTGCCGAGATGAAGTCACAGTTTCAGAGGAATATTGCATTTCGCCATTGTAGTGTTCTCACTCAGAGTGTAGCAACTCTGTTTCAACACCGAATTAAACTGAAGTCCAATGAAAACATGAGGCGGTGGAGTTGACCGTTTACTCAGCAGTCTTTAATGACATTCAGTGAAAACTGTAACAACAAATATTGCACTTTAAATAACATAAAACATAATTCAGCATAGTTACAGGCACATTCAATTACTGTAATCATCATCAGCAGAACGTTTTTAAATGTGTAAATAACAGACAAAATGTTTTTTTTACTAACAAATAAAATATATATTCTAGCAGCTATCACTATTTATTGTTTTCAACATCTTACACATGAAATTAATGCACTTATGGCGCTGCCTGTACAATATTTCTCAGCAGATGGCCTGGATAGCTTCAGAACATGTTTGCCTCGCTCTAAGTCCAAGGAGAAAAGAACTAAACAGAAAGTCAACCAACACACATGACCTGTCAGGAAGTGATGTCAGCGGTGACTCGGCTGTCAAAATAAAATGTTCTTAAATTACATTTAGCAGACACTTTTATTCAAAGCGACTTACAGAGGAGGACATAAGCTGACAAAGGTGAAAAGGAGCACAGAGTAGTTGTTAGTTTTGTTAGGCAGAGAAGCAGTCTCAAAAGAGAGAGTTTTAAAAGTTTTTAAAAACTTTTACTCTTATTAATTAACTACATCCCGTAAGAATGACTTATCTTAAAGCACTTATTACAATGAACAACAGAAATGCTTTGAGGCAACACAGCCATAGAGTCCTATGAGGAACTACTGGCAGCTATTTTAGATGACCGGTGGTTTGATGCATGTTGAAGTATCCTTGAGCAAGACAAGGTGTGTGAATGTGTGCGCATGGTTAGCTCCTAAAACTGATGAGTAGTGATTTTTTTAGATTCAGAGGCTACCTAACTTATTTTGAGTTGTATTTTATTCCTTGGATGTTTAGTGTTTACCAGCCAATCAGTGTTTGTTATTAGTTTAAGAGGATGGATTTTGCCGCAGGGTCAAATCTCTGTGAGTGGCACTGTGTTTCTTTGCAGAAAACGTTTGAATAAGGAAGGAAATAATCGATTAATGGAAACAACATTGGAAGAACCAGGAAAAAGGGAGACATTTATATATAAATTACAAAGTGTAGTAGGAGAGGCAGGGTGTTGCAGAGGTAGCAGAGCAGAGCAGGTGATCATGAGCAGATTAAGAATAGGGCACAGTAAACTGAATAACAAACTCAATATATTAGGAAAGCATCCAATTGGTCGATGTAGCTGTGGGGAGAGAGAGAGACAATGGAGCATGTGATGCTTGCTTGTCATGGATATAAAAGGGAGAGGAAGAGATGATTGCAGGGTTGCAGAAGGCAGGAACAGTGGAGAATAGTTTCAAGAGTATAATAGAATGTGGGAAATCTAGGGAAGGGAGGAAAATCACCCCCGAAAAGACCTTCCTGGGGAGGCTAAGGGAAGAGGGGAACCACCACCCCGGTCTGCCAGGCCAGAGGCACTGCCCCCGATGTCCATGCGATGTTGCAGAGACGTGTCAACCAAGACAGCCCCACAACATCCAGGGCCTTGAGGAACTCCGGGCGGACCTCATCCACCCCTGGGGCCTTGTCACCGAGGAGTTTTTTGACTACCTCAGCGACCTCAGCCCCAGAGATTGGCGAGACCACCACGGGGTCCCCAGGCTCTGCCTCCTCAAGGGAAGGGACCCAAGACGTTCCGAGTCGAGGTCAGCAGCACCCCGTCCCCACTGAACAGTGTTGACAGTGCACTGCTTCCCCCGCCTGAGCTGCCGGATGGTGGTCCAGAACCACCTCGAAGCCGTTCGAAAGTCGTTCTCCATGGCCTCACCGAACTCCCACGCCCGAGTTTTTGCCTCCGCAACCACCGAAGCCGCAGTCTGCTTGGCACGTCGATACCCATCAGCTGCTTTAGGAGTCCCACAGGCCAAAAAGGTTCTGTAGGACTCCTTCAGCTTGACGGCATCCCTCACCTCACCGGTGTCCACCAGCGGGTTCGGGGGCAGCCGCCACAACAGGCACCAACCACCTTACGACCACAGCTCCGGTCAGCCGCCTCGACAATGGAGGAACGGAACAAGGTCCACTCGGACTCAATGTCCCCCGCCTCCCCTGAGACGTGAGAGAAGCTCTCCCGGAGGTGGGAGTTGAAACTCTTTCTGACAGGAGATTCAGCCAGACGTTCCCAGCAAACCCGCACAGAACGTGTGGGCCTGCCAGGACTGACCACCATCCCGACAGAACACCAGTCGGGTTTAAATCAGGGGGGCCGTTCCTCCCAATCACGCCCGTCCAGGTCTCACTGTCACGGCCCACGTGAGCATTGAAGTCCCCCAGGCGGACGAGGGAGTCCCCAGAGGGGGTGCTCTCCAGCACTCCCTCCAAAGACTCCAGAAAGGGTGGGTACTATGAGTTGCCATTCGGACGACAGTCAGGACCCGTCCCCCCACCCGAAGGTGAAGGGAGGCTACCCTCTCGTCCACCGGGGTGAACCCCAACGTACAGGCGCCGAGCCGGAAGGGAAACAAGCATTCCCACCCCCGCTCTGCGCCTCTCACCGGGGGCAACTCCAGAGTGGTAGGGCGTCCAGCCCCTCTCAAGGAAACTGGTTCCGGAACCCACGCTGTGCGTCGAGGCGAGCCCGACTACATCTAGCCAGTACCCCTCAACCTCGTGCACCAGCTCAGGCTCCTTCCCCGCCAGAGAGGTGATATTCCACGTCCCCAGAGCCAGCTTCTGCAACCGGGGGTCGGACCGCCAGGGTCCCCGCCTCCGACTGCCGCCCAGCCGGGCCCCATGGGCTGTAGACCTGGCCACCAGGCCGAATAGATTTGTATTCAAATTCTGTTATTTCTGATGATTTTATTTGCTGAAGCCAATTTATTTGGTTTAACTTAAGGTAACTGAATGAATTTAGTAACTGAATTTGTGACTTAAAAGAGTTAAAAAAAGACTGAACCGAAGGCACTATATATTTGTATAACAGAATTTACAAATTGTAACGAATTTATTTTTACATTATTTTCAAATTCATTTGTTTGATAAAAAAATACCTGATACAGGATAATCGGATTTAAAGTACATGTATAGTGGTTTTGTGTCATTGATTTATCTAAATTTTGAAAGTGTTGTGGTAAGGAACACAGATATAAAACTACTACTTACTGGAAGTCATATGAACTCAGGCCCCTTCTATTAAAAGGTAAACAGTATGGTAGGTGTTAGACAGTCATTTAGCCTTCATACATAGAAAAGGAGCTACATATTAATGATCAAATCAGTTTGCTTTAGTTCAGAGGTGGCTAAAAAGAGGGCCACACTTGACAATGTGAAGATGCCCGGGGGCCAATACAAACATTTTAAAAATGAATAAATTACCAATAAAAGTTACATATAAATGCACTGTTCTTTAACAGTTTTGTTTTCATTGTCACAATTACCTTTTTTTTTTTGGAATATGAACCAAATGTAAGCCAATCAGGCGTGAACTAATCTAAAAACAAGTTCTGCCTTTCTTTAACATCTGAAGTCAAATAAAGAATAAATATTATGGAATACGTTAAACTTGCAGTTAGTTGATACAAATTTGAACCTCATGTTCATTGTAAACATGACTTCTTATGAGTAATGCAAAGTCTGTTAACATTTAAAGTAATATTTTGTGTCACATCTACAGATATATATATCACTGTTACGTTTCCTTTTATAGGCGGAAACAATAACGCTGACAACCAACAACGAAAAAACTCAGGGAAGACAAGAGGCAGTCAAAAGAAACAAATGTAGGTTTTGAAACACATGGGGGGCAAGAACTGTGGGGGTTGCGGCAAATAAAATAACCATAACCAAGTACAAAAAAAAATGGGCCTAGCTCAACCTGTTCTGGGAGCAACAAGAGAACAAACCGATGGTCTACCGAAAATACCTGAAAAGAATAAAAATACATCGAGGGCAACAACCCATAACCTAGTGAGATAACAACGGATACTTTCTGTGTGCACGAGTGTATAGGTTACCCCAGCCTTACCTCAGTTCTATCCCCCCACCACAAACCTTCACGGAGCATGAGTCAGTCAAACAGCCCAGACAGACAGAGAGAGAGAGAGCAACAAAACAGAGAGGCATTTAAAAAGGTGTCCTCTATCCCTGATTGGATGAGTGATTGGAGGGTGAACCAATCCCCAGCCCTTCTGGAGCCCACAGGTGGCAGCCAATCCTCCCCTTCTCACCTGAAGAACAAAGGGAGGAGAGAGAGAGAGAGACAAAAACCTGTACACGTAACAATCACCATAAAACCAGCCATTAAGTATCTGACAAGCCTAGGAGGCCAGAAATAACATATTTAAAAAAATTAGCATGAAATCTGACCGCGGGACGTGATTGGTCCCTAGGCCGGACTTTGGACATGCCTGCATTAGTTGGTTTTATATTTTCGTTCATTTTTATATCATATTCAAATAATGTTTATCATATTCTCATTCTTATTGAACTAAATTCACTCAGATGAAGGCATTATGATTCTAAGTCAACAAATGTCTTTTTCCCCCTGTACAGAGTGGCACAGATCTCTTTACATGTTAGATAGGTTTATACCCCTCATGAATTTCATTCCTTTTAATGATTTTTTGCATTACTGTTATGTGTTAACTGAAAAATTAATTACCTCACACACAGCAGATTTGTGTACTGTATCTTAGATAACCTCACAATAACAAGGATACAACCCTACCTGTGACAATAAGTGAGTACTCTTCAGTAGCTTCGTGAGTCTTTAGTCAAGTATAACTGCAGAATAAGTGATGCTTTCAAGAGAAGTATAAAAAGTAACTACCAGAAAGTTGATATGGATTTTTTTTTAAAGTGTTAACTCTCACGTCCCTGTTGTAAGACTCTTAACCAACCTGTTATTATAGCCGTCTTGACTCACAATACTTGGCACATTAGCTGGCCCGTCAGTCCATGTAATTTATGTGACATTTTATAATTGCCACTTTTCAGTGCACCAAATCATAATTTGGACCAGACCAGCATACTTGGAAAACAGTTCAGTTTGTGGCCTAATGACATGAGGTATGACACAGCTGTATCTTCATCTTACTGCCGAGTGCAGTGAGCTGCATCACTGTAACATCGCTGTAATGACTGCTTCCCCAGTTCCAATGATGAGTGCTCTCCTCTCTGCTGCTACACCTTTAGCTTAAAGGGATCACACTAATGGCACCTTTAATGGACAGTTAATTAGCTAATGAGCGATATGATGTGAACCAATTATCTTGCCCCTTTTCAGCCAGTAATGGCTATTCCTAATGGAGATTTGATGGGTTAAGGTGTGTAAGATGTTGGCTTATTATGTTAACACCATGTTAACACCATGTCTTTCGTAGACAATGTAACATATTCTATTTTGGAACTAGCTGTTAAAGTTCAAATCTAAAGACATAAAGTTCTAAAATATGGCATAATGGCAGACTTGGACTGTCTTGTTTTGTGTCTTTGTGGTTCTGTTAGATACTGAATGGATTAGGTATGGTTAGAGCTCTTAGGTGAACTCATCGACGCATTAAAGAAATTTACTAGTACATTTCAACCTGCCATATTTCCCACAAATATGGCTAACTGACTTTATAAATACTAACTATGCACTCGTCTCCCCTGTTGTAAAGATTCAGGGAAACAGAACTCTTACAGCATCCACAATAAATATGATTTTTACATCAATCTTCAAGTCACCTCTCTGAGCCTGACTGAAAGTAAACATAGACAGTAGCCCGCTGGTTTGTTAACATGTGTAAGGCTGGCTTTCACTGTGGTAATACTGTCTTCGGAGGAAACAAAAATTATTTCATGATGATGTGTTAATTCAGTATGAGAGGAGAAACAAATATTGGAGGCAGAAAGCCAATGTACGTCAGGAAACTGGTGGTGTTATGCTCACTGCTCTGCAGAATGAGAAAGAATACCTTTGCTGCAAAAAATAGGTCCCACCAGCAATATATGTCATGTCAAAAGGAGCTAGTTAAGATGGTGGCACCTTCCTTTGAAGGTGTTCCAGGCATGTCCAACTGAGATGAGCCCCCCTGTTATGTCCAAGGCTAGTCTCTCTAAGTTTTCTTCTAACTCCTCTGAATCTTCTCCAATCTCAGTTTTTAGGTGATCGGAGGCTCCACCTCCTCATTTCCCTCCTGATCTCTGACACCTGTTTGGAAGCCTTTAAGAGCTCTGGGTAGCTCCACCCACTCTCTCTCTCTCACCCACTGCAGCCCGGCCTGCTACAACATCACCAGCCTCCACAATTTATCCTTATTTGTTATCCTTGGTTTTGACATTTGACTATAATAAACGTTACTTTAGCCGCATTGATTGTTTGTCACCTGTGTTGCTTCCCAAGAGCCGGGGTCGTAACATATTGGGGGCTCGTCTGGGATCTGTTCAGTCCCGATGGGTGTTTGTTATTGTTGCATTGTCCTAGACTGTGAGTGGTGGCTGTGTGGTGTTGGTGCTGGGGACTGCTGTGTTTGTCCTCCTGGTGAGTATGTGGTGAGTATAGTTTCTGAGTGTTGAGGTCTCAGTGCTCTCCCTGGTTAGGTAGGGAGTGAGCCAGCGGGCCTGAGTAATCAGTTCCTCCATCGGTTCACTCATTTGTTTTTTTGCCTTTTTTGTTTTTGAGGTAATCCTGGGTGGAGACCTGTTCTCTGGTGGGGGCAAGTGTTCAGGTTCCTGGCCATTCGGCTTATGGTTCACTGATTTTCTGCTTTTAAAGACGCCTCGAGCCCAGCACGCCTCAGAAGATATTTAGGCTTGAGTGGAAGTTAGGCAGGTACCAGGGGGCTTGCTTTTGATTGTCGGCACACTCAGGAGCTTGCTTGCTGTATTCACTGGGGGGTGGTTATTAGGTTAGGGGTGTTAAAGATGGTGCTCTGTTTGGTACCGTTGTGTCCTGTCCCCTAACTTGTGTTGTGCAGTCTGTTGTTTTGTCAGGTTGTAGTGTGTGTAATCTGACTTTGTGTAGGCTAGTTTTCCCTTAAATAGTTGCCTTTGATTTTGATTGCTAGCAGGTGCCATTTGTTTAATGGTATTTGTTTGAGTGATTTTCGGTGCTACATTAGTAGCTTGATGGGTTATTTTTAGGCCTACATGTTTGTGACTATAACGTTGGTCATTAGAGAGAGCGATTGTGTTTTTGCTGCTTCGTGTGGGACACTGAGTAGTGCTGTGTGCACTGTGTATATTGGTTAGCATAAGGTGCAGTTAACCAGTTGTGCAAATGTGAGGAAGTTATCCAGGATGGCAACGCTTGATAATTTCATTAGTGCACCTTCAGAGGAGCTGCTTGAGCAGTTCACTAAAGATCAGCTCCTACAACTCGCCAGCTACTATGAGTTTGAGATTGCTAGTAGTGCGAAGCGTCTGAAAGAGAGCGTTAGAGAGGCTCTGAAAGCTATGTTAATTGAGAAAGGTGTGTTAGAGCCTGTGCCTCTGTCAGTTTAAAAAAAAATGTTCTCAAAACCTCCTCAAACTGATTTTACTCTTGAGTTGAGGCTTAAGGAGTTAGCCTTACAAGAACTCCAGCTACAAGATAGGCAGGAGGAGCGGTTACTCAAGGAGAAGCAGATGCAGGAGGAGCGGTTACTCAAGGAGAAGCAGATGCACTTAGAGCATGAACGTTTCCTGCAAGAACTGGAACTTAAACATGCTGCTTTGTCGCGTCCCTCTCATGTTGAGTTGTCTGCATTTGATGCAGCTAAAAATATCCGATTGGTTCCTCCGTTTGTAGAAAAAGATGTTGAGAAATATTTCCCTCATTTTGAACGTGTGGCTACACTTTCAAAATGGCCAGAGCATGCATGGACATTGCTCTTACAGAGTGTTTTGGTGGGGAAAGCGCAAGAGGCTTATTCTGCTTTAAGCATTGAGCAAAGTACGAACTATGAGACAGTTAAAGAGGCTATTCTAAGAGCCTACGAACTTGTTCCTGAAGCTTATCGCCAACGCTTTAGGAGTCTCAATAAACTTGATGGACAAACTTATCTCTACTTTGCAAAAGAGAAAGAGACCCTCTTTAATAGATGGTGCAAGTCTCAGAAGGCTGAAACAAAAGAGGATCTTAAACAATTGATCCTGCTGGAAGAGTTTAAAAACTGTCTGCCTAATAGCATTTGTACATATATTAATGAGCAACAAGTGTCCACCCTTGATAGAGCTGCTGTTTTGGCAGATGAGTTTAGCTTGACTCATAAGACTGTCTTTGACAAACGGGGCGAGCAAAAAGGGAGAACTTTGTTCAATAGACCTTCCTTTTCAAAGCCTGCATCGTCTTACGCCTCCTTTACTAGTAAACCCACAGTTGGGGGCACTTCAGTGAAGGCTTGTTTTTATTGTAAGAAACTTGGCCATCTCATTGCTGATTGTCCTGTCTTAAGTAAAAAAGAAAAGTCTAAATCTGTAGCTTTAATAAAAACTGTAAAATGTTCCACTGGAACCTCCGTTATGGAGCATCCAACTCAAAAGAAAGATGACTGGCTCTTCAGCTTTTCTTATGGATGGTTTTGTTTCCTTAGAGTCTGATCCTTCAAATAGGCAGCCCGTTAAGATCTGGAGAGACTCTGGAGCTTTTCAGTCTTTGATTCTCAAAGATGTCCTCCAGTTTACAGAAGAGTCCGCTTTGGGCTCTAGCGTCCTGGTCGAGGGGTTTGGAGGGGGTTATCTGTCCTGTCCTCTACACAACATTGACCTTCAAACAGCTCTGGTCTCAGGAAAGGTAGTTGTAGCCATTTGTCCATATCTCCCAATTGACGGTGTGTCCTTCATCCTAGGGAATGACTTGGCTGGGGGTAGAGTACTTACTGCTCCTGAAGTAGTTTCGTTTCCTGTAGCTATTAAAAGTCCAGATGAACTTGAGGAGAAATTTCCAGACACCTTTCCAGTATGTGTTAAACTGTTGGTAAGCCTAATCAAAGAAAACCTGCTGCACCTTTACAACCCGTTCCGGCTATTGGTGATCCTTTTGAGTATATATTGATTGATTGTGTTGGCCCACTCCCTCACACCAAGTCAGGTAACCAGTTCTTAACTATCATGTGCATGGCTACTCGGTACCCTGAAGCCATTCCTCCGCACGGGACTACAGCTTCAGCAGTTTCTAAGGCTCTAATTACATTCTTCACTGTGTTTGGCCTTCACGGGTTGTTCAGGACAAATTTCATATCCTGTGTCTTTTCTTTTCTCTTCTGCCTGATTCGAGGCGTAACTTGAAACTTTTCCTGGCGAGTTATTACAAGAGTTCATGCAAGAATTTTGCTACAGTTGTGGCCCCTTTACTAACTTGCTTACCCCTAAGGTCCCATTTGTTGGACTGATGTGTATCAGTTTGCCTTTGAGAGCTTGAAAGCGTTGTTGGCTAGTAGTCGTGTTCTTGTTGCTCCTGTTTTTAACATGCCTTTTAAACTAGCAGTTGATTCAAGTGATGATGTTGGAGCTGTTCTCCTTCAAGAGGATTACTTGGGGGTAGAGCATCCTGTTGGTTACTTTTCAAGAAAATTTAACCTGCATCAAAAACACTATTCTACTGTAGAGAAGGAGGCATTGGCCCTTATTCTAGCCCTGGATCATTTTGGTGTTTGTTTCCACCAGCCAGACCCTAGTGGTCTACACCGACCATAACCCTTTGGTTTTTCTCAACAGGATGAAAAACTCCAACCATCGACTAATGCGATGGAGTTTAGTCTTGCAGGGATTTAA
The DNA here is from genome assembly GCA_004119915.2 of Collichthys lucidus. NCBI lineage: Eukaryota > Metazoa > Chordata > Actinopteri > Sciaenidae > Collichthys > Collichthys lucidus. Next base: position 4,974,398 of record CM014083.1, read on the forward strand.
TCTGGACATCCAGCATGTGCGCGGGAAGGATAATGTTCTTGCAGATGCCCTGTCAAGGTCGTGAGTGTGGATAGGTTAGGTGCTAGCCTAACGGTGAGGTTGCTTTAGAGCAACCTGCTTATGGGAGGGGGTGTTATGTCCAAGGCTAGTCTCTCTAAGTTTTCTTCTAACTCCTCTGAATCTTCAATCTCAGTTTTTAGGTGATCAGAGGCTCCACCTCCTCATTTCCCTCCTGATCTCTGACACCTGTTTGGAAGCCTTTAAGAGCTCTGGGTAGCTCCACCCACTCTCTCTCTCTCTCACCCACTGCAGCCCGGCCTGCTGCAACACCACCAGCCTCCACAATTTATCCTTATTTGTTATCCTTGGTTTTGACATTTGACTATAATAAACGTTACTTTAGCCGCATTGATGTTTTCACCTGTGTTGCTTCCCAAGAGTCGGGGTCGTAACACCCCGCTGTAGACCCAGAACTTTCTAGACGGCTTACATACCCAATCTAGCCTAGGAATCTTTACTGTTGCCTAGCTTGCTCCTAGGCAGTGCCCAGGGCAAAAACACCGGGAAAAGTGATAATAACACTGACTGACATCCGATTTTTCAATGGCGAAGCGAGGAGAGACTGTCCTAAGATCGACAAAACCTACTGTCACTGCACACAGTTAGTAAAATGGGAAATATTAATCCAAACACTGGACTTACTCCAGACCCCCGGGGGAGACCTGCACCACACCAGGGGCCTCATGTACAAAGCTTGCGAACGCACAAAAGTGGCGTACGTCCTTTTCCATGCTCAGGTTCAGATGTATCAAACGTGAAATGATCGTAGAAATGTGCGTGCCCCACGACAATTTCATAGCTGGCGTACGCACGTTTCTACAGCTATTGTTCCTTTGGTGACACTTAGAGGTGACGCTGGGAAACTGTTAATAATGTGAAAACAAGTATTCATCAGATTGATGTGCACATCAGAGACACACTTATGAACAATTAACACACCCACGTGTTTGCAATTATATAGGTGGATATAAAAGCGTAATGTGATGAAGAAAATGATATTAACAAAGGCAGCGTTAGCGTTGTTAGAGGACCTTGCAAACGTGAGCGATTTAAGGAACGCGAGGATTTACTTGCAAACCATGATAATTGGCTCATAAGCCGCTCAGTTACCAAGGCCAGTGTTACTGGAACTGTGCGCAAAGCTGCGGCCGGCCAGAGAGCGCAACGGGGGCAGGCGAGTAGCTCGGGGTTGTGCTGACTATACGCTGGGGTGTCTGGCAACAGGGGCATTCCAGCGGGAGCTGTTTATCTATTTAGCGAATGCAGCTAACTAACATCGTGGCAAGATGGCCCCGTATGTAACGCTGGTTTACATACGGGACAATTGAATGAATAAACTCTTTACTCACCCAGAAGCCGTGCCAGTGTGCCAAAGCATATTTGGGCATGTGCGCATTCAAATATGTTTTTGGTTTTTTTTTATTTCTTTATTTTCCGCTTGTGAAATTAGAGCTGCAGAGCTTTCTAACAAGCCCCTGATTGTCTCCCTGTGTTCAGTATTCTTGTCAGCCGCAGCCGCAGCGCCACACCTGTCCACACCTGTGTGTGCGCTGCTCGGATCCCACGGCATTTACAGCCTCACACACACGCTCCCACTCACGTCTTTTTTTGGTCATATTTATCCCTGTTGACAGGGAACCAAACAGAATCTCCACTTCATTCACTAGAATCTTTAGCTCAGACTCTGTGAAATTAATTTTCTTTCCTTTGTTCGTCGCGTTATCTGATCGGACAAAGAGGTGAATCTCAGGTCCAGGGCCAATTTAAATAGATTTGCATATGTAAATGGGGGCGTGGACAGGGAGGAGGTGCATGTGCGCTCAATACCACGTTGATTGCGATGTACAAAAGAAACGTGCTTGGATCCATGCGTACGCACACTTTGATACATCTGAATTTTTTTGTGCGTACGACAGTTTCCGGGTTTTGGCGTACACCAAGTTTTAGTAGGAAATCCACGCAAGTATTCGTACATGAGGCCCCAGCTCTTCAGTACAGCACTATCCAACATCATGCGTAGGAAATGGAGGCGGTGTACGCGGAGGCAGAAGACGGGGAAACAAGGAGGGACCAGCTCTAAGCTAAGAGCTAACATATGCAGGACACCATTACCATCGGTCCTGTTGGCTAATGTCTGCTCATTTGAAAATAAACTGGACTATAGGCTGGACTTAACAACAAAACGGGAGGTGAGAGACTGTTGTGCACTGATTTTCACTGAAACCTGGCTTAATGACACAGTCACAGAGAACACTATTAGTATTAAGGGGCTAACTACTTTCCGAACAGATAAAATAAATAGTGCATGAACACAAATAGAATCTACTCTCATTACTCCCCAGACATTGAGCTTCAACAGTGAAAAGTTAAATGACGCCCCCTTTGTCTTCCATGGGAGTTCTCTGTCATAATGATCACTGTTGTCTGCATACCTCCTAATGCAGACACAAAAGCAGCCTTAAAAGTTCTCTCTCACTCCATAAATGAACTGCAAACCACCCATCCTGAGGGGGTATTCATTGTTGCTGGGGACTTCAACCAGGCAAACATGAAGAAAGTCCTGCCTCACTTTTACCAACATGTGGACTTTGCTACAGGGGGAACCAACACACTGGACCATGTTTATACAAACATTAAGGGAGCATTTAAAGCATCACGCCTCCTCCACCTTGGCTCAACTGACCATGTCTCTGTCATGCTAATTCCAGCATACAGACCTCTGCTCATCAGGACATATGGGCATATAGGGAGGAGGTGAAACTCTTCGCACACTGCTGCAGGACAAATAACTTGGCCCTGAATGTCGAGAAATCCAAGGAGATGGTGATTGAGGAGAAATCGGCCCGTGCACGTTCCGATCCACATCAATAGGACTGCTGTGTAGATTGTTCATCAGACAAAGTTCCTGGGGATTCTTGTAGCTGACAACCTGTCCTGGGACCTGCACACCACCTCCTCTGTCAAAAAGGCACACTAGCATCTGTACCTGAAGAGGGCCCACCTCGGTCGATCCATCCTCACCACTTTCTACAGGGGCACCATAGAGAGTGTTCCGACCAGCATCTCTCTCTGGTTTGAAAACTGCAGCGCCGCGGAGAGAAGGCGCTGAGGAGACCCTCCCATTCAGGAGCTGGCCCACAGAAGATGCATGTCTAAAGCTAAAGGCATCATCAAAGACCCCACCCACCCTGACCACAGTCTGTTCTCCCTTCTCCCCTCTGGCAAGAAGTACAGCAGTCTGCGGACCAAGACTGTGAGATTTCAAAATAGCTTCTACCCCATTGCCATCAGACGACTGAACTTAGAATCAAACTGATCCCACTGATTCTCAAATTAGATTTATCAGACTTATTTATTTATCTTCTTATTTAATTTATTCTGTGGTGTTTTTACTTGTAATTTTGTTTTACAGTACTGTGAAATGACAATTAAGAGATCTTGAATCTAGACGATCTGAAAAATGTTGCTGAGGAGAGGAATGCCTGATATACCAGCTTAACCTGCTGCCACCACGAGCCAATCCAAGATAAGCAGAGGACAATGGATAGCTGGATGGATGGATAGCTGGATGGATGAATGGATGGATGGATGGAGAGAGAGATACTACCATGTAAGATTCCAAGGATATTAACTGGTGAATACAGCAACACATTTTTCAGCCCTTCTTATTTTTAGGCCCTTTAAGCACATCAGGGCGTTCCACACTAAGCATTCATTGAACAGGTTTGACCAGTCACTTCTAGAATATATCCACTATATTAGCAAATGACCCTGTAACATAACCCTCCCCTATTAATGCTCTTTTTTCCATGGTGGTTGGAGAATATAAAATCAGTGAATGAATTAATATTCAATACTACATATTCTGCATGTAAAATGTCTTACAATGTTTTTTGTCAATTTATTCAGACAGACTACAAGGGTACTTTAATAATCCCAAAGGGACATTTCTCATTTTTGACATTGTTCAAAAGACTGATGCTGTAATGTAAGTTAGAGTTGGTGTGTATTGAATATATGTTTATTTTAGCAGCACTGACACACACACTGCAGTGTGCAGTGTTCACCTCCTGCTGACACAATTACTGCAAATGTAATAATATGGCAAATATAAAGGTGTTGGTGATGCTTAGAATTAGTGGTCATTTGACACCACAGCAGAGCAAACATCTTACAGTGGGCCACATGCCAAAATCAATGCACAGCCCAGCACTGTTCCTGGAGCTTTGGTCCTTCAGATCAGTTATCTCTGAATATATTCAAAATCAGCCGTTCGCCAATTTCTGCTCTGTTATTATTCTGGCTCTTCCCTTCTTGGCATTTATTTATTCTGTTAGAATTGATTTTTATTATTACACATATTTAGATAGTTTTGTTGCTGTGTTTGTACATACATTTGGTCACTTGGTTTTCTTTACAACAGTTTGTCTTAAGTGTTTCTGTAATCACTCGCAACAGGTTCTGATTCTAAATCCTTGTACAAACTGTTTGTTTGTACCATGGGGAACACAGCTTTTAAAAGTGTATTTCTTGCTTTAGTCTGCACTTAAGTATGATAAACAAAAGTATTACGTCAGTAATAATTTAGACCTTCAGAATATCCTTGACTCGCAGCTCAACTGATGTAAATTGGAACCACTTCGTTAAAGAGAGTCAAAGTGTACAGCATTAGAATTCAGTTTGATAAACCTAAAAATGAATGCAATCTCTGCACCTTTGAAAGGACACGGGAAATGTGTGTGACCACATTTTTTTTTGTCAAAGAACTGTTAGAGGTTTGTGCTTGGATAAGTTAGGTTGAGTACTTTGCAGAGTACTCAGACAGCAGTGTGAAACAGGCTGGAGGCTGGATCACTGTGTGATGTTTGGCTGCTCAGTGAGATAATTAACTTTGCAGTACTGCGTGTTGTGATCCATACCCATGTCTCTGTGCCCATATCACTCCCTGTGTGGTACTTGGCCATTAAGTCAACTGCCAGGCAGCAGCAGCCGTCCCCTGAGGCTGAGGCTTCACGCCCTGTTCACCGACAGGTCACACAGGAGACACAATACAACCATAAACACACAGGCTTGTTCAGGGTGGACGATGCCACTGGGGCTTTAGGCACAATGGTGAGGGGGAAGGTTATTTTATTACTCATAGAGTGTGCTATTACAGGGGCATGTGCCACACGTTATGCAATAATATCACACACTTCCCCTCTAAATGAGGCCTGATGACCTGAATCTTTGTACTTACTAATTGTAGGTACTAATTGTCCATTTCTGAGGGGAACCCAGAAGCAGATTGGAACAAGAGATTTGAATTAAACTGTTTATTTAACACAGAGTGAATTCGCAACAAAGGGTCAGCTGGCGGGCTTGGAGGGTGGAGGTCTACGAGTGGGCAACACGCGGCACACGCTAAGTGGACTAGACTGAGTCCTGAGGCAGAGAGACACGGTTAGTGGTGGACAAAAACCAGATGGCAAGAGATAGGCAGACAGGCAATCACTGGCTACAATGTAGGTTCTTGAGCTAGAAGGCTGTAAGCATACTATATTTCACAACGATCCTGGCAGGGACTCAATGTGTGGCTGCTCCTTAAATACTGCAGACAGTTAATGAGGAACAGGTGAGGTGATGACCTGTGAGTAGTCAGGTACAGGCACGCCCCCTCAAGCACTGCCAGGAGAAAGACACCAGACAACACAACAAACAGACACCCAGTCATCCTGGCTGGGGATTCGTGACACTAATTGTTACAAGTAGTATAAGTCACTTGTTTTATCTGAAAAACACAATCACATCAGATTTTTCTAGATTTTGATCTGAATCTTTTCAAAATGGCAACAGTAATGCATGTGGACGCAGTGGCTGGTAGCTCCTTCAAACTCACTTTATTTTTGTTTTAATCTGTTATTTTTATCATCTTTTCGACTGAAACATCTTGATTTCTGATTGGACTTGATTTGAGGCTGAGCAAAAAAATTTCAAATTGACTGGATTAGGAGATATTGATTATTTAACTACTGACCAAGTGGCAACCTCTGTGGCTGTGAACTGAAGCCAAAGTAGAAATGCCAAAAATATTGCAGTTCTTTGAACGGCCACTTGAGGCAGGCTACACAACAATTCAGTCCTCATGTTAAAATCCACAGCAGAAATTTACAGCCTGGTACAAAAAACAGTTTTGGTCTAGCTAATTTCCCCGTTCATGACAACTGTACTGAGGGTGAATTTATATACAACTTACCTGTTCAAGTGATATTAAGGCTTAAAGTTATGCAGAATCAAACATGTGGCCGCTTTGATTGACACATGGGTGCCATTACAGATCAACTAGGCTTCCTTCAGCCCACCTCAGCTCCACCTATGTTCTACAGCTTTGGAGGCAAAAGAGGCAAGACTGCCAGGTTGGTGATGTCCAGAGCCACTGAACTGAGCTTCACAACATCTCCTCAGAATAGAATAGAATCTTTATTATCATTATGCAATGCATAATAGAATTTAAGTGCTGTCTTCACTGTAGGAAGTACAGTACATAAAAAAAGGTAGTGCAGCTTAAAAAACATAAAGTATATACAGAGCACCAGTCCATGAGTTATTTCAGTGATGGCCTTAACATAAAAGCTGTTTTGTAGCCTGTTTGTGTGGGTTTTAATTGCCCTGTATCGCCTGCCTGACGGTAACTGTTCCAAATGTGGCTGGGTTGGATCCTTAACGATGTTCTGGGCTCGTTTGAGGCAGTGGGAACTGCAAAGTTCTTCAGCGTTTGCGCCTGACTGTAAAACATGATGTACTTCTCGTGTAAAATAGTGTGAGAATAGGCTTATGAGAGGAAGAGTGCAAATAACAGATGCACCATTCCCCTGATTTCACTCAGTGTAGCATCAAAATAATTGAAACCCTTATTTTATGGTAGAAAAAGTTACAGCATATTGATACTTTAAAACATTAGAACATCTCTTTTTTATATTTATTCTTTTTTAATAACCACACTGCAACATGGTAGAGGGCTACTCTATTTGAATGAAACAGTGTGAAACAAATTGGCCTGAAAATACTGAACTGCCAACTTTATTCATTGCCTCCATGATGCGGGTCAAAAATCATATCTGTCAAACAAATGGAAAGAGGAAGAGTCATTAAGACAAATAAAGACTTGATGGTTTAATACAACAGCACCACCAAAGTAGGTTTGACAGCAATAATGCACCAGTGTTGTTGTTACAAAAAGATAAGCACTCAATCATAAGAGTGTGTTGAATACAGTGACAGAACAAGGCTGGGAGCCACTGAAAGAGAGAGAGGATGAAAAAGTAACAAAAGAGAAGAGATTAAAATTGAAAGCATGGGCGACTTTGCTAGGATGGTGAACAAGTTTGCCAAATTTGATGGACCATATGCTGTCAAAAATCCCCCAGACCATTACAACAAAGTGTCTTCGCCAATCAATCATCTATGTTGTCTCTGAACTGTGGACAAAGTTGTTTTTCATTTTTGGACAAAATTGAGAGCAGGGGAGAGGTGATCAGTAATTGAAGACACTATGCAAGGAAACTGGGAAGATTACAGGCGTCTTTCATCACTCATAGTTAGACATAAGCTGAGACAGCCAACAAATCAGATTTTCTGTTGTCTCCCTTATCTTATTTTTCTCAGTAGCCATTCAACCACATCATAATGAACACCAGTGTAGGGCATGGAAGTCTATTTTCAACAGAGTGTTTGGAAAGTCTGGAAATGCAGTGACAGTAATACTTGTTGCAATCCTGCACACACGCTGCAGCAGTTTAACTGCCTGTTAAAGTTCTTGGGCAGCTGTTTCATTGGCTATGGCCATATGCCAAAGACAATGACAACTCCGCAATCGGCCTGGACAACTGCTTCAGAAAGTCACCATTGTGACGATTACTAAGAAATGTTTCATCACAACATTGACATATTTGATTTCTCTAATTCTGCTCACCATGTTGATAATCATAATTCTGTTCCCACCAGTGACAACCTCCACTACCACCTAACACACAACAAGCAAAGAGCTTATTAGAGTGATTTGTGGAACCATGTTAGAAAAATCAAAGCTTTTGAGTTCTGTGCGACCCAGTTCAGATGTGTTTGACTTACAGATGAGCTGTCAAACTTTGCTTCTAAACGGACTAATTTTGTCATTTGCATAGAATGCTATGACTTAATAGTAACTACCTAGGTGCCAAAATGATTTCCATCATCGTATTTTTCCTTAGTGGAGATTTGGTTGTTGGCAAGATTAGTTGACATTTGCTAGAAAGCTAAATATTCCTTAACTTCATAGTTTGTGGGCGTATATGCTGGTCAAAGAGGATTGATCTAATTGGATAAGTGCTTTGTCTACATTGGTCCAACAGGAATCCTACTGGTATACCCAAAGACAAGGCATTCCCTTATGTATCATGTATGTATTACACATATAAAGTTGTTGGTGGTACTGTTTTTTCATTCCAAAGAGGATACAGTGCCAGACATTTACATAGCGGATCTAGATAATGCAGAGAAAATTCAGTTTAATATCTGTTGAATTTTTTTTTTTAAGTATATTTTTTTAGGCCTTTTATATCTTTAATTGATAGGACAGCTGAAGAGAGAAGGGGAACAACATGACATGCAGCAAAGGGCCGTCCAATGCAGGATTCGAACCTGGGCCAACTGCAGCGAGGACTGTAGCCTCTACACTCAGGGCGCCTGCACACCCACTACGCTACCGACCACCCATATTGGTTGAAATTTAAAGTAATATTGCATGATGAGAACATTGTCTTTGTCCCCCATGCATCATTGACTGTGGGGCACCCTACTCACACTTTTTTTTAGACACCAGTGTGATTGATCGTAGTCAACTACCATAAAACCAAGACTGACCTTTGAATTGACTATATTAGCTTGTTGATTTGTGCCCTCCATCTTTTCATCCATCTCCCACTACTGTTTCTGTCCAGGTGGTGGTGTCAGCAGGTACCTCAGATGGGTTTTTTCACAGCCAGCCTGGTGTGATGTAGGTCTGCCCCGTGTGTTGATAAAGACCAGATGCATAAACTGTCTCTATTCTCATCTGATAATGTGATCTGTCTGGATAATGACATCTGATGTGTCGTTCTATTTAGTCCTGATATCAAAAATGCATTCTCATTATCTTGACTGAGCCCATTGTAATTGGTTTTAAGTGTGCTGATTAGTCAGGTATGGCTGGTGGACTTTAATGAAACCATGTGTATGTAGCATACATTTTAACAATTTACAATTTACAATATAAATATTAGGAGGTGGTGCACGGAGATAAGCAGAAGGTGCCACTGATTCTACAGTTAAGTGCAATTAAAACATTGCAGAAGAAGAGGACGAACCGAGGTGAAGTAATTAAAGTAAGTATGAGTCAAACATCAGAAGGTGGATAAACATGTAGAAAATATGATTTTTGGTTCATGCAAGTCTTGGGATCTGATGTTTTTGTGTGCTTCCATTTTTCATCTCCTCAATGGAGCAGAAGCTTCAGTTGACTTACTTCATGTATGTCATTTATTCACCAAGTATGTCTCCATTGAACTTTGTGGCATTTTGTTTCAACTGATACACCATTTTTCACCCCAGCAATGTTTAAAAACTTGTGATATTTCAGAGGTTTCTTTTTTAGTTTCCTGGAAAATCGAGAGCCAGGGGAGCTGCTGCTGGTCAAAGAGAAGATAAGGAACCAAGAGGGAAGCGGAGATTGGACGTCTCACAGAGGAAAACATCCAGCTTCACGTATGCTGCCTCAGCTCGTCTTTTTGATATTTTTTAACAACATGTTTCAGAAGACTTCAGACCTCTGTGAGTGAAGTAAAATATGCTGACTTTCCCTCCACCCCTCCCGCCCTCTCTACAATACGTCCTACCTTAATTTATGTCTTTAAACAGGTAATTCAAGTAAGATTGATATTTATAGAAACATAAAATAATATTCCTTATGGTAGCAGATATGTTTTTGGTTTCTCATCATAAATCATAAGGCATAATCAATATCTGGCAGACTCTTGTTTATTACTGTATGGAACTATATTACAGTCTATAGAGGCTGCCAGTGATGGCATCTAATTCTTGTTGAAGAGATAAGGTGGCCTGAAATCTATGGAAGTTCAAGGTATTTTCTTTTTAAAATATCCTCAATACAGATTTATTGACTTTTCAGTTGTTGCTTTTGTGAACAGGGCATTATGGATTTTAGAACTGCTAAATGTGGAGTTCCACACGGAAGCGTTTTGGGTGCACTGTATATTCATAATTTAGGGCACTCTACTATTATTTACTAGTAGTTTTACTAGTGTCTATCAAAAAATGTAATAAAAGTGAGACACTATTTGTGCCTCTTGTAAAGCTAGGTGTAAAGCTAGGTTATCCACAGTATAGGATTTTTTTTCAGGTTGCATTTGCACCTGACTGCAATCTCTCGGTGAGTCTAACCACTTTGAAATGTCAAATTTCCTAATCAGGTCACATTATCTGATGTGTTTTGCATGCTTTTACACCTGGCATTAAGGTGTGATCTTTCTTTTCCAGACACAGATTACATTTTAAAGCCAGGTGTGAATGGATTATCAATGTGAAAGAGCTGTGCTTCTACTTCTCTACCATCCAAATGTCAGAGACCTTCACCTTGTTGCTAAGAGCCCAGCCATCCTGCAAAGAAAACTAATTCCCTTTTATCCATGTTTTTTCTGCTTTTATCCATTATCTAATTCTTTCAGTCAATATAGAGCTCTTGGCCATGGGTGAGGATATGAACTCAAAAAGTCAGTCACACAATTCTCATGTCAGTTGGTTGCCCAAGGTGGAATGTCTACTATTTCACATCTTATTGATTACAGATTACCATGGCCTTTCCTCAATCTTAATACTTTAAAACATTTGTGTCTTTCCATATTATGTTGCTAATAGCTTTATTCAGACGTGAGCTAAAAGTGTTATAATGTAACAAAGAAAAGTGCTTTCTGTTTTCTCTCAGGTTGGATCATTGGTGGATTTTAAAATGTATTTTGCTGTCAGCGCCTTGATGAATGATGAGCACCAAGGGCACTCGCCACTGCTTCTTAGACATGATTCCACCTACATTTTCACGTACATGTCATCATTTAACATTGTTAGAGAGTGAATTCTTCTAAAATCTGACATCCACAAGCAGTAAATGTCAGGATGGTAAGTTAGGACCCCTGTGAAATCACATGCTGTAGGCCTTTGCTAAGCTTTTGCTAACTCATGCTGATTTAAAATCACATTAATGTAAGGCTCTGTGTGTCCTGATGGTCTACCACATGAGTGTTTTTCATCACTTAACCCTCCTGTTATGTTTGTTTCTCAGGAAGTCAATTTGACCCAGGTAAGTTTCATTTTTCAAAAATCCCAATAAACATTGTTTATATCTATATAAATGCATGTTAAAATGTTTTTACTATACATTGAAAAGACCTACATTTAAAATACAATACTTTTTTACAATACTAAGTTATTTTACATTTAGAATTTTTTTCTTGTTATGGAATAATAAATAACACCTGTTCTGTTCAGGGTCAAATTGACTTGCCGAATTGCTGACTTAAAGAAGAAGAAGAAGAGATACTTTATTAATCCCTCAACAGGGAATTATTATTATTATTATTTTCACTCTATTTTTTACCTTATTTTACATGCATTTTAACCCTGAACACACATACAAGGGCTCATAGACATGCAATGTGGAGAGAGATCTCAAGTCTCTATGGACTGAGCTACTGCCAGTCAAATGAGGGTCATGAGGATTTGTATTGAAAGTCAACTTTAGCGATGTTTTTGACCCAGAAACAAAATAAGAGATTAGCAATATGAACACGGTGTGTGTGTATCTGTGTCTGTGAGTCTCCACAGCACAGAAGTGACATGTTATCACGGTGTCATACTGCACACACATGAATTTTGTGCAAAGTGCTCATGAGCACAACATTTTTCGCCTTTTTGAGACCAATGTGCCAGATCAACCACGATTCTCGTACCCTGATTCTTTTCTAGGGCCTCTAACTGAAGTTGTTCTACCCACTTGTAGCACACTGTCCTAATAGCTGCCAGCTTGTCTCTCTCTCGTCTAACAGCCCTTGTCTCTCGATTATCAAATCAAATTACTCTGGAGGAAATATGAAAAGTTTGTGGAGAGACATTGTGGCGGGAAATTTCCCTGCCTGTCTCTGCATCCTAAAGGCTGGCTGTTGATTCATCCTCTGACTTATAGACCCCGGTCAGGATGAGGAACCCCCAAATATGCATGTAAATGTATTTTATCCAGCTCCTTCCACTTCTCCCCCAAAACACGCCTTCCTTCTAGATTAGTCATTTCGAGAATGATTTTCTGTATTGAGTTGGGCATGACCAGCTCAAAAGCTTGTCTGTCACACAAGTCATCCTAGTTACTACTTTTAAATGAGTCAATGAGACATAACAGGAGGGTTAAATGATGACCAATGGTATAATGGGCCAAAATGTGAAAAGTGAAATATATCCCTTTAAGCTAAACAAATATGAATATGATCCCATCATGAGGGGTATGTTGCCCTTGAAACTTGAAGTGAATGGAATAAATGGTTAAATTAGTGGAGTCATGTCCATTAGACAGCAGAAATTAAATTTAGACACACATTAACAAATATATTGTATGCAATTAATGGGATTATTTTCCATATCTTTAAAATTTCATTTTACACCAGTGCATATTTGCTATAATGTGCATGGGATCCTCATAAGTGGGCTGTTAGGTTAAACATAAGAATAGAGACATTAATCTTAAAAGTAATTAGCTAATCAATCATCCACGAGAGGGAAAAGGGTAAGAAGGCTTAACGATAGGGCATGACCCCGAATTGGCTGCACCACAGGGTGTGTGTGTGTCTGGTATGTGTGTGTGAGTTGCCCCAATAACACACAATTTAATGATGGTGTAGAGTTTAGCCACTGCATGTAGGGAACTCTGGGATTTGTTGCTTTGATGATGTTATAGCTGCATTGCATGTAGTGTGTGTGTGTGTAGCCTATATAGATATAGCTTAGAGTCTGTATAGACTCCCTTGTCGATCCTCATATAATCACATAATTAATGGCGGCCTTTTAACTCTGAAATCAAGTTGTGCAGGCTCCATTGTAAGAAGTAACAATGGAGCCTGCATAACTTAGCTTGGGGAGAAGATGGTTCACTGAACAACAGCAGCCAGGGCTTAAAAACCAGCGTCATTGGCTTTCCTTGTAGTTTGTAAGACCTAAAAACAAAATTAATTTTTACTACTAATTTCAAAACTGAAATACTCGCTTGACTTTGTAATGAAATTCTGAATTTTCCCTAATCCCTGAAAGATTCATCAATGCAGGTGATGAGATGAATTCATGCTGTCTAGATTGGCACCAAAGACACAACTGCACAGACTAGCTGTTCACAGAGCCTACGATCACTTAAATGGAGGTGCAGGACTGTAACTGCAACTGTTTTTTTAGGGTCAACTGACTGAAGCCTCATTCCGGCGTTTTATACCATTTGGTCACGTTGATGCAACTTCCAGACTTTGCTGTAAGTTGGCCTTTGGTCTTTTCTAAACTATAAGAATAGTCAAACATCTGAACTATCTATCCATCCACCCATCTATCCATTCATTCATCCATCCATTGAGGGTCATTGATGGTCGTTGTTTAACTTCTGAAATCTAGTTGTGCAGGCTCCATTGTGAAAAGCTCGGGAAGAAGCTGTTTTATTGAAGAACAGTAGGGGAATTAGCTCAGATGATCAGATGATGGTCACCTTTGGTACCTGGAATTGGAATTCTTGGATTTAACGAAACAACCGAGGTGACTTTTGCATTCATGCTTTATTAGCTTAACACTGTGTGTGTGTTTGTTGAAATTGATTCTCATTTTCATTTTCCCCTCATATTAAGCAATGATAAACTTTAATACAACTACTACCACCCCTACTGCTCCAGTCCATGTTCCTCTCTGTCCTCCAACTTCACAGCAGACAAACGCACACCATAGCTGACAGCAGCAATCTGAACATTCAGATGATTAATAAATAAATAAATATGGAGAGACATATTAAACATCTGGATGACACTAAAGGCCTTTCACACAGCCTGTTTAGGTCACTATTGCTGCGCTTCATCATTCTGAATCAGTCGTATGAAGACCGATTCCCCTGAGTCAGAACAGACGCCTGAACTGCCAGGATGGCTGCATATGTGTGTGTAGTGAGTGTGTGGTGTAGCGGCAGAGGATGTGAATGTTGCAGAGGGAAGGATAAGTAGAGAAGTTGTCAATCTGGCAGTAAATGTACAGTGGAGGTTTCAGTTTGTTAGTGGAAAAAGGCTAAAGTTTCTCAGGAGCAAAGTAAAGCTCCCATGTGTTGTTTCCCAACTGCTGGAATAGCTTTACAATGACGTTCAAAAACACATTTCAACACAAAACACGTTCCAAAGTGTGGCTTATGCTTCTTCTTAGTAATACTGACAGACACACATAACAATACGAAGGATCCTATTGAAATAACAACATCTTAAAATTATGACATATTTTTTTTAACTTGTAGGCAAAGAACAGAAAAAAACAATCAACATATTCTCATTTAAAAAAAACAACAACACATTTAATAATTAAATGTATATGGACAATGCTTTTTAATTCCCCTTGTTTCTGGCCATAATCAGGTCAGTTACACAACACAGGTCATTGCAAACTTTTCGTTGTGCAATGACAACAATGAAGGCATGGATGGTGATTGAACCCATGATCTTTGGTTTACAAGACCAATGCCTTACCACTTGGCCACCACGCCTTACATAACAAGATGGAAGAAAGATCAAGTAAAGTACTGTTAACTAATAACATATGTTATTAGTTCTTAAAGTGTGGGAAATAGAGACTTGACAGGTGGGACACGCCAAACGGGAGGAAATGTTCCTTTTTATGTCTATCTTTATCCAGACACTCCTGGAAGTTTTGGGAGTCTCCCGCATATTGGTAGCGGCTCCCTTACGCCCGCAAATGAGATCCAGTCTCCTGGAATCTGGAGCAACACTGCACTATAGACTAGAGGGTCACTGTGTGTGTGTGTGTGTGTGTGTGTGTGTGTGTGTGTGTGTGTGTGTGTGTGTGTGTGTGTGTGTGTGTGTGTGTGTGTGTGACCCTTTATTAGACCGACCAACAACCTCTCCCCCAGAACGAATCTCCCTGAAATAATTTTTTGCAGGTTGGGATGTCTGCTTTATCAATGCCTTTCTTTAATGTTATTGAGTTAGAATTTAGATACAACATGATGTTACTTGAAAATGTTAAGCTTGGCGTATTTCATTAGCATTGTGTTGGGGCAATGGGGGCAGGTGGGGAATGACTGCTAAAAGTTTCAGAACCACTGATATATGCTTATCCTGGTTGACCTACTATACTGTTCTCTAAAGATACTTAATATAATTGGATTAAATGTTCTTTTGTTGGCCTGATAGTCAACTCAGTGTTAAAGATAATGAATATGTAACATTGTTGGGGTTTCTTAATGTGCAGACCATCATGACATGCTAATCATTTGTTCTATGAACTCAGTTTAACACAAACAGGGTTTTAAGATGAATAATGCTCACTTTGAATCCCTATGCCACACCTATGTTATGTAACTGTAAAATAGTTACATAATCCAACCTTTCTAGGTGGTAGGAGTGAAACTTACTCATCCTCATTCACATTTTTGTGTTCTGGTTTCAGTATGATGGAGACAGAACAGTTAAATGGACTTAGTAAATCTTGGTAAATGGACTGTACTTATATAGCGCCTTTCTAGTTTTCCGACCACACAAATCGCTTTTACAGTACACATCTCATTCACACACATTCATTGTGTTTTGGAGCTTCAGTTTTAGGTGCTTCATCTTACCGATGGCACATCCTTCGGGAGCAATTTGGGGTTCAATATCTTGCTGGAGCAGACTTCAACATGCAGCCGGGGATCGAACCATCAATCATCTTAGTGGACAACCCGCTCTACCTCATAAACCAGCTGGTTCATGAACCTTCAATCTGAGTCTGGCTCACAATTTATGCTGCAAAATAGTGACACAAACTTTGGTTTGAGAGAGGGGATGAAAGCAAACACTGGTCGAGAGACAGGGACAGTGAATGAGAGTGAAGGAGCACCAGCATCGATAAATCTGGTCAATCAGAGAAATGAATTGTTATTTTTTGATTGTTTCACAGCCGTTATATCCAGCACAAATAGTTACTGCAGCCCAACCATCAATAGCAAAACAATTATGTATATTTTCTGTACCAGTTATTGATGACAACCTAAATGATCTACAAGATAAAGCTTAGGACTTTAACTTTCCATGTTTTTTAGTGAATTTCATATTGAAATACTGTATAGAATGGGCACGCTGGGGTCTAGAGAGATAATTTGTATTGTATTTATTATTTTTGTTTTATTTTTCAAATATTTTTTATTTATACTTATATTCATACAGCACTTGCATTAATGTACTTACTTTCCCCACGGATTACTAAAACACAAAACCAGCTGGTCAGATCTAGTTTTATGACCTTCATTATCACAAGTTTTGTGCATACATGCTGCATCTTCTTTATGTTTTCTGGAAGCATATTAACACAACACACTGAGCAGACAGGAAATTAGGGGAAAGAGAATTAAAGGATGACGTGCATCCAAAGATTCTCAGCCAGACTTGAACCAGAGATGCTTCTGGTCCTTACATGGTTAGTTTTATATTACCCTCCTCAATGTTGCAACTAAATTAACGTTTAACACAATTACAACAAAGCAGATCTGGGGTCAGATATTATTCCTCACAGACGCCGTTAGGATTGAGAGGTTAATAGAGGCCAAGCTGCTCTTTTTTGTGTGTGTGTGTGTGTGTGTGTGTGTGTGTGTGTGTGTGTGTGTGTGTGTGTGTGTGTGTGTGTGTGTGTGTGTGTGTATGTGTGTGTGGCATTCATCTTAAACAACCACCTTCTTTTTTTTTTTAGGCTGGGCGACTCACTGCTGTGATGAATGGTGTGTGTGTGTGTTGGCATGCATGTGTGTGTGCTCCCTTCTATAGAATCCAGTAGCAGTGAAATGTGTCATTATCATTCAGTATATCTCCGCGAGAAACACATTTCATTTGGTAAACCACATATCATGTAGGAAACACATCGACTCTCCCTCTAGAAACGTTTCAGCAGAAACATGATAGTGGGAGTGTGCTTCATAGATCTAGAAGACATCATTAATGCTGTGTCATGATCATGATCTTTACATTTAGCATTTGTGATTATTAATCTAAAACGTCATATTCCAGTATGTCTGTACTGAGCTCGGGGAGCTCCTAGTCAAGCTGAAGAACATGAGGAAGCTCCAGAATCACGTTAGAGGACAGGCTGGGGACCGAGAGGCGGTTAAAGGAGACAGCAGCAAGAATGAGTGAATGGGAGGGGGCGGCACGGCACCGCCGCCTCACAGTAAGAAGGTTCCTGGTTCAAACCTCGGCTGGGGCCTTTCTGTGTGGAATATGCATGTTCTCCCTGTGTCTGTGTGGTACTCTGGCCTCCTCCCACAGTCCAAAGACATAGACCTAATAGCTTACTCTAAATTCCATGTGTGTGTGGATGATAGTTGTCTCTATGTGCCTTGTCTTGTTGAGGGTCTACCTTGCCTCTTGCCCTTAGTCAGCTGGGATTGAATCCCGTCCCTCTGATGAGGATGAGGGATTACAGACAACAGATAAATGGATGAACGGGAGAGGGAGGATGAAGCAGACTGTCCAAGAAGGACAGATTTGATCAATTTGAAAGAGAGATGATGACTAAATGGTGACATCTCTTCTTCTGATCAATTAATATGAATGCCATTAATGCAAGGATGAAATTAGATTAATCAAGGAAAAATTAAAAGTTGGCGTATCAAATGTTAGATTTTATTGATAATATAGTAAAAGAGTAAATCTGGGACTGACTTTTCATTGTTGGTGAGAGATTAGTGAGTAAAGGCTGAGTAGTAAGGAATATTATCTGGCTGCTATGTCTTGTGTTGTTGTTGTATAAATAATGTAATCAGTACAGTAATGTACAGCTGTAAGTCTCAAGCAAGTCATACATATCGAGTCCAACTTTAACCAAAGTCTCAGGTCTCTAGCCGTGCCCTGACCTCTGTCACAGCTCCTCAGGTGACCGTGTGTTGTTGCTGACATTCAGTGTGGAGAAAGTCAGACTTGATATTCCTATCCACAAAGTTTATCTTAGTTATGACATGGAGTTATGACTCTGTTGTAATACCCCAGGCTCCAACACGATTCCTTTTCGCTCTCTCCTTGTCTACACATGGAACTAAATCAGTCCGTTGCTCGTTACCTCAGAACCAAGCGAACATGCCCATGTTTCCAGGCCTGATGCCTGTGCGTGGACTCCTACAACACCTGCAATATTCATCACACACTTTTCTTCATCTCAATATTTGATGTTTGACTGCCTCATGATGATGAGATGGTTCAGAAGTTGCCAGGTAGTTCTCTAAACTGCTCTGAATAATTGAAAAAGGTGAATGGAAATTGAGTCTCCCACTGTTCTTTTGTCTTTTTTTCATTCTCTTTTTATTAAAGTGCTGTTCAGAGTTCCACACTTCCTTTGTAGGCAACACAGACTTGTGGCATATTCATACACTTACAACCTTTGTTCTGCAGTTCATTTGTATAGATTCAAAACTGTTCTATTTTGTCTCTAAGTGGTCAAGCGTGACCATCTGCATCTTGGCTGTCCTGCTTCCACTAGCTCCTGGCTAATTCAAAAATGGGCAAAAAGGTGGAGCATCAATCAAGCCTGGTTCCTCAAACAAGCCACCTGTCAATCAAAGCATCCACTCTGTTAATTCTGCATCTTTAAGCCTTACTATCATTTGAACAGGTGAGCTCTTTAAAAATGTACCCTCTGTACAGTTGTTATGAAGAGCTATAAAGACCAAAACAGTTTTTTGTACCAGGCTGTAAACATGTTTATTTCTGCTGTGAAGTTGGATATTTGAACATGGGGACTTATGGAGACTGACTCACTTCTGTGTCACTAAGTGGACGTTTGAGGAACTGCAGTTTCTGGCGTCATTAAAACACACAATGGAAAAAAAAACTTGTGAGAGTTTGTATTAATTCATATTCTCTGCACTCTCTCACACTTATTGTATATGCATATTGAGCCGTAAATATACTTTCACAAACATCTCGATACACTGTGTGTGTAGCAATAAATAAAAAGACAATCGAAAGTCATCTGTCTGTATGTCGTCTGTGCATTGTGGTTGCAACAGCTAATGCCACAAGGAACATCCAAGCTCGACACGACAACGGTAAAACAGACAGTGACACTGAGATAAGAAAGACAAGGCTCTTAAAACAGCTGGCCACCAGGTAGAAACTCCAATGGGCAACATACTGGCCTAACAGAATAAAGTTATTATTTGAATTAAAAATTGAATTCTTCAGAAATTCAGATAACATCACAGAGCAACATCCCTCCTGTGGATTTTTCTCTTTGTCATGTTCAGACATTTTCCAGGTCACTGTGATATTAAAGTCGTTTCCCTGCTGGGTTTATGAATCCACCATTCTCTGCTCCGCTCTCCTTCATATCTAACCACATTTTGTCTAACCAAGTTTTGTCCTTAAATGCAAAGTGCACAGCGCACTAACATTATTAACCTTCTCTGTGCCCTATTAATCATTTCTTTTAAATCCATGTCTCCTGAAAACACAGTTGAGAAGAAAGGCCAGAGGTCAACTTCTTCTGGATTCCAACACGATGAAGCTAACCATAGTTCTGAGGAGATGGAGAGAAGAATGGACCATGTTCGATCATTTTGAAATACCTGCTTCACACTAACATGTAGGTACAAATATAAATTCATGCTAAGAGGCACTTTCATAAAATGCAACCCAGATAAACACTTTATTCTTTTTATACTTTAGATTTGTCACCATACCTATGCCTTATATCAAAATGTCTCAAATTATATTTTATTTGAAATCGTGTCAGTCTGAGCACATTCTACCAAACAAACAAAAAACTGCTTTGCAGGATTTGAAAGTTTACATGAAATATGTTATTATTTAATGAACAAACTGAAACTAAATCTGCTGAGCATATTCATGCTTCCCCAGGGAATGAACCTGTTTGATTTTAATCACCTCATGGCCTCTCTGGTGCTTTCGTCTGGACAAACAACTGCCTTTTAACAGTAAAATCATTACTTTTCATTCATGGCAAAAGCTTTTAGTTCCTGTAAAGCACATTTAGAAATGTGTCAGGTTACGTGTTATGTTTTATCTTAACCCCTGTCAGAAGAGGGTGCACTCAACCAACTACAAGTCTCATGACATCAAACCTAAAGAAAAGTATACAGTAATTATGCAAGATTTCTTGTGTAAAATAAACAGTCCACACATCCCCACAAGAGACACATCTAAAATCTAATGTCTCTCTCCAGCTCTGCCAGTATGCCGAGCCTGACTCACCCGCTACAAGGTTTAAATAATTGTCCAATAAGTGACCTTGTAGTCATGAGTTCAAACTAAAGCTTCTTTTCTGTTATAACTTTTGATTCTATATAAAGATGGATGACATGACAGCACCACAAAATTCAAAACTGAAACATCTCCGCTGGTGGCTGGCTGCAGTATAGGTCATGAATCTTGTCCCGCTATTTTAGTGGATGTGATATGAGTCAGACAAAAAAAAAAAAAATCCTGAAGTACGGGTCAAATAAAAAATTCCCAATGATGGGCTCTGTCATTTTCTGTAGTTCTAATATATGTTCAAGTGTTCATTTTTTCTGCCAAGTTTGCTTTTAATTACATATTTGATGCTTATGATTGAGTTGACTGGGTGTATAGGCGGGACCTTGATATCATCCATTGCGTGTTGGTAGGGTGGGAGGAAGCGGAGATGTGTCTATCTTTTGCATAAATTTGTGTATCTTATGCTCCCACTACAATGACGGTTAGGTACCATATGTTCAAATAACGTATAGATATAACGTGTGTGTTAATTGTAGATACAAAAACTGTGTTTGTGTGTGTTTGTTGGAGAGCAGCACTGCCAGTGACCTCAACCTCCACAGCTCAATATACCATGGGATTCTGAAACCAATCAATCATCATGACGGTAGAACAACATGACCCAGGCTTGAAAAAGCTTGAATTATGCTTTGAGGCAAGAAATGCTTTTTTGTACTCAGTGTGCCTTGGTGTTAACCTTGCTTTCTGCCTGCGTTTGTCTAATAAATGTCACCAAAATAGTGAACAAAGCCTGACGGGTCAATACACTGTGAGAAATGGCCCTCAATCTCTCAGCTAGTATGTCAATTAATTTGAATTCCTCCACTTTCACAGAGGGCTCGTGTGTCTAAGTGTGTGTTTCGTATCCCTGTGTTCATGCTGGGGCTATGAATGAAGATATACGCTCCAGAGCCGGTATACCACACTAAACTCCTGTTTGGTTCAGTCGGACAAGTCCAGCTAACGACACAAAAGACTTGTAATGCTGCATGTTAGATATTATAAGCCATAACAAAAAGCTGTTTAGAGGGAGAGTGGTAGGTAGAAGGAAGGCTTGAAGTGAATTTTAAGCTGGATTGAGTGCGAAACCCAAATGACCTGCCCTTGGTTTGAACTGTTCGATGGAACGATGTGCTGGCAACAATTAATCTCTGCGTGAGATCATTAGGACAACACTGAGCAGAGTCCCAGTGCAGATCACTGTAATGAGCTGGTCTGCGAATTTTGCACTCCCCGTCCTTTTGTGCATGCACCCCACACAAAAGCCACAACAGAAAAAAGTCTGTCTACAGGGCAGAGAAGTAGTGGCTGATTCAAAGGGGTAGAACAGGAAAAGGGCATACAGCTGTTGTGAGCCTTGGGGGCACTTGTAGCCTATTAGTAGTTCAGAAGTCCTAAAGTGTTTTGTGGCCAATCTCATTTGTGTGAACTGCTCTACAGGGAAGAAACAGGGCTGACCATTTGGAGAGTTGGAGAACCCCAGAGAGTCTTTCTGCCGTTTCAAGTGATGGTCATGTTTTTCTGTCATCATTGTTAATATACACTTTCAATATACACCTCATATCTGTAATATTATTTTAGAATCCACAGCTTATTCAAAAAAGGGGAAGGGGTTACTGGATTCTGTCCCAGCATGCATTGAGCTAGGTGTAGATCACTAGTTTGTCAGAGGTCTAAAGGTCAACTAAAGGGGCGATATTTGGATGGAATTGTAGCTGTGGGACAGGGAGTATATAGATTTATATACGGGTCTAGTTAAAAACAATTGGTGCAAACCAAAACCACTAATTGTTTTGCAAATTGGTCCTGATTTTTGTCCAGTATGGTAAATGGTCTGTACTTATATAGCACCTTTCTAGTCTTCCAACCACTTTTACATAGTACATATCTCATTCACCCATTCACACACATTCATACACTGCCATGCAAGGTGCCAGTTTAGAGGCTAACCATTGATCCTCACTCACGCACAATGGCGCAGCCCATAAGGCTGAATTCTCATCAGCCTTATGGGCAGTTACCACGAAACATGGTAAACACAGCCATGCTCCTGTGATGAACTCATTCCATTTTGGACACTCTGCCTTGAAGTTCAATTTGAGGTTACAAAGATTGTGTTTATTTGTGGTAAGCTAGTATCTTGTTTATTACCACATTCTGCCAAATGTTTCACCAGTAAAAGTGACTGAATACTTTCATTTGCCAAAGAGAATCTCCATCCATTGCAGTTGTGGTGCCACTGTTAGATCACATAAATCAGTTGGTGGGGTTCCCAATACCTTTGCAATGGGTATTTATGATCCTCACCAGGTAGATAAACTTTAATGACTCAGTCAGTGCCTACACCAAAATTTTAGGTTTATGGTGCCCACAGGAAGTACCATCTTGAATTCAGTGATTTGTAACGTGTTCTTACGAGCCAACCAGAGGTTAAACATTGATCAATTGCAAAATCATGAGCCGAACACTTCATATGGGTGTGTAATGAACATTGCAGGGTTTTGGGCTGTTAGTAGGACATCATCCTTCCATCCATTTTACAAAAAATATTCTGTGTTTCCACCAGCTGTATCAGAGTGGAGGTTACTTCATTCTATCTAAATAGTCACTGAGTAATTTTGGAATCACTCCCTATAATCACTGATTGGGCTACTGATGAGGGGCATTTTAGAAAGATTACACCATTTTGCTACTTGAAATGTGAAAATTATCATGCAGTGTCTGAGTGTGTGTTGCCTGCACACATGCTTGTGTAAATGCCTGGCATGTGTGTTCTTTTTTAAATTTCTGCATGTGTATAAATAAGCATGCATGAAAATACGGTACGGTACACCCATGTGCAAGTGAATTCTCGTGTGTGCGTCACTCAGGACTATTAGTAATTCACAGTGCAACGGAACAATATAGAGAAAATCGAGAGAATCTCTGGGTCGTCAAGCTTTTTAAACCAAATATTCCACAAAGAACCTTTAGGGATCACCACAGTTATTGTAATTCCTCCAGGAAGGGAAAATGAATGTATAAAATTCTGTGACAATCCATCCAATAGTCACCTTGAATGAAGAAGTTCCAACCTGCTGGTGGTGCAAAATGAAAAATCAGAGGTTTCCTGGAGATATTAGGATTCATGCGTTGGGGACAATGAATGTCTTGACTATGTTTATTGGCAGTCCATCCAATAGACCTAAGTAGTGGACCGACCAACCAGACATGCCATCAGAACAGTCACCACTGTAATCCTAGAGTTAGAATGAGGCTTCAAGTTAAATTGAAAAGGTTGTGTTTGATTTGAGTTGAGTTGCACTTCCCATCTCACCCTTTAACAATCAGGCTGTCTTTGCTATAGAGAAAAGGAAGATTCTGGTAACTACATGTACTACAAGTACTTTATAAATGTATGGTGTGAGTCATTTAGGACAAAGAAAATCGATTTTACAGTTTTGTACATGTCAGAAACACCATACTGGACATTACAAGAGGCAGGCCTGGAAGGTGTTGTGGATATGGACAAGCAGTTAGTCCATTTATGCTAGGAACCACTACACACAGCCGTACTGTACTCTCTTTCTTAGACATACACTTACACACACCACTTGAGAGGCTTTTTAAATCACCAGGCTGGTAAATTGAATTCCATAGAGTCACTGAATGAGTTTTTCTCTCAAACTCGAACCCTGGGGCCAACCATTAGAGAGCAAATGGTTTCTTTCTTTCTCCTACTTTTCATTTTCTTTTGTTTTTTCTCTCTCTTTTCTTTAACAAGTCAACACCTTTGGTTTTCCTTTGGATTCTTTTGTATCTGTCTGCTCTTTTCTCCATTGGGTCTCTGCAGGTTTCCCAGTCAGATTCCAAACTTTGTTAAAACCATGTGAAGAAGAAGAAGAAGAAGATATACTTTATTAATCTCACAGTGGGGAAATTGTCTTTTCACTCCATTCTTTTATTTTACATGCATTTTTAATCCGGACACATACACATGCAGTACACGGCATAGACATGCAAACGTGGAGAGAGATGGTGGAGTGATGGGCAGCCAGCCAGACCAGCGCCCAGTGAGTATTTTTGTCCATGTGGCACCCTCCGGTTCCCAAGCCAAGTCCCTATGGACTGAGCTACTGCCGCCCCATGTGGACCAATTTTCAAAATTAAAATATAGAAATAAACAATAGAAAAAGTAGCATCATTTTTTAGTACTAAATACAGAACGCCCCCAGGCACTACTGTCACGATAATCTTTTCCTTAAATGATGCTAACTTGTTTACCTCAATAAACAGTGTATGTGCATGCAGCAATGTCATCCTTTTAAAATGTATGTTTTCAATATTACAAAAGTGCAGGTGAATAAAACAATTTATTACCTCAATTACTGCTTTCAAACAGGATGAGTTATTACTGTTCAACGCTAGCATGAATCTACTTGTCTGGGGCTGATTGCGGCTTTAGTAAATTACCATGAGCAGTAAATTGATAACACTGCAGATTTTGCAGACTACAATTTAAATATTAAGACATGTGGAGGCATTGTACTGTTTGGTTTGTGTGGGGGAGTTAAGACAGCTGGCAGGAGAGGAGTGGGGCACACACTAAAGGGGTGTTTCTACAGTATCCCTCACACAAGTTGACATAAAAACAATGGCAGTATTAATACAATTCCAGGATCAGTGTCACTCCTCTAAATTAGATATCATCAGTGATGTCATGGGCACATAAAACAGATTCAGTAATCTAAGAATTGGTGACTGAGATATTAAAGCCTCTGTAAATGTCTTTAAATAGTAAAAATGATTAAGAAAATAATTGTTATAACTATTAGTGGCAAATCACGTTTTGATTGACTCCCTCAGGAGTAAAAGCACAGAAGCTAATGTGCTGCTGTGCTCATGGTGGGAACTCTTAAGTCTCTCTAAAGAATAACATTTTTAGCAGGAATTGCAGGAAGGAAGCTTGTTTATTTGCAACATTACACACGTGATATAAGTTATGTACATTATGTAGTTAATGTTGTAAAACAGTCACAGTTTAGGTTTAGGTGATATAACTACTTTTTTAGGTTCAGGAAAGCATTGTGGTTTGGAGGCAGGGCAGCTAAGATTGCGAGGGCCAGAGCCACCACACCGAGCTTCACGACAGCTCTTCAGAAACCTGCTGTGACGTCAATGATACTACGTGTGTTTTATACAGTCTATGTAAAAAGCCTTGATTTATGTCTCTTTTCTGCCATTTTTAAATGATGCCAGAGTGAACAACCAATTACATTGCGCTCTTCTGCAAGGGTTTAGGTAGACTTCATGTGTTCTCGACACACACACACATATGCAAACCTGTATGCCCCATTCAGATCTGTTAGTAAAATGACTGCACACACGTCATTTATGTTTGCTTTATTTCATCTCCGGAAGTGTTCAAAATGTGATCAGCACATCAGAACATAAACCAGATAAGACAGTGGAAAGCTTGAGAATTCTCTGTGACCGATCGTCACATTTTCATCCTGTAGGTAAATCTGACGTTTCCATGCTTCCACGCCGTGTCCATCACTTTTAATATCCGCTCTCTCCATCGCTCTTTTACCTGCTGGATTTTACCATCTTTCCATCCTTCTACTTCTGAATAAAGTCAGGAACAGAGAGCATTGTGGGAGGAATACTGATCAGACAGAGAGGATGTTCAGCTAGTGTTTGCCAAGGAAGAAGCATGAAGACAGGATGCTCAACCTTCCTTCTTGTCCCCTCTTCTCCTCCCTACCCTCCCTACCTGCTCCTCTCATTACCTTTATTATATTTACTTACGTTCTGTCTCCTGGCGTCATCTTAATTCAGCTTCTGTCCTCTTCTATTTTGTCCTTTTTCTACTTTTTGTCTCTCCTTACCTCTTGACTTGTCATCCTCTCATCCCTCCTTTTTTCTCCTTTCTATTCCACGGTATTCTCTCCCTCTTTTTTTACATCCCCAGTTTCTGTCCTTGCCTCCCTCCTCCTCCTGTTTTCCTCTCCTCCTCTCTTGTCCTCTCAAGTTGCTCCTCTTCCCTATTTAATTGTCCTTGACTTGCTCCCTCTCCTCTCATCCATCCCTTCAGCTCCAGTTTGCTCTATCTCTCTCTTCTCTCTTTTCTCACTGGCTTTCCTTGTATTCTCTCCTATTTCATTTTTTTCTCTCCTCCACCCTCATTATTTACTTTTTCCTCTCCTCATTTTATCTTATCAATTCTTCCCTCTTCTCTTTTCTTCGCTCATCTCCACTCTTATTTCTCTCTTCCTTTCTCCTCTTATTCTTCCCCAACTGTCATCCTCTCATCTCCTCTCCTTATTGCCTTTTGTCTTGTCTTCTCTCATCTTCTTACCTCCTCTCCTTTCTTTGTGTTTCCTAAATCTCTCATTACATCCTTTTTCCTGTCCTCTCCTCTGCTTTCATCATCTGCTCTTCTCCTCCTTGTTTCTTTTCCTTGGTTCTTCGTATACTCTCTTTACCACTTTTCCTGCGCCTTTGCTCTTTTTTCCTTTTCTCCTCTCCTCCCCTTCGTTTCCGGTTTGTGTGTGGAGTGTGAGTGGTGGTGGTGGTGTTTGTGAGTGGCGCAGGAGTTTTGAACTGGTTTTCTGTCTCTGGTGTTTCCATCTTTTCTTCGTGCATGACCAGGTAAGTGCTTTTTGATATTTTCTTATCGAGTCTCGGTGAGGGCTTCGGTTCTCTACCGAGTGTTTTCGGGAGGAATGGCGTCCTCCGCCACCTCCATCCATCCGGCAGGGAGTGAGGATAGTCCCGCCGGATGGCAGCGTCAGTGTGGAGGAGGTGTTGTTGGCTGTCGGTGAACAGGTAGGGCATGATAAACTCTGTTACGCATCACGGATGAATAAAGCGGTGGTTGTTTTCCTGAAAGATGAAGCGCATGTTCATCGGCTGATAGAGAGCAGTGTGTTTATCAGGGACTTGTTCGTACAGGTGTGCCCCGCTGTCTGTCCCCTCTGTGCGGATCACCATGTCCGGTGTGCCGCCGGTCATACCTAACCAGCTGTTAGAGAATGAGCTCCGGAGGTTCGGTAAATTTGCCAGCAGCTTTAAACTGATCAGTTTGGGCTGTAAGGACCGCAAACTGAAGCACGTGCAGTCTCTGAGGCGCCAGGTGTTCATGTTCCTGGACTCACCTGCACAGACGCTGGAAGTGTCTTTTAGAGTCAAACATGGTGACGGCTCGTACATGGTGTATGCCAGCTCCGGGCACATGAGATGCTTTGAGTGTGGGGACGTGGGACATAAACGGTTTGCGTGTCCGCACAAACAGCAGGAGGATGGGGCCGCCGCTGGGCCCGCGGTGGCGGATGCTGCCGCCTCCGATGCAGCGGTGGCGGGCGCTGCGTCCTGCGGGGCGGGCGGTGTCTCCGAGATGGATTGCGGTGTTGTGGCTGCAGAAACTAGTGGTGTTAGCTCACATGCTCATAAAAAACAGGGACAGAAGCAGCTGCTGACTGCAAAGACTGTGAGCAGAGCTCAGTCTGCAGGCAGTGAAGTGCAGTCACAGTCAGCAGGGAATGTGGAGGAAACAGCTTCCACTAGTGCGCTGTGCAGTGGACAGTCTGTGGGGAACAGCCAGGCTTCATATGAGGAGGACTTGTCAGAGCCAGAGTCAGACACAGTCTCTGTTGGTTACTTCTCTAACAGGAGCACTGAACTCTATTCTTTAGAGGAGATCAACTAGTTTCTGGATGAAACGTATAAAAAATCTGTAAAAAGTGAGCGACTACTTCAATGACACTGAGAAGTTTGTAAGATCTGTCAGCATACGGAAGAGACTGGTTGGGTTTGACCTCCTTGACGAGAAGAAACGGTTCTGTCTTAAAAAGCATGTGACATCTTTGGGAAAGGCAGCACAGAGTAGACCTGTTAGAAGAACCAGGAAGTAAACATCATGCATCATCACAAGGTGGCTCTCTCTTCTTACTGCGCTCTGTTTGTTCCAGCTTGTCTGCTATCTCTTTTCTGTCCTCTTTATGCCGAGCCTAAAAACAGGGTCTTTAAACATCAACAGGGGGAGAGACAGGCACAAGAGGCCTCTGATCTCTGAGGTCTGGTTGGTTAGTGCAGAGCTACTGATTACACCAGGTGAGAGGATCAGGTCTCACTGGTCTTTTAACAACAAACTCCTGCATGACAGCAGCTTTTGCAAAAGTTTTGAACATTTCTTGCAGCAGTGGAAAAAAAGAAACCTGATTTTAATTCTTTGAAGATGTGGCGGGAGGTGGGTAAAGCACAGATTTGTGTTTTCTGCCAGAAGTACACCTCCCATTCCACTGCTAGGATTAAGGTAGCTGTCAGAGACCTAGAAAACAGCATTAAGATCATTGAGGAGAGTGCACACAGCAATACTGATCCCACTGTTGGTGATCTGCTTCGGGAGAAGAGGTTGGCCTTGAGCTCCTTCCTGCAGGAGAAAGTGAAGGGAGCTCTCATCAGGTCTTGGTTCCTCCATCTAAAGGACATGAATGGCCCAAGCTCTTTCTTTTTTAATCTGGAGAGGTCTGTGGCACAAAAGAGGCAAATGGTCTGCCTTGAACTTCCAGGGGGCAGAATTACCACCAGTCCTGGGGAGATGAGGAGCCATGCTATAGACTTCTATACTGACCTGTTTGGGGCGGAGCAGTGTAACATGGAGTGTCGCGAGGAGCCTCTGGAAGGGCTTCCACAGCTCAGTCCAGAGGAGAGGGCTGCTTTGGACTGCAAGCTGACTTTGGAGGAACTGACGGAAGCAGTAAACCAGATGACACTGGGACGGGCACCAGGAATTGACGGCCTCTCCACTGACTTTTATAAACATTTCCGGAGAGTTCTTGGACATGATCTCACCTTCACCTTGTGCTGCAGGAGTGCTACAGGACAGAATGTCTTCCTGTTTCCTGTCAGAGAGCAGTGCTTTCCTTGCTGGTCAAGAAAGGAAACCTGGCCTTACTTGAGAACTGGAGGCCAGTTGCCCTACTCTGCACAGACTACAAGATTTTTTCAAGAGTTTTATCAAACAGACTTAAGGACATCCTTGAAATAATTGTGGACCATGACCAAACTTACTGTGTTCCGAACAGGACCATTATGGACAACATCTTTCTTGTGCGAGATGTAATTGAAATGTCTAAATGTTGTAACACTGACTTTGGTATTGTTTCTTTGGACCAGGAGAAAGCTTTTGACAGGGTGGATCACTCTTATTTGTTTTCTGCACTTCGGGCTTTTGGTATTGGTGATGGGTTTGTGGACTGGGTTAGTTTGTTGTATAAGGGTGCACAATGTATGGTGAAGATGGGAGCTGGGCTGAGTCGCCCAATCTCTGTACAGCGAGGGATAAGGCAGGGGTGCCCAATTTCTGGGCAGCTGTACAGTGTCGCCATTGAGCCTCTGCTGTGCAAGCTGAGGAGTCGCCTCAGTGGTCTCTCACTGCCTGCATCCCCCAAGCTGGACCGTCCACCTACTGTCTCTGCTTATGCAGATGATGTCAATGTTTTTGTTTCGAGTCAGGGGGAAGTGAAACATCTGCAGGAGATCTTGTCACTGTATGAAAGGGCCTCCTCTGCCCGGGTAAACTGGGCCAAAAGTGAGGCATTGTTAGTGGGGCAGTGGAGGGGGAAAGCAGTACCTAGTCTGCCTGGAGGTCTTCAGTGGGGAAAGGAAGGCTTGAGAGTGTTGGGAGTGTTTTTGGGCTTTCAAGCTAAGAACTGGGGGGGAGTGAAGGAGAAAGTGTGCGCCCGGTTGTCTAAATGGAAATGGTTGCTAGCGCAGTTGTCATACAGGGGAAGGGTTCTGGTTGTTCTTTGGCACAGACTCACAGCTCTAACACCACCAAGAGGCCTAGTGGAAGACATTCAAAGAGCCATACTGGATTTTTTCTGGTCTGGGAAGCACTGGGTCCGGGCAGCTGTCCTCTACCTGCCTGTGGCTGAAGGGGGGCAAGGTCTCATCAACATCCATTCCAAAATCGCCTCATTCAGACTTTGGACTGCACAGAAACTGCTGTACAACTGTGGCCCTGGATGGTGTGACAGCCCGGCTGCTGCTAAAGAGAGCTGAGACTCCAGGTATGTGGCTGTTTGAAGAGCCATTGTTTTTTAACAACTTTATTAAAGCCCAAACACTTTCGCTGCCAGCATGAGAGTCAGCCTTAGAGAGGCCGGCTGCACCAAACTCGGCCACCTGTTGAGGATGACGGCAGGCTCTGTGGACACTCTAAGGGAGAGGAGTAACATCACCTCCAAAAGACTGATCAGCAGAGTGGTGGAGGAAGTCTGCACTGCCCTGCCTCCATCCCACAGAGCGTTTGTTAAGAACCCGGCGCTATGTGACCAGTGGAGTGAAGGGGTGAGTACAGCTTTCCCTCTTTCTCTATTACTCCAGCTGTGGGTGAGTGGCAGGAGGGAGGTGGTCAGCTGTTGTCCTTCTCAACTCCTCACTTGGGCAAGTTCCAGGATGCAGGGAAGAAAGAGGTCTACCAGAACTGTGTGAAGGTTCTGAACCTGCGCTCCTTGGCTGGGACCAATGAGTCGAGGTGGGCTGGGTTTTTTGGTCCAGATGTTTCCCCGAAAGGCAGCTGGCGGTCCCTGTACAAGCTGCCTGTTAAAAACAGGCAGCAGACCTCCAGTGGAGGATTGTACATGGGGCAATAGCTACGAACAGATAGAGGGCGCACATGGATCCGGAGCTGGGGGAGGAGTGTTTGTTCTCAGGCTGAGACCCTGGAACATTTATTTGTTTGCTGCCCTCGGCTGGTGGTTTATTTCCAGCTTTTAAAAAAGTGGTTTTAGGGTCTAGGGGAAACTTCTTCTTTTGATTTGTTCATTTTTGGTCCTAAATACTGTGCTAAAAGAAAAGCTGTGCACACACTGATTAACTTTGTATCTGCCACTGCAAAGCTGGCCATTTGGCTGACGTGCAGGAACCGGACTCAAGGCGATGGTAGTGTGCAGCTGGTGCCGGTTTTGGAGGGACTGCTGAAGGCTCGACTGAGGGTGGAGCATGCATATTATTATATGATGGACAAAATACAGGTTTTCAGTCGCATATGGGCGGTTGGGGGTGTGTTGTGCTCTGTGGGGGAACATGGGGAGCTGACTGTTAACTTTTGAGGGTTTTGGGGTTTGTTTGTTTTTTGACCTGAACTAATGATGTGGACTGACCTGTTTCTCCTTGGGATTGTTTAATAAAGGGACTTAATAAAGGAAAACCAAAACCTCTCCTCTCCTCTCCTCTCCTCTCCTCTCCTCTCCTCTCCTCTCCTCTCCTCTCCTCTCCTCTCCTCTCCTCTCCTCTCCTCTCCTCTCCTCTTATGGGGTGTAAGTGTTTAGGAGTGACAGATAGGAGTTGATGTGCTGATACGTTGCCTTTTTTTTTTTATTGTAGCCCTCTGGAGTTGTATGTGTGTGTTGATGTGTGTGTCCCAGAGATAGACTTGATCAATTCAGGACCTGAGACCACATTCAAATAAACTGAATTCATGCCATATGGATCCAATAAATTGTCACAGTGCCTCTGTATAAAATCAGCACTTTTTTTACCACTCTTCTCCCCTTCCCTGTCCTCCACTGTCCTCACTGTTTTATTCTCTCCTTCTCTTTCTTCCTCCACATTTTCCATCTCTCCTCTGGCTTGATTTAGTGGGCAAGGCCCATAGCATTAACCTGAGTTAGCACCCAATTTAATCCATCCACTCTGCTGCACATCTCTCCTACCCTTTATTTCTTCACTGCACCCGTCGTCTTTTCTGCCCCCTACAACTTTCTTCTTGTCTTCTGTAAACACCCCATCGTAACCTCCAACCAGTCTAAAAACAAGCTGCCTCAACCCAAAGGCAGAGAATGGAGATAGAGGAAAGGTAAGATGAAGAACAAAGGTACTCATTGATGTTGTCCTCCTTTCTTTCTTTTCTGTCCTGCTCATTGATTAGGTAGAATTTAAAGCATGTTGTCATCAGATAGAGGGGCTAAAAAATTCAACTGATCCACACAGTGTTTACTGTTCAGAGTTTTTCAAACGCCTGCAATTGTTCTGCAAATAATGGTGAAACTTGAATGTTGGATAACTTTGAACAAAACACTTTTCTGCATCAAAATTCTCCAATTCAGAAGCACTTCTGTGAAACAAAGTCAAATAAAATCAAAGCAGCAATTTGAACAAACCACCTCGCTTCCTTCTTTCTCTTTATCCTGAAACTTCTCACAAGTTCTACTGATTGACCACTTAAAACTTTAATGTAACACTTAAAACAAACCATTTGAATTATCGTGTTTGTAAGTAGTGTTAAATGACATGGTAGGAGGCAGTAAGGCTATTTTATAAATTATTTTCATAAAAGCTCTTACAAAAAGCCATTGACGTCCAGGCTTCATTGATTTAGTGGGAGAAGCCTATAGCATTAACCTGAGTTAGTACCAAATTTCAGTCACTTATGTTGCCCAAATCTATTTTTTACCTGTAATCCAGCAGCAGGTTGCCTGTTTAAAGATTGTGCAAGTCTCAACAAATGTGGCCCATTCTCCTGAAGGAACACATTGAGTTATGTGGTAAACAAAGCAAACTCTTTTTTATATTTCAGTAAAAGTAGCCACCCTTTGATTTACAGCTATGCTCACTCTCGGTCAGCTTTACGAGGAAAGATTTTTCAACCCATATACAGCATGTTGAGCATTTTTTGGGTGCTTTTCCTTCACTGTGGTCCAACTCATCCCAAACCAGCTAAGTCGAGTTTAGGTCATGTGATTATGGAGGCCCATAACTACAATCGAAATGGTCACGCTCTGGAGAATGCTGTGATAGCCGTGTGGTTAATTGTCCCTTTAATTTTGAAAAACCACATCATCGCACCTCCTCCTCCTCCTCCTCCTCCTCCTCCTCCATTTCATTCACCTTCTGTTGTTCAAAAAGACATCATGGTTGGAAGCAAAAATCTCAACTTTGGACTCATCAGACCAAAGTACAGATTTCCACAGGTCTAATATCCATTCCTTATGTTTCTTGGCTCAATAGTTCTCTTCTTTTCTCGTCTTCCTCAGCAGTGATGTTTTTGCAGCATCTCAGTCTCCTCTGAACAATTGATGTAGAAATGTATCTGCCATTTGAACTCTGTGAAGCATTTATGTGGGCTCTAGGTCCCATTAATTGGTGATTTCTAAGGCTGCAGAAGAGGTCGGTCTTGATCTTCCTTTTTTGGGGGCATTCTTTATGAGAGCCAGTTTCATCAGTGTTTGTTTTTTTGTGGCAGTACTTGAACCTACCTCAGATCCATGTACCACGTTAGCTGTAGACTCGTGCCAATCGCACATCACTTTTGTGTTCTCTCGGACACATGGGACACACACCAGTTGCAGTAAGACGCAGTTGCAAGAAGAAGCCTAGTGAATTAGAGAACCATGTGAAAATAGTCAACTGTTTTGCTTTTTCTTCTTTCCTGTCTATGTCCAGCATGTAGTACTGTCACTCTGTGACTCAGTCACATTGAGCCATGTTGTAGCCTTGACATTGGTTTTATTTCAAGGGGGGCAGCTATATTTTGAAGAGGTTAAAATTTTTTGTTGTGCTTCAATGGGATTTCACTCAGCTCACTGTCCTGCAGCCAGCTTCCACCTGCTTGGACGTAAGTCATGATGCTATCTACTTATATTCATCATGTGCTGCAGGCTACATTCAAGGAGGAGCTAATTTAGTCTATGTCCTGTCCTGGCCCACAGACTAATTTAGCTCCTCCTTGAATGTTCTCAATAATTAGCTGACAATATAAGCCACTCCCTCTGCATGTTAAGTGGGAGTCAGACTTCTGTTTGCAACCCCAGCACATTACCTCTACCTCCGCGTCATTGAGGGTTGTTCTCATTGTAAATGTCAGCCCTGGCACCATAAATTGATTGTGTTGTGAATGTTGTGACTTCAAACAAACAGGAGTGAAACAGACTGCAGGATGCTGCAACCTGGATGCTCGTGTATTATAAATTCAAAATTAACTTTGTGAAAGACAGCATTCAAACTTTGTAATCAGCTTATATACAGTATGTGACAAATGTTATTCAGGCATTTTTTCTTATGTTAACATGACATATCCTTATAACTCTTAAAGCTGCACTATTGCATGAAGTGTAATATCAGAGACTCCACAGAATAGTATAACCAACTCTGCATGTCCCTTCAGCCTTCACCCTTTTTTGGTTTAAAGGCTTTGGTTTTAAAAGTGTTCAGTGTAAGCAGCAGCAAGAAGCCATTCTGATCTCTGATAAAGCCACTGCCTGTTCAGCACCAAACACACAAGGCACTGTTAAAAAACTCTAAATGGATGTTAATGCTGCTCTATAATAGTTCCAAGTTCACCATATTTGTCAGTGCTGTGATTAAAGATTAAAAGTGTGCAAATTTATGTAGATTACTTTATTGAAAAGACAATGGTTATTCATCATCTACCACAATCTGCCACTCTGTGACTGAAACTTTGAAGTTGTAAAGTAAAGTTGGTGTTACATTTCACTAGGGAAGTCAGAATATAGATCAGTTTACAAGAATCATTAGATAATGGTGACAGTTTCAAGCGGGAAACATCATAAAAGATTTCAGTGATAAGGTGTTTTATGGACCCGGGTCGATCTGCTTTAGCTGTGGTATGCTGCTGTCATCCTTACTGAACACAGGCCATATGTTAAGGTCACTTATTCTGAGCCAAGCACTGAATCAGAAATGTAGTTGGTCTCTGGGTGCTGCACCCACTGCCCCTAATATTCAGGCTAAATATGTCTGTGCTAAATATATTGAATTAGTAAAATAGAATTCATGTATTTGTTCGGTGCTTTGTCCTTGTGTTAATGTTTCTGTTTAGCCGTGTCTTCGTAAAGGTACAAGTACATACCTATTAAAAGAAGGATTCTCACCAGGAGCGTGCACACACTTTCAGATAATTGAGCTCTCTTTATTTTTTTGTTTGTTTTCTCTGCTGGATGTAAAGAAACGTGTGGTTGATGTGGTTAGTATGAGCTGTATCAAGTGAGGCAGATAATTCGGTTGAGATGTCTTACCTAAGTTAAACTCTGAGAAAACAGCTGATACTCACAGAAAGCACAGCTGAAGGAGAGAATCAGGAACAGCACACCAGACGATAGAACAATTAAAGCCTAATTTAGAATTATAAGGTTAATGAGAAAAGTGCTACTTTGTGTAAAGACAGGAAAACACAGCACCAGTAGGTGAAATTTGGGGATTTAAATAAAGGAAACATTTTCCATGGAACTGTGTCACAGAGTTCAAATGAAACAATAATGGAAGAAATAGAAGAGATACACAAGCAGCCACTGCTTCATGGACTATTAGACTGTATTTTAATAAATCTGCATTATGCGTAGACACCTACACTTGGGGACATGAAGCTGACTGCTATAAGCAAAATGATTACATCTTCAAATGCTGAAAAACATTGAGGCAAAAAAACACTGAGGAGGGTGAAATGACCTGTGCTTCTGTGAGCTTAAGTAAAACATGCCTCCATAGAGGCAGGCTGCAAAACTTTTAGGGTGAAAATTCTGGAGGAAGTGTTTATCCACATTTATAGATAACTGAATAAAACCTGCAAAGCAATTTATGTTGATTAGGAATAAAGGCCCATCTCTAACAAAGGCTCACTGCCTCTGAGGTAAATAAATGTTGTGTTCACTGTTAGAAACAAACCAGGAGAAGCAAAAATAAATTCCATTGTGAGGGAACACAAACTCCCTCATGTTTAAGATTTAAATAAAAATTTAAATTGAACACTTGAAAGCCATTACCTCAGAGTTTTAGTGCTGCTTAAAGATGAAGCATGCGTTTTCTACTGGATCATGCTACCCTGCATCTCACCGTGCAACATGTAGATTGACAACGGTCCAAGACTTTTCTGATGTTATAGGCCTGTGTGTCTGAATGTAACCACTGTAAAACAATCAAGAAATAGCTTTTTATTTTGCTGGTTAGCTTTATCAGGCATGCACTCCCTTATTTTCATTCACTGTCTAGGTCTCTCAACCAATGCTCGCTCTGTCTCTCAAGCTATCGGACACAAATCAATGGAAATTTCTGTTGTAGCATAAATTGCAAACCAGACACAGATGACATGACATGAATTAAACAAAGCCAGAACACAACAGGTAGAGTATCAGAGTTTAGAAGCTGACTGCGAAGGACTGACTGATCTGAGCTTTCTCATTGGCGGCCACAGCGTGACAGTGGGCTTTGTTTTTCCAAAACTTGTGTAACCAGGCCAAAGCAGCCTAAAATATTGTTTAGGTCTATTGGACAACGCCACTTCGGGACTTTCACCCAAATATTTTCTAGTTAGTTCACAGGTATTTTATAATAGGTCCCCACTGGTAAGTCCACACAAATTAAAGTCAGAGACGTGCTTATACAAAAAATTAATATATAGTTTATTTCCAACCAAATACAGCAAGTGATAATAAAACCAGACTAATCATAAAACAACCTTAAAATAATCAGTAGCAAATAACACAAATCAAAAAAAAAAAACTGAACTGGCAAAAATGTACACACAAGCAACACAATATAAGATGCCTACACACGGGGGGTAAAAACAGAACATGCAATAAACAAAATAAACAAATGACATGCAGGGATAAAAATGAGCCGCCTGTGGTAGTCACCTAATTTGTAGCACAGCAGTGCAACAACCGTTTTGCCAATCAATTCCTCTGGTAAAAACACACACCTTCTTCACAGTGTGTCTAAAAACAGGTTGTCTTTTATAACTGAAATAGACAATAAAATAACAATGAATAAAACGATATAAAAGCTATAATACAAGAAACATAAAGGGTTATTAAACGCAGACAAAGCAACAGTGGCCTCTAATGCTGCCAATGTTGTTGCAAACCAACCAAGTGGACAATCATGCCGTAGTTTTCAGTCAGGGGAGTATGAGAGAGCAAGAACCAAGGAGAGATTAGCCAACGAGAGGAACCCATAAGTAGACTGGTGAGAGGGGAAAGAGGTGAGGGGTCGCTATTTATAGTGGTGGTGATGTCAGTGTGTGCGTACCCCAACAGTTTCCACTGGTTACACTAGTTTTTATGCTAAGGGGCAAGCTAGGGGCACAGACTGTGGAAGGGTGGCACACTGAAATGACTTTTTTTTTTTTTAATTTAAATGCCCCGCAGTCTTAGATCATAATAAACAGTAGGCTGGGGTATGTGTTTCATTGGTATCTAAGCCTACCTCTTTGTTAACTTACAGTGACAGAAACCACCAGTTGTGTGTAGTTATGAATGACTTTACTGCAACTCTAACAACATGTTAGAAAACTAGAGATTATCTGAGCCTTTGGTCTTGATCTTACAGTTTTGTATGTATGTATGTATGTATGTATGTATGTATGTATGTATGTATGTATGTATGTATGTATGTATGTATGTATGTATGTATGTATGTATTCGGAAATTTTTGTCTAACCAGCTACACAGTGTTGGGCATAATGAAAAGCACTCTCATCTTTAGTATGCTTTGCCATCACACTAACATAGATCAAACTGTAGAGAATTCTTCAGATTGTTCACATGCACAGAAATATTTGCAGATACACAGACGTGCTATTGAAATATTTATTTTTTTATTTTACCAAACAAGTCAGTGCAACATATGCACAGCAGATATATTTAGCTTGGAGTGAACTAAAATATGCTCACACAACAGTGAGCTAAAAGATACAATTGCAGAAAAGATATATACATAAAAAAATAAAGAGGAAAGCTGAATAATTTGACAACACTGCTCTACACCGACCTCTCACTCTTCCTCCCCCTCTCATTCAAACCCTCCCTCTTCCTCTTCCTCTCGCAGCAATGTCTTCCAAAGATGCTCATCTATAGTATTTTATTGCTTACTTCCTGATTAAAGTGTTAATACTTACATATCACCATGTTTGGTCAGGTGGCACATGTAGTGGCCAATGAGCTCATGTAGAGTCATTTTAAATGGCAGTGTTTTGAAATTGCAAACTTGTGACCTTATGTCAGATTGTTGTGTCTCATGCAGAGAACCGTGTTCAGTAGACTTAAAAAAAAGCCACTTCGAATTGCAAAATGTGTGTAAAGCAGAAAATGTGTTTCAAGTTTTGGAGATTTGAGATGAGGTTTTGCTCCCTGTGTGTCAGTTTAAATATTTGTGCTATCCATGTCATTTCAGTGTGTTAGCAACTGGAAAAAACTGTAAACACAAATCATACAAATACACTTAAACAAATCAGTTTCACTATACACCAAAGCACTAGTTTGCCTGTACATGTGCCATTAATGTGAGAATTACATCAAAGTTACAGAAAATTATATTACAGTTACAAACAGTTTTTGTGTATATTATTTACAGGATTATGACAGCTGAATACACCTGTTTTGGTGTTGATGGGTGAAGCGTTCAACAAAAGCATCTAAGGTCAACGGCCTTAGCTTAGCTAAGATAGCAGAAACTAGCTGCTGGTTGTAGCTCCATAATAATTTGAAATGGTGGTATCACTTCCCGCAATGCATTTCCCAAAACAAACAAAACCAAAATAAGACCATAGCACAGTTTATAGGTTTTATACCAGTCTGAATGAACAGATTCAAGCTGGTTAGGTGTGAAGGCACCCTTAGAGTTCAGACTTAGGGTTTGGGTTAGGTTTGAAGGGTGAGGTACAGGCAATCTTCAAGGAATGCATGTAAGCCATGTGCTTAAATGTGCTTGTCAGCAGACTCATCCGACTGTGCTGCTGCAGGCTCATGTACGTGTGACTGAGACTTGGTTTGTTTGTTACACCCGAAACAACTTTAAATCACAGACAACAGAGAAGAAATGAATTTCAGAAACTTTGAGGTTCAATGACTGTGACGTTTACAGATGTTCTGCTACATTTCTTAGGTAATGAAGCTGCTCCTGCTTTCAGAAATATAACATTCATATATTACTGCCTGCCGTCTGCAGCTTCAAACTCTGAGATATTATAGAGACCAAATCTACTTCTAGAAACTAAGGATTAAGAATTTGAAAATTAAATTTCCTTCTACAAATATTAAATACTGTGTCCCTAAATGCACCAATAAAGGCTCAGGCGTCCAGTGATGCAGTCTTTTTATGTCTGCCTGTGCAGTTAATTCAGTTACTGCCTGTTTGCAAATGACGTGTGTGTGTGTGTGTGTGTGTGTGTGTGTGTGTGTGTGTGTGTGTGTGTGTGTGTGTGTGTGTGTGTGTGTGTGTGTGTGTGTGTGTTAATGAAAGAACGATGCCTATCAAAACTTACTGACTATAATTACATACAAGGGAGTTAAATGATTGGTCCAAGTCTAACATGTTTTAATTTGGTAAAGATAAAACCTAATTAAACTCCATTAGCTGGTTTAGTGCCTTAAGACAATCTAATTAAGATTAAAAAAAGAGCTGAATGACTTCATTCAGTATTCAAACACGGCCAGAGAAAACACAAACAGACAGGCGGAAGAAAGGCATTACTTGAATATGGCTAATGGAACATACACACTCCAGTGTGGATGCCATTCATCTTAATTATAGTTTGACAGGGGTGTTTGTTGCTGGCTCTACATTACATGTGGTGTGTGTGTAGTACAAAGAGGAGAAATAATGAATGGAGCATGTACGTAGAATCTGGCAGAAACATGAAAAAAATCTTTCTGCACATATTTTGCGAATTCCTAAAAAGCCAAAAAACTCCTCCTGTGAATTCAAACTGTGAGGTGTGTTATACTTCTGACCGCATCCCGGTTCGTTATGTCAAAACAGGTAAAATATGAACCCACCCAGCTAGCTGTAACGCACCTAGAAGGTAAGTGCACACTGGACCAGTTTAATCTAGATTCGTAGGGAGGGGTAATGAATTGGACACCACCATGACTAACCAGGACACAAAGTTAAGTTGTAGCAAAATGAATGTATTAACAAAGATTTACAACATTTCACAACGGCAGACTGGTCTTTTACTCAGTTAAATGTCTTTTGAATCTGGTGCACCAAAAATAAAATAGTATTCAGTTCAATTGTCTCCTGAGATCCTTTTCCACAATCCTACCACACTGATAGCAGGGCAGATGAATAACTCATAGGTTTCCTCAATCCATGTGCTCAACTTGGATGGCTCGCCATCTCCGTCGTCAGGGAGAGAATCAAATCCAGTCCAGGATCCAGAATCCAGGGGTATCCAAAAACCTATCCTGTGTAGCATAACATGACTTATAAACATATGCAAATCTATTCCACTTTCTCACTGTACAGCTTTGACTTTGTCAAAATCAGTGTTCAATACAACCCTTAATACTTAATCCATGAATTTAGAATAATTGTTGTACTGCAATGGTAACATATGAAATGTCAACTTTTGCATTTTACAACCAACTTATTTAATAGCCATAAGCAAATGTAAAGAAAAAAAAAACTTAACCTTTGTATATGATTATGAAAACCATTTACAGTTTTGAATAATGCATGTAAGGAATATAGATTCCTGATCACAATACTGACACCTCATGGTCGTGCACACCAACAAGAGAGTAATTCACACCACAAAGTTTCACAGTCTATAAACTTAGCTGGATAATTGTTACTTTAACCACAAGATGTAAGTAACACATATTCATACACAAATGTTCTGTCACACCGCGGTGAGGTCAAGTTGGGTTTTTGTCCTGTCTCGTCATTTCCTTTTTTATTTTGATACTTACCTGTCCTCTCGTTTCAGGTCACTTGCCCTTCCTCATGTGTCACTGGTCTGATTGTCTTCCCTGCCCTGATTGTTTCCACCTGTTCCATATTACCCTGTGTATTTATTGTCTGCGTCTCCCTTTGTCCCGTGCCAAAGTGTTTCATCTTTTAAAGCGATCACCCAAGCCTTGTTTCCTTGTCCACAGCCATAGCGTTATAGCTCAAGTCTTCTTTTGTTTATTTTTCCTCGAATGAGTGATTTTTTGTTGTAAATTCTTAGTCTAGCCCTTTTGTTTCATAATGCATAGCGTAGTGCTTTTCAGCCTCTTTAAGCGCCTTCAGTTCATGTTTTGCAGCCTGTTGTTTTTCCTCCTTGTGAGTGATATTGATAATCTTTAATAGAGTAGTTTAGAGTTTTCAGCCTGTTGTTTTTCCTCCTTGCCTGACAGTACACTTTGGCCAGTATGGACTCAGAGGCTGGCCAGTGGGCAGCTACGCTACAGGCTCAGGAAGCCCGCATCGCCCGTCAGGAGGAGTTTCAGACGGCGATGGCAACGCATCTCGGTGAGCTCTCGTCCCAGGTGAGAGAGCTGGTGCACCACCTGCGGCAGACCACCCAGCCACCCGTGGCGCCGGAGTCTCCAGCAGCTGCAGCGGCTCTCTCCCAGGGCGCTCCCATGGCATGGGAATCAAGCTGGCCCCCCCGGAGTGTTTCTCTGGGGAACCAGGACAATGCAGGGCTTTTCTCATTGATTGTTCGATCCACTTTGAGCAGCTCCCGCAGGCTTTCATCACCGACAGGTCTAAAATAGCGTTCATCGTTTCCCACCTGACAGGGAGAGCCAGAGCTTGGGCCACCGCTGAGTGGGCTCATGACTCTCCGCTTTGCTTCTCACTCACAGACACAAACTGCCCTCATGAGCAGCCCCGGTCCTGGCCACATTTGTGCTCTGGGTCGGTGTGCGACTACGCCATCCACTTTCGCACCCTGGCGGCGGAGAGCGGGTGGAATAACAGTGCCCTGTACAACGTCTTCCTGCAGGGAATAGCGGCTCACATCCAGGAGCTGCTGCTGCCACTGGGCCTGCCTGCAGACCTGGACTCCCTCATCTCGCTTGCAATCCGGACAGACAACCGGGTTTGGAAGCTCCGGCAACCGTCGTACAGTGGTTCGACATCGGAGAGGTCTCCACACTTCACAGCCCCGGACAGGCAGGCTCCCCATTATGTGCCGCCAGAGCCCGGTCTTCCCTCTTCCACCGCCAGGGAAGAGGAGCCCATGCAGCTTGACAGGACGAGGCTGACACCGGAAAAGCAACGACGACGCCAGCAGGAGGGCAGCTGCTTTTACTGTGGCAAACTATATCACCTCGTTGCCGCCTGTCCGGCCACAAAACCCAGAGAGGAGAGTCAACCCCCAGCCACAGCCATTGTTACGCGCAGCCTGACGCCAGTTAGGGTAACACATCATGCCACCACTATTAACATTGAGGCGCTCATAGACTCTGGGGCCGACGAGAGCTTATCTGACTGGGGTTTGGCGGGGAAATTGGGGTTAAAATCAGAGCCCCTGGCCAGCCCCATCAAGGCCAGGGCTCTCAATGGCAAAAAACTGTTCATGATCACACACATCACAGAACTGCTGGATCTACAGATCCAGGAGCATAGGGAATTCCTGAACTTTTATTTAATCGAGTCACCCACTCAGACTCTTGTCCTGGGTAGTCCCTGGTTGTGCCAACACAACCCCCACATAAACTGGAGAACAGGGGCAATCATGGGATGGGGGAAAGATTGTGTGGACAATTGCCAACCTGTTTCAGTCCAGGCGCTTAACATGACATCCACTAATCACTTTTCTGTCCCAGACTCTGAGAACCCCGACCTGAGATCCGTGCCCCCCTGCTACCACCACCTCAAAGAGGTTTTTAACAAAACCAAGGCCATGTCACTTCCCCCCCACCGGCCTTATGACTGCACCATAGACATGATTCTTGGCTCCCCCATTCTCAAGGGCCGGTTGTACTCCATCTCCGGTCCGGAGAAGGCAGCCATGAAGGAGTACACAGAGTCATCGCTGAGGGCGGGGCTTATTCGTCCTTCCTCGTCAGCAGCGGGGGGTGGTTTTTTCTTTGTGGGGAAAAAGGATGGGTCTCTTAGGCCCTGCATTGATTACAGCCCCCTAAACGCCATCACCATAAAAAATCGTTATCCCCTGCCCCTCATGACATCCGTTTTTGACCAACTGCAACAGGCTAAGGTAAGGTATTTACCAAGCTAGATTTACGCAATGCTTACCATTTAATCAGGATCAGAGAAGGGGATGAATGGAAAACCGGATTTAACACTCCTAGCGGTCTCTATGAGTACTTAGTCATGCCTTTCGGACTAACTGTTAGAAGGCTAAAAGAATGTCACATGTCCCAGCATCAGTAGTCTTACTACACTGTACTCATCTTACTACACTGACGACACTCATGATGAATCAAATGTTTTATTTTACTGGAACAGGGACTGCCCCTGTCCAGTCACATGTCATGTAAACTTCTATAAATAAAGGAACAAGGAACTGCACTGCGCCTCTCTGCTATCTGTAGCTTAGATGTTGCAGTGGCAGGGTGCCCTTTGTACAAAGTCAAGCTCTCGTGTCTGACTCTCATTTGTTCTGGTCTCTCACAGGTGTCGAGTAAGTTGGTAAACTCCTCACACTAACCAATGTTCCGGCTGTATTCCAAGCCATGATAAATGATGTACTCCGTGACTTTCTAGACCGGTTTGTGTACGTTTACCTGGATGACATTCTCATTTACTCCCCAGATCTAGAGACTCACAGAAACCATGTATCACAGGTCCTCCAACGTTGTTGGAAAACAAGCTCTATGTGAAAGCCGAAAAGAGTGAGTGTCATGGCGACACCATCTCCTTCCTAGGCTTCATTGTAGCCCCTGGAAGGGTGCAGATAGATCCGGCTAAAGTGAGCGATGTGGCCGACTGGCCCACACCTGATAGCTGCAAAAAGGTCCAGCAGTTCCTCGGTTTTGCTAACTTTTATAGGCGGTTTATCAGAAGCTTCAGCGCAATAGAAGCCCCGCTCCATGCACTCACCATCACAAAGGAGCGCTTCCTCTGGTCCCCAGAGGCAGAGGCAGCCTTTCAGCACCTCAAGACCTGTTTAACCACGGCTCCCATCCTCACGATGCCTGATCCCCGGCGGCAGTTTGTGGTTGAGGTGGACGCCTCCAACAAGGGAATCGAGGCGGTCCTGTCCCAGCGGTCTGAAAACGACGGGAAGATGCATCCATGCGCCTTCTCATCGCGCCGTATGTCCCGGGCAGAGTGGAACTGACGTCGTTGACGTTGGCAACCAGGAGCTGTTGGCAGTCAAGCTGGCCTTGGAGAAGTGGAGACACTGGCTTGAGGGGGCAGAGCACCCGTTTATTGTCTGGACTGACCATAAGAACTTGTACAGTGAGAGCCCGCCACCTAGTGGTTGCCCTGAGAATCGATTGTTTGTCCCAGTTGAGTTGTGCCCACAG
Source organism: Collichthys lucidus (assembly GCA_004119915.2). Classification (NCBI taxonomy): domain Eukaryota; kingdom Metazoa; phylum Chordata; class Actinopteri; family Sciaenidae; genus Collichthys; species Collichthys lucidus. The sequence continues at coordinate 5,019,252 of CM014083.1, forward strand.
GTGATCCACTGGGCTCACACCTCGCTGCTTGCCTCTCATCCGTGGGTTCGCCGGACCATGTTTGCCATCTCTCTGAGGTTCTGGTGGCGGTCCATGGAACGGGACGTCCGGGAATACGTCGAGGCTTGCTCGGTCTGCGCCAGGAATAAGACGTCTTCCGGTCTGCGTATGGGACTTCTATAACCGCTCCCCATCCCCAACAGACCATGGGCCAACATCTCCATGGACTTTGTCACGTGGTTCCCGGTCTCCCAAGGTAACACCACGTTTCTCACGGTGGTGGACAGGTTTTCTAAAATTACTAGATTCATAGCCTTGCCCAAACTGCCTTCAGCCAAAGAGACGGCTGAAATCATGATTAACAATGTCTTTAGAGTCCACGGGTTTCCTAGGAACCTCGATTCCGACCGGGGCCCCAGTTCGTATCATGCTTCTGGAGGGAGTTTTGCCGACTTATTGGAGCCACTGTCAGCCTTACGTCAGGCTATCACACAGAGGCCAATGGCCAGACGGAGCGGCTCAACCAGCAGCTGGAGACCGATCTCTGATGTCTGGTCTCCCAGAACCCCTCGACGTGGAGCAAGCACCTGGTCTGGGTCGAGTACGCTCACAACTCTCTGCCCACCTCAGCCACAGGTTTCTCTCCTTTCAAATGTGTAAACGGTTACGAGCCGCCTGTTTTTGCAGACCAGGATCCTGAAGTGTCGGTGCCTTCTGCCCACGCCATGGTCCGCCGTTGCGGACGAGTCTGGGCAGCCGCCCGGCAGCTCCTCATCCGCCAGGGAGACTGGGTCAAAAGGACTGCGGACCGGAGAAGACGACCCACTCCGGCGTACCAGCTGGGCCAGAGGGTTTGGCTCTCGACCAAGAACCTCCACCTCAAAGCCCTCTCCAAGCAGCTAGCGCCGCGCTTCGTGGTACCGTTCCTCATCACTAAGATTATCGGACCTGCAGCAGTTCGCCTTCGTCTGCCCCAGTCTCTCCGTGTCCACCCCACATTCCATGAAGGTCAGGTCAAACTAGTCAAGGGGAGGCCCATGGTCCCAGCCCTCCCACCCCCTCCTCCCCCTGAAGTAGTAGACGGGGGTCCAGTCTACAAAGTCAAGAGGATACTGGCTGTGCGCAGCCGGGGCCAGGGCAGGCAGTACCTGGTGGACTGGGAGGGGTACGGTCCGGAGGAGCGGCAATGGGTTCCTTCACGGCACATCATGGACCACAGCTCATAGATGACTTTTATAGAGACCACCCTGACCAGCCTGGGCCGTCAGGAGTCGGCCCTAGAGGGAGGGGTACTTAGTCTCGTGCGTTTCGTCTTTTGAAGCGATCACCCAAGCCTTGTTTTCTTGTCCACAACTATAGGAGTTATAGCTCAAGTGTTCTTTTGTTTATTTTCCTCGTATGAGTGTTTTTTTTTTTTTTGTAACTTCTTAGTCTTGCCCTTTTTGTTTCATAGTGCATAGCGTAGTGCTTTTCAGCCTCTTTTGAGCACCTTTAGTTAATGTTTTGCAGCCTTGTGAGTGATTTTGATGATCTTTATAGAGTAGTTTAGAGTTTTCCTCCTTTGGAGTGTTTTTGTTTTCCCTAGTTTAGGCCCGTTTTTCATAGCCTCACTCTGTCGAGGGATTTTTGTTATCAATAAATAAGCTCATTTAACACCTCTGCGATTAAGTTCTCTTTTGAATCCGGCCTGATAGTTCTTATTTGGCTCTACCATGAAAGAAATACTAAACAGAACTTTACACTATCGCTCAGTGGCTCATCACTTGGCTGATGTGGCCTTGGGCAGCAAATGTAATATATTCAAAACTCACAGAGAAAATAAAAGCATAAACAGATGTCATCAACGTTTCTCCAACTCTTACTTGTTGAAACAGTTTTTCTTCTTTATGCACGAGGTATAACTCGTGACTTCAGATTGTTTTCTCATTCATTCGCTCTGCTTCTTCGTTGTCTCCCTCTGCACACGTTAGACTGTCTCTCTAACCTGAGCGAAAAAGTGGAACTTGGTTAATTTTACACCAATAGGAATTAATCATCCCTCCTGAACCAATAAACGTATTTGTTATGAAACTTTTTGCTTACTGACTGAAAACATCTGAGTTAAAATAAAAGATGACTTAAATATGAAATAGTGAATGTGGAAATAGGAGACAAGAAAATACATAAATTGTCACTGAATAGAAATAATTTGTGTTTTAGTAAACCCTAATTTCCCAATGGGTTACATCTTATCGCAGTGTTCGTTTTCAGTACAATTACATTATTTATATAGTGGTCCAAATATAAGATACAAAGAATTTGTGTTTTTTTAATGTTTGTGGCCTGTGGAAGTTCCAGGGACTGGGGAGGTCCAAGTATTTATTCTAGGCAGGATTGTCGACCAAAATATTGCTTCTAATTGGTTTGTCAGTGCTCATTGTTCAGAGTTGTTAAAGTCACATAAGCTCTGGTGTAAATGTCTGTTGTTCATGTCACCTGAAGTCAGGTGTGAACGATGGTCACTGGAGTCACATGAGGCCAAGTGTAAAGTGCTGTTCAGTCTCCTGGAAAGGCATATAAGGACAGCATTGTAGATGGAGGACAATTGCTTTCTTTGTTTGTCGAGTGATAGATTCTTTACTTCAACATAGATAGCCTCCTTCACTCCTCTTTCAAACCACTTGTCTTCTTTGTCTAAAATGCAAACATCATTGACACGTGTCCCTCTTGCTTAAGGTGTAAGAAAACTGCAGAATCGAATCATGATGAGTTGGCACTTCTGCCTTGAGACATGCATTTCTTGTGTAGCTTTTTGGTTTCACCGATGTATGAGTCTGTGCACTCCACGATGCATTGAACAGCACACACCAGATTGCTTTTCTAGGTGTGAGGCGTATGGTCTTTGGGGTGTACCAATTTCTAAGTATGTTGCTAGATTTAAAGAACACTGGGATTCTTATTATTCCTGTTCTTTACTACTACTAGATTAGCTAGTCAATTCATTTTAGTTTGATATCAAAATCATAACAGTAGTTAATTTATGACACTTTCCATACAGACCAGGTCTAGACCATACTCTTCATAATATTATTTACAGAGACCCAACAACTATCACCATGAGCAAGCACTTGGCAACCATGGCAAAGAAACATCTCCTTTAACAGGCAGAGATCTTGAGCAGAACCTGGCTCATGGTGGACAGCCATCTGCAGTGACTGGCACTGTATTTCAGATAGAACTAAATGTAGTAATTAAGGAATAAGAAGAATTAAAATAGTATTTGTGATTGACGTTAAGCAGGACCACAGCAGAAGACGCTAACACAATCCAGGAGACTTTGATGTTGGGCCATCTTCTTGTTCTTGTTCAGCCTCCCTTATGACTTTGTTTGAGTTTGTTACTTTTAAATGTCCGAATAGGTTATTCATGTTACTGCTGTGTGGAACTTTCTTTTTCACACATAGGTTTTGGGCCTGTAAAACTGAAGAAAAGCAGCACTGCTAAACACTAGCACCACCAGGACAGTCTGACAGACTGTTTGGGTCTTTTCTTTTCAGCTTTTCGGTCCATCACTTTTCCTTAATGTTTTCTTGATGTTTTCTGAAGCTAAGAAAGTGCTTAAATATTTCTGAACATGTATACCTCTGACAGCCACTCAACCCATAGACAGCAGCACATACATTTTTAGACACTTAGTAGTGGAGTGTGGAGTGAGCAAGTGCACAACCATGACATGTTGATTTTGACCACCGACATACAGAATTCATACATAAAGTACATATATACGCTCTGAAAGTGTGACATTCTTATGCCAGTGCTCCCATGTGATGACAGAGCATGGTGATGCTTCATTTCTGTTAAGAAAAGGTCAAGCCACTCAACCACAACCACTTGTTATTTTTTCCACTGGTAAGCATTGCTTTTGAACCTGAACAATAAAATATACGCAACATATGACAGTCTGGCAGACTGTTGCAGTGCCTGTAGGGGGTGCTAGAATGCCGGTGTTCCCAGTGTTAAAAATTCTGTGTTTGTTCTCATGCAAGATGTATTTGAAGGCGTTTCTGTTCTGATCTGAAAGAAGAGACTGAGAATTCATAAAAACAGCAGCTGCAGCCACAGACTGACAGCTGTGATTTAATGTCTGCAGCTAATTTGCATCTATAGTCTGGGTAAATACTCCACTAAATTGGACTGCTTACATTTGTCCCTCCGGGTTTCACCCTCTTACATGATCATTTCTTCACATGGACATTTTAATTTAATTTGGCACTGCTATTGTGATTTTCTTGTTTCTGTTGTGTTGTGTTGTGTGAAATAATGCAGAAAGTGGTTCATGATCAGCTTAAATCAGCCTGAATTTAAAGAGTAAAGATTTGTAAAGTTTGAAGACATGCTGAACTGCATGAAGTGTGCCGTATGCTTATTATTAAAGGCCCAGTGTGTAAGAATCAGGAGTATATAATGAAATATTTATTAGTATGTTTCCATAAGTGTATAATCACCTGAAAATAAGCATCGATGTGTTTTCGTCTAATAATGAGCTTTTTCTATCTACAGTGAGAGCTGGTCCTCTTTGATTGACCATGTTTGTAGACATTTGTAGTCTAGAACAGACAAACCAAACCAACAATTTAGTTTTCCTGGGGGAAAACTTAGTCCAACTTTAAGGCCAGCTAACCTCAGTACTTAGCCCTGGTCACAATGGGTTAATCCAAAATGCTACAAAGGCTCCAGTTTTGCTAAAATTGGATATTTCATGGCAGACAGATGAGTTCATCTGATCTGTAACCATGACGGCCTTTAAACTATCTCAGGTGTATCTTTGTTTGTCACACACATTCACACAAATACAACTCATATAAACTGAAAGCTCTTGGGAGTGAATCATGTGGGAGCACACTTCAGCTTTCATCAGAAAACCAGAAAAAGAAGCACAGCTAAGAAAAAAACAAAAAACAGGAAAAACAGGTCTCTGAAGAAAAGTGACATTCAGAAACATGGCAGAGACGAACGGAGAAATTAAGCTTTACATAAACACAACGTGCTGAAGTTTAGAAGTCAAGCACACACACAGTAAACTGGCAGTGACCTCTCAGAGGAAGCTGCTGGTTTTAATTACCAGTTGCCTGCTGTCAATATGGCATTTCCTAACCTGCTGTTGTGCATCTCACGCAGTGAATATGAGCGGAGATGAAATGTTTGTCAAAAAAGTGACCATGATGATGAAAGCCGTGAGATCGTCCTCGCTAATTATTTGCTATAGGGATGTGATGTATCTCTCTATCAAAGCTCCAGCAGTTAGAGGCTGATACTTATCAAGGTGAGCGATTATTACAGAGGTGTTACAACCCTGCTGTTCCTCACATAAACCTGACTGTTTATGATAATTAACATTTGTATCCTGGTGTTGACTGCGGGAAAAAACATAATAAAGAAAAGCCGGTAGCAGATGTTCTTCTGAGCAAATGCAGCGAACAGTCACAAACACCAGCATGATTCTCGAATGTGGTTATAAATATATTAATAAATATAGTTCTTAGTAGCACCGGAGGGAGAGTTCACGCAGAGCAGACGGAGGCGATGGAGGCGTACAGAGGGATATTTATTTATGTCACACAACAGGAAGAGGCTAGTGTTTTTTCACTGCAAATGGAGACGCAGAGTTTTTCAGCTGTAGCAGATGGTGGAGAGAGCGGAGCGCTCAAGGAAAAAATCATCTCAAATATGTTGATGTTCTTCTCTGAACACAGAGAGGGGGATGAAGAACAGGACTCTGGGAAATGCGGTGAGACTGGAGGGCAACTAACTAAGCAATAACATCAGAAGAGGTAGATGCATCCAAGTCTAAATATATCGCGACTTTGTCCGTACACCCGCCTCGAGTTTGACATCATGTTTTTTAAAGGGGCCAGAAGTATGAGAACCTGAAGCCGTTTGGTGATGTACTGTGAGCTAGGTTGCACTTGATTTTGACTCAGTCAATGCAGTAAAAGAATCTTAGAATCATAGCAAATGTGGCCAGGACCGGCGCTGCATAGGCACCAGGGGGGCCCAATTCACCCCGGCAGGTATGACAGGATGAATAACAGTCGCCCGTCATTCACTGAAGTGAGGAGAATAACAGTAGCCGACATTAACAATTGCATGGCATCAAAATAATAATAGATAATAGTTTTTGCTGATTTCTGTTGATCTTGTGCAGTGGCCTCAAACGTCAGTTCTACAAACCACAATCACAGAAACAAATCCAAGATTTTACTGAAGGGGTTGCAGTCTTATATGCGAATGTTTCTTAATACCTGAACTATCAGTGTTATTCTTGCTATTTTTTTTTTTTTATTGTTTGCACATTAATATTGATGATAGTCCATTGTATTTTCATTCATTTAAGTAAGTTATTTATTTTTTACTGTTTTAGATTGATGGGGAGATGTTTTTTTATGTTATGTAACGCTGTTTTCAGAGTTTATCATAAACTTTTTTCAGGAACATACTGTATCTGTTAAAATTAAACAGACTGTTGCATCACCACAGATCATCTGAAAAGGTTGAGCATCTCTCTGAGAGAGGGACCACCACATAGCATCATCTACAAATGGCCCTAAATAGTGAGATCAATACAAATGAAGTGTGTTGTTGCAGTTGAAGCTGGCCCTTGCTGGCTACTAGAAAAAAAAATGCAGGTTTAAGATACTTCCATGATGGCTCCACTTCACAGATGCAGAAACTCTGTCCGCCACTGTTCACAACTCAACCCAACAGTACACAACTAACAACAACAGGAAGTTAAAACAATATCTCAGTGAAGCTCTTTATTGTTGCTTGTAAACATGAAGTAATAGCCTGTTATTACTTAGTCACACATATACCGCTGACCAGCCAGCATTAGAACATTTTGCATACATTACAGGTACTACTACAACTCAGTGTCTTGTGAGAGGTTAGACTTAATATATACTCAGCCTGTGTGTGCGTTTAACTGGATGTCTGTAAAACCAGTGTGTGTGTGTGTGTGTTTCTTCCAACCCATGTGACCCTCAGCAGTTCAGATCCTGATTCACTCTGTGGTCGGTCTTCCCAATCAGAACCAGGCTGAACCCCCTTTAGAGACTCCATGGACACGTTCAGAGACATCTGGTTTGTAGTTCACTATCAATTCTTTTAATGGATTAAATAATTAAATAGAGGTACTACTGCTACGAGATCACAACTTTTACTACCGCACTGTCTGTCAATTAGTTCACTTAGTTTAGTGTCTAGTGTTTCTATAACTTCATCGTCTTTATCGACAGTATTTGTAATTGAAACAAACACTCTGTGTTAGAGACTAGAACTTGTTAGACCTTATATCTTGTTAGATGTTATTATGCTGTATTCGTGTGTGAGTTTTGTAAGATGACATATATTAATGCAGTCCCACACAGATTTCAGTGTTTAATGCCATTTTCCTGAATGCAATGTGAAGGCAGGATAGATGACACAACAAAGTGCGGTAATTTAGAAATGTAAGAGAGAGAGAGAGAGACAGTAATTGCCAGTTTCACATTTTACAAACCACACACACACACACACACATACACACACACACATACATACACACAGTACTGGCAAAAAGAAAATGCACTGCTCTGGGTCCTGCTAGCATGTATAATGGTAGCACGTTGCCTTGATATGCATGCAAAAAAAATGTTTACATGTGGTATTAACAAGCATCTTGGGTAATCCAACCAAAAACTGACAGTTCTAACATGGGAGCTTATGGTGATTGACTTGTTCTGTAGGCAGCTTTGGGTGGACATTTGTGGAACTGCAGTTTTTGGCACCTCCATGCTGGCTTCACTCTAGAGCCAGGAGGCTTCATAGGAGTTTATGCTATTTTGATCTTATCAAAAAAAGATTTAATATATCAATCACAGTCATAAGCCATTAAGTACCCTCTAGTGGGTATTTTAAATTTTGACAGAATGGTCAGATTTGTAGATGCATTTATCATAGTTTTGCAGAGTGGACCCAAAGGCACGACACAGAAGTGGGAGATAAGACAAGGTTTAAAAAGGTTTATTGGTAGACGATGGTTTGGAGTAGAGCAGCAAAGGTGGATGGCATAGGCAGGCTGAAATGGCATGAGGATTAGCAAGCAGGCAGTGAGACGAGTAATGATCTGTGGCTGAGGCAGTGATCTGACCAAAAATGAATGAAAGACCAGAGTACCACAGGCCTAATGAACTGATCAGTACTCAAGAAAGATAACTAGAGACATGGCCGTGGCTATGATAGTATTAATACTGACAGCTGAGGGAGGAAGTTTCACCAAAGATGACCTCATAAAAGAAGGATTCAATCCATTCATCCCATAGACCATGAGCCAGGGCCTCAAAATGTGGAAACCGTCACCGAAAAAGTGGCAAAGGCTACCATATCTTTTTTGAAAGCCTGGAATCTCAGCTTTTCAATGATGTATGATGGCCATCTGACTTTTTTTCCAAGTATATCTTTATTAATAATTATGCTTCACATATTATTCACATATACTGTACAGCATTTTCTCCTTTTTTGTAAACACATTTCTCCCTCCTTTAAAAGAGCGCCCTCCCCCCACCCTTCAGCGCAGTATTCAGTCAGTCACAAGCATTGGTAGCAACAATAATTAATAACCTAAAATAGAAAGCAAGTAGACATTGCAATAATGAAAATAAAAAATTAATAGAAATGAAAATAGCAAAACAGACAGCAATGTAAGGCCCAGAACAAAGCGGCAGACTCAGACGCGGCAGGTTTGGAAGAAACAGTCCACAAAAAATACAACAAAAAATGGCTACACTGACCAGAACCCTAATTAACTTAAACTCTGCTACTCTCTCTGAAAATCTTAATCACTAAACTAGAAAGAAAAGCGCTTCACCAAAATGGGAAGGAATCAACTAACAAAATTGATCAAAACAAAAACACTCACTCAAAATGAGGAGGAAACAGAACTATCAATATCTATGACCTAATCTCCTAAACTGGCTAGAAACAAAAACAATCCTGGAGGATGAAAAACTTTATCAAAAGGAAAGAAGCAATCAAACAGAAAACGATCCTGTAGGACGAAAACAGGCTCCAAAAATCCTATTACACTTAAACTTATAGCTGTGGAACATACAAAGCAAGAAACGTGGAACATGCTTGGAGTCAATGGAAAGGCCTGGGTGCGACGACAAAAAGGTACGAAGACACTTCGGCATGGGACGAGGGGAAACGCAGACTATATATACACACACATGAGGGAAATGGGGAACCGGTGGAAACAATCAGGGCGGGGAAGACAATCAGACTGGTGGCACATGAGGAAGGGCAAGTCACCTGAAACGAGAGGAGAGTTATCTTTCAAAATAAAACAGGAAATGATAAGACATAACAAAAACCCAGCTTGACCTCACCACGATGTGACACAGCAACACCTCTCCTTCAACATTTAGCTATTATTCCTTGGTCTGGGAAGGACCTTCCAAAATATGTTTGATATTCTAGGTTCAACATAATTGAGAAATGTGGTCCAAAAATGATAAAATACACCAATCTTCCCTCTGGACCAATATGTCAAATATTCCATAGGTAAGAGGTCAAATATTACCTTGTGCCAATCCAGAACTGTAGGCGGCTTTTCTGAAATCCATTTTAGCAGTATAGCTTTATGTGCGGCATATGTTAGAACATTCCACAATTTTTGACCATGAGATCCTTTTAATTGTGGGTGTGGTAATCCCAACAGCAGGGACACTGGGTCCAGGTCTAATTCCTTATTAAAAACCAAGTCTAATTTCAAACCGGAAGTTCCGGATCCGCACACATGTCCACACAGTATGTATAAAGCTACCAACTTCCTTCTTACACTTCAAACACAGAGCTGATGTCTTTGGGTCCATCTTATGTCTGAGTTCAGATGATATCTGAAGGCGATGCAGTAATTTAAACTGTTTTTCCTTTGCTCTATTACATATGGATATGTTGTTAGCATGTTCCCATATGTCTGCCTCCATAGCATCATCTATTACCACACCAAGATCTTGAGCCCATTTTTGCATAATTGTATTATTAGTCTTATTGGACTTATAAAAAGCCTTGTAGCATCTTCTTACTATAGCCTTATTGTTTTGCATTTTGTATAATAGTTGTTTAATTGGTGACATTTCAGAGTAAATTTGTGCCGAGTTAGATTCTGTATAAAGCTTCTGACTTGTAGGAACCTAAAAAAAATGTGTGTGTGGTAGCATATATATGTCAGTCTTAATTGGTCAAATGACATCAACAGTTCAGGGTTGAAACACAAATCAGTTTACTGGTCAGAAGCAAGGTTCGGTAATCAATCAGATCAGGCAAACAAATCCAAAAAGGGCTAAGCATTGACAATGGTCAGTAAACAGGCAAAATACGAAAAACCAGGAAAATCCGAACACTAGTAAACTCACAGGGCTGGGATGTAAGGCACTGGGGTACAAAACAAACTGGCACAGAGAGGAGGAGAAACACAGACTAAATACACAAGAGAGGGGAGTGGCAACAAGACACAGGTGAATCTAATGAGGGCGGGGCAGACAATCAAAACTAGAGGGAAAAACACAGGGACAGGAAGTGAGGCGGTCTGAACTGAGAGGAAAAAATCATAAACTTTCACAATAAAACAGAAAACGAAACACATGACCTTAAGAGGATTGACAAGGTGTGTCAAATATATCATATCAAGACCACTGGCACAGACTGCAACATTCAAAGGGAAGGGTTTGAGCAAAAAATGGCAATAAAGTTTCATGACATCATGTTGATGACATTTAATTTATTCCCTCTGCTAGCACAGACTAAGTGCTGACCCGGCTGCGTAAAAATATAACGGGTCCGGGCAGGTGGTCAAGTGACAAAGCAACATTACATGCAAAAGTCAGCCTTCAGCCTTCTCTTTTGTCCATCTATTGCTGGTTATACCGTAGGTGTTTTTGAATGTTCTCTATGTGTGTGTGTCTGTGTGTGAGAGAGAGAGAGAGAGAGAGAGAGTGAGGAAGCAGGCCTAATGTAGAGTGACGTTGGGAGAGGCAGAGAGAAATCCCACCATCATACAGAATCCCTAAGGCGTCATTGATTGAAGGGTCAGAGAGAGAGTCATAAACACACCCCAACACACACTGATGCACTAACACACAAGAGTGACAGGAATGCATTCAAATATACACAAATGCACTGAAATTCACTTTTCCTCTAACACACACACACACACACACACAGTCACGACATGCTGCAGATTATTATTTATCCAGTTTGTACTCCAGTGAGGCTGTCAAAAGTGTCAGACTGATTACATGCTGACAGATTGTGTGTGTGTGTGTGTGTGTGTGTGTGTGTGTGTGTGTGTGTGTGTGTGATTGCATGTATCTGGTTGCCTTTTAACGGTCATATTATAAGCATCTGGGTGTTTTCTAGAAGGCCAACAGACCATTCAATAAGTGGCAGCTCAGAAAAGTAGGTCAGAGCATCATAAAGAGAAAACATTATGAAGTGATATTCACACAGAAAAACAATGTACAGCATATGCAGAAAGTCTGAACCTAACTACTGATTTTCAGATCAATGGTGAGTTTGTTCAAAGATGCTTTGCCTCATTTAAAGTCTGTGATGATGGCAGCTGCACTGACTGATGCCAGTTTTTAGCTTTTTTTATGGGTGTGTTGGTTACAGAAGTGTGTGTCCGTGGTTATTTATTATGGCATTCATGTGTGTGCACATACATACTGTAGATAACAGTTTCACAAAAAGGTTACTATGTGTAAAAATCCACTAACTCTTTAGATCTCATAGTAGAGCGCCCGTCAGTTTAAGATCATTCCCTGTGTATTAAAACATGGAAGATAAACTCCTGAGCTTGGTACTGTAGATAGGTCAAGTTGTCGTCACTACCTGGAGGCAGAAATATACATTAGTAAATTGATATCTGTGATTTTTTTTCATAGGTTTCTACTGTATATCTAAACATGGCTTTCCTGCATTTACATCATTGTCAATCTGTAAGATTGTGTTCTGAGGGAGATCCCACAGCGTGTAATGGAAAAGACGAGACATTACGACTTCAATTTTTTTGCTCAGATTTCATCACATCATCATCATCATCATCATCACTGAACAGCAGGTCTTACCCGGTTTAAACTGCAGAGACAGAGGCTGTTATTCCGAAGGGCAGTTCGCTGAAGAGTCAGCAGGGAGGACTGACTGCTTTAGACCAACATTCCACGTAAATTTGAATATCTTTTCTCATATAAGTTGCCAAAGACTCTACCTACTACCACATTTACTGTTGTTTAATAATAATTTTCTGTTTTCTTGGGGAATGTTCACCAAAGATTCAACATGTCTATGTATAGAAGATCATAGTCATGGTGCCTTTGCTTATAAGTTGACGGCCTAAGGTCTTGAGTTGGCGTACACGATGCATGAATGTTGGATTTGCATCTCGACATCTCCAATAACCTTTAAAGTGGGGCAGCTATTCTGCTGCGACAAAACATAGTATCAATATTTTGATCAACTCAGATTTTGGCTCTTGTGGACTATGATGGCTTGAGTGTCAGAGCTACATGTCAGATAGACTGAATAAAACATTTAAATAATAATAAATAATTAAAAATAATAATAATAAATAATTTAAAAAATAGGATTTTCAGTTGGTGTTCCTGCCATCTCCCATGGAAATAATGTACATGGCTATCTCACAGGACCACATGTCCTATGTTCTTAGATGACAGTACGACAAGTTTAAAGGCTGACATCAGAATGACAACAGCCACAACAGTCACCAGCTTCAAACATCTTTGAAGTCTTCACCTTCATCCTTCATCACACATTCGTCTTTCATTTCTTGAGGAAAGGTCTGTACTGACCTCGGCTGCAGGCTTGATGACAGCGGCACAGCAAACACAGAAGCTCTGCTAAAAGCAACCGATGGTTCTGTTCCATATTAGCAGTTAGCAGCTAATATTATCTTAATGTTCATACAGGCTTGATTAAAGAGGTATTGGAGCTTAAAACAGGTATACAGATTACGTAGTATAAAATGGTAATCTGTGAAATTTACTGTAAACATCTGTGAACATCGACTTCTGGTTCCTGAATTTAATATTTTTTTTATTTTTAATGATATTGTTTTGGCCTTTTCAAGCTTTATTTGATTTGATTGACAGAAATGTGAGGAGAGAGAGAGATGGGGAATGACATGCAGGAAAGAGCCACAGGTCGTATTTAAACCCTGGGCTTCCACAGCAAGAACTGAGTCTTTGTACATGGGGGGGGGGCTGCTCTACCAACTGAGCTAAACACCGCCCGAATTTAATCTTTAAACCATCTGAAACTCCTGATCACAGCAGTGCTGTCAACACTGTGTAAAGAAATAACCCAGGGAAAAACACTTCTGTTACTGTGCGTCTATAATCCGCAAGCTTGCAGATACTCCTCAGTTTCAAAGATGAAACAATTAAAAAATAAAAATGTATGCTTGTGTAGTGACTACTACTACAAGTTTAGATTTTATATCAAACCACAAAGATCGTCCTATAAAATATGAAACAGTGATCTAGATTAAAGAAATCAACTGAAATAGTCAAAATTAGCAACATTGCACTCCACATGCTCGCCCGACATTATTACTATCTGTGACATTCCTATGTTTTCTTTGGACCACTGATTCCACGATACTAGCTTTTTGCTGTTTTCAAAAAACCCTATTATCCAACACCACAAAGCAACCAACACCAGACTCACACTGTGCAAGCCATGACCAGCCAGCCAAACTTCAGTTTAGATTACGTTACAGTTCAAGGCTCCAGCCTTGCATTGTTCATGGCTCTTAAGGAGCCGTTAGTTCCATCTTTGCTGTGCACCATCATCATTGATTGTTGGCTGAAGTCAACACTGTTACATGACACATGGTATCATGGATCATTTAGCTGGTTGAGTCATTTGGCAAGCTATAAAGAACATATCAGCAGACATGCAAGCTAAGGATAACCAGCCAGCCGCAACCCAGCAACGCTGCATGTATCCAGCTGTTTCACATTGCCAGCTAACAAAGTAACCCTAAAAATGGCAAGACAACCAATTGACCTGCCAGATTTGATCATTTAAAGGAACTTTACTCTCTAAATACCTCCCAAAATGTTCTGAGATGAGTGTAGTATTACCTGGATCTGTTATATCATGAACCTATTGACTACCATGAGTTATTTTAGATATTTTCTGACTATTTGTCTCAGAAGTCAAACAAAGTATTCCATCGAAAGGCTTTGTGATGCTGATATAAATTAAAAGTGACTGCTAACAACGGAACACACAGCAGATTGCAAAGTAAACAGTTTGTAATAATGCATGTGTTTTTGTTTCCTCCCTCCTCTCTCGACTCTGGGATTGCCAGTTTGTGTTGGTAGATGTGCAAAAAGCTTTCACAGTGATTCAAGTATCAATTATGCAGCTGAGACAGGAAACAGTCAATTACATCAAGTCATCTGCACCTTCTCACCTCGCGTGCAGTATATTCTACACCATTCTGCACGCTCGTGTTTTTATTTCAACCTCTTTGCATCTCACAGTGTGATTCTTTGCTGCTCTCTCTCCCCCTCCCTTATTAAGTTGCTTATTTTCTACTGTACAAGCCAGAGGCGTACACACACAAACACACACACACACACACACACACACTGGAGCTGCAGCAAAGAGAAGAGTATTTTAGGTCATGTGCTGGAGGGATGGATAATAACCGAATCACACAGCACCCGACGTTGCATCCAGTACAGCTAGAACCTATGAAGAAACACACTGTTATTGTGTTTATGTGTGTGTATGTGTGTGTGTTTGTGCACTTACATTAAAGTTTGATTATAATTGGTATAACCCATTTCTCATTCTCGTTCACTTTGTTGCTTTGATACATGCATTCAGTGATCACGGTGAACACTCAGCCACCAGAGTGTTTTTTTTTTCAGAACTGTGAGCTCTATGTTTGAATTGAAACAGAGGAAAAATATTTCCAATGGTTTAGTGTTTCCTGTTTTATTCACGTCGTGCAGTAACTTTATTTCCTGCTTTGTTTTTCCCACCAGTTTTGACTGTCTGTTCCACCCAGATGAGGTGTGAGTGTGAGTTTTTAGCCATGATGTTACCCACAGTTTTCTCCCATTGAAAATACGGATCAACAGTGGAGCTAACGTGGGCTTAATGATGCCCGGTTGCTCAAACAGTCCATCTGTAACAGCATCTACCTGTCAGTCAAAGTGGCTACGCTTAATTCTGCATAACTGTCTCATTCTGTATCCAGCCCCAAGTGGACATTTGAGAAACTGCAGTTTTTGGCACTTCACAGAGGTTCCTGCTTGGTTTCCCTGTCTCGTTTTATCCTGCCTTCACTTGTATTTTTGGATCTTTGCTTTTCTGGACTTTGCCTTTTAATTTGGACTTGATCCTTGCCTGTCTCACCACCCTGTCAGTCACTGTGTTATTTTTGGACTGCACAACCTTGGCCTCCTTTCATGTTTGCATTTAGGATTTTCTTCTTG
Organism: Collichthys lucidus; assembly: GCA_004119915.2. Classification (NCBI taxonomy): domain Eukaryota; kingdom Metazoa; phylum Chordata; class Actinopteri; family Sciaenidae; genus Collichthys; species Collichthys lucidus. The sequence continues at coordinate 5,034,803 of CM014083.1, forward strand.
AGTTATTTTGTTGCACAAACATGAGGTGAGGTTTATTTCATTTGTCACAAAGAATGTGAACACATTTCTTTAATGTCCTCTGAAGGTTCTGAAGGAGTTTTCTAAAGTCTGATGTCCCTGCCATGATGTCTTGTGCTTGAAACTTTTAGACTCTGGGGGCAAGGACAGGCTAATGAAAAACATTGAGTTGCATTATGATCCATATGAGGCAGTAAAGGTCAATTTTAACCCATCTCTTGTGAGTCCCTAAAATGTATGGTGTAATGCCAAACCACTGAAATACCCCTTTAATATCAAGATTCAATACTTTAAAGAGCAGTGTGTAGTATTTTACCACTACTGAGGGAGAAACTACAGATGAGACACTATCCAACTTTTAGATTTTCCATTCTGGTCTGCTGTAGAAACATGGCGGTTCAACATGGTGGACTCCATTTAAGTTAACAAAAACATAATGATACTTCTTTTTCAGCAATTATAAACTAGTATAAACAAATGAAGAATATTATCATTTTTAAATAGATCCAGCTAAGTCTGACACACTGGATATCATTTTAATAAAGTTTATAGAAATGAGATTTAGATGTGACATTACATCACCAGAGTTTGAGAGGCAAACTAAGTGCTGTTGTATAAACTGGCTGTCCTGGTCATGAAATGCAACACACATCTACTGCATCGCCTCATTCAATGCACCTCTACTGAACCATGACCGCTCACATAGAGACAGACGATGTAATGTACATTCACACTAAGCTGGCTAAATCTGGAAACGCTGTTCAATGTTACATGTTTTCACTCCAGTTAAGATCTTCAACCAGCACTGGATGTCCATTGAGATCCCGTCATCACAGTATGTATGTGTGTGTGTGTGCAGTATGGTGTGGGGCTATATCCTCTGATGGATTGCTGTTACATAAAATGTCAATTGAGCCATACTATGCAGAGTGCTTCACTTCATCCCAGGATGACATGAGTGGAGGGGTCATGTCAGGTGAGCAATGAGGACAGTGAGGGGAAGTTTACAGAGTTGGACTGTATGGAAAAATGGTGACGTTTCACCACCAACTTTACTTCAAGAGAGGAACTGTTTTTCTCATGATGGTGGTTTAAGGAGTACTCTGTCCACATCTGATGTCCCATCAGATCTGTGAGGCTCCTTTTTAGATAAGAAGTCACAGTTCTCCTTCCAAAGATTTCTTCTGATATGTTTTGTGCGCTTCTAAACTCTTTAGAAATCTCAGCAGAATGTGTAGATGTGTATCACTGGGTCTATGCACTGACTTTAATAAATCAGTAAGAAACCATATTGATGCACACTCACCTTTCATTGATTGCAGTTATATAACAGTACATATATATTACTAGATATAGTAGTTTATTCTAAATGGCAGTGGTGATTGTGGATTTTGTACTTTAAGGCAATGCTGCTTATTTGAATTGTGGATATATTTTTTGTTTGTTTGTTTAATATTTGGGGATTTTTCACCTTTATTTGATAGTGCAGTTGAGGACAGACAGGAAAGTAAGGAGAAAGCAGAGGGACAACATCCAGCAAAGGCCTGCAGGTTGGAATTGAACCATGGACTTCCTCAGATGAAAAGTAACTTTTTTGTATAGAACTTTTGCTTTTGTGATGCTAGAATGTGTTATTTATGAGACATAAATATAGTTTGCTGGGTTTAAAACATTTGATTTGGAGGGTAACTGCTGTGCAAAGACACATTTTGGAAAACTCAACTGTCAGTTTGGAAAAAGTGAATCCAGCATTGAAATATGCACATAACATAACTTTGATTTTACTTTGATCTGATCTCATATGACTGAAGAAATATCTCTGAATGTGTGAGAGGCGCATCAGAGGGAAGCTTGACTTCAATAATGTGGAAATAAAAGTCCCACATGCAGCATTGACGCTGCTGATTTCCTCTACACTGTTTCAGTCTACACAGATTTAATATGAACATTCATCACAATAGTTTCTTATATGTATAAGTAGATGCTTGCTAAATTAGTCAAACAGACACCTGCGGAAAACGGGTTAATTGGGAACTTAGTGACAAAGCACAGAGAGTGCCATTCACACAGATTAGAATGTCATCAGTAAATATACTAGCAGTAAGCACAACTGTGTGAATTTATTCATAGTCTCATTTCTGTTTTCCGGGCTCCTTGTGATGGTCTCGGAACAAACTGAGTACTGAGTACTTTGGCTCAGTTACTAACAGAAAACATTGTAATAGAGCTACTTTCCAAACACTCCTCTGTGCCCTGTGGCAGCCAGGAGAAAGCTTTTTTTTTTTTTTTTTTTTTTTTTTTTTTATGAAGGGTGCAAAATTACTAATCCGCTGCTAGCAAAGGCAATAGAAACACACGATATTTCTATAGTTAGAATAGCTCAAATAAGTGTAATGTGAAAGAGAATCAACAGAAAATTATCACCATGCAATTCCTCTCAGCTCTATCGGGTAGTTTTCTATAGTTTCTATAGTCCTTTAGCTAATTGTTTTGGTTTTACGACCTGAAAGCGTGCAGTTTTGATTGAGTCACACTGCTCTCATCAGTCATATGACATTAGTCAGCTGGTTCCAGCGACAAATCTCCTCCTGTTCAGTACTTGCTCAGCAACAAGCTCAACTAGCTGGTGATAGTCAAGCATTACCAGGTTTGGCTTCTGGCATCCTTAGTCGGTTTGGCTAGCTACACAGCGGACTGAGCTGACGACAGTTAGTGAAACGCTACTTTGCAATGTTTCAACCCGGTTCAGTCTGCTGAGTCTGGTTCTGTTGCCTGCTAATGGCAGATTTAGATTGAGACTGATTTAGAAATATATATATCTTTTATATTTAAGATCAGGTATGTTTTACTGTAAGATGGACATTATTTTACATCTCGTATAGCACCACCTGCAGGCAACATGCAACTTGGTTAGTATTCAGATGTTGAAATGAGTACAACCCAAGAAAAAATGAAGCATTTTAAAAATTCAAAAAGTTTCACTCACATTGCTACCTAACCGCTGGAGGACGTGCCTGCCGACTGCAGCCACATTAATGCGTTAAATGTATTCCAAATCAAATCTCTTACATAAAGCAGCAGTGACATTTCTGAGATTGGTTTCTTTTCTTTTTCTTTTACTGGCACGACACGTTCAGCTGAATTAAGCATTCAGTCACCACCACCCTAAAACTACACAGACACGCTGTTCCCATCACTTCCTCACGCGGCCTCCCGTGAACACGGTTTTACAAACGTTTGCTGTTCTGTTGATTTGATTTCTGGCTGCATCATTGCTTACCCTTTTTGCAACCGGCAATCTAGCATGCACACACACCTCTCGCTCTCTGTGTTGTTCACAATAAGTTGAATATAACACTTCACGGTTGAGCAAGCAGGAATCAAATTTCGTTTTAGAGTAAGCTTAATACACCGCTGGCTATGACAACTGAATCTAAAGTATGTGTGTCTGTGTGTGTGGTGCCACGGGGCCAAATTCTCAGAGTGTGGTCACATTGAGTTTAGAAAAAAACAAAACAAGTAAATGGTGTGTGAGTGTGTGTGAGTGTTAGCCCCCTAAAGACAATATTTTTTTTAAGTTGTGGAAAAAAATGTCACAAGGCCAGATCTGGTTCAGTAAAACACAGAAATAAGTGTTTCTGTCTGAACATGTAAATGTGTTTTTGAACAAAGTGTTCCATTTGTCAAGAAGCATCTGCAGCGTGCACAAACAGTTCAAGTAAACGGAACTGCAGGTTTTCCACTTATTAGACACTTTTCTGGTATTTATGCAGCAACAACATTACAGTAGCTTATCATGACAACATCACCCAGCGCTCTGTGTTCCCATCTGTCACGCTCTGTGACTCCACGCTGAGATAAATATTTGAGTTTGTGTGCAGACAGCTGTAAAAGTAAAGGAAACATGAGTATTTAAAGGTCTGCGGATGCACTCAGAGTTGCGTGCTAAATGCTTTCCAGCTGCTCCGTTGAGCAATGCGTGATGCGTTCTTTCTGCCGTGATTTAAATGCTGCAAGTCTTCCTTCATTTGGACGGGCAAACAAAGTAAAAAAAAAAAAAAACACAAAACCACGGTGAGTGATTATGTTCTTCCCTCTGGTGAAAGCATCTCTACACTAATGGGAGTGGAATCTTAGAAAATGAGAATGCCTCCACCCGCTTGGCATGAATGCTCAGTGAATAATTGGATGAGTATGAAAATGATCTGCCTGACCGTCTGCCGTCTACAGCTCTTGGTGCTACAAAGTACATTTAACTTTTCCTGCGGTGGCCCATTGCCTGCATTTTGGTGGTAGCTACGGACATGCATTCCAAACCGAACTTGAGGGAGAATAAATATTTTCCTATATGTCTGTGGAGAGTTGTCTCACCTCATTTATACACTGCAGGCTCTGCAGCTGCGATGTGACTTCACTGAAGCGGACTACAGTATTTACATATACAGTATTTATAAAGCGAGAGGGGCAGGGTGAAGATGCTGAGAGAAAACAAGGAAGGGGGTGCAGGCTGGAGTTCTTTCAGCTGGTTACTCCAGCAGTGAACAGGTAGTCAGTGTGGAGGAATGGAAGAAATTAAAGGGAAGAATGAAACAAGATAAAGAAAGAAGAATGGAGAAAAGGAGGCTGGTGTAATATGATAAAATAACAAGTGAATGCTGTTTATTTACATAATATTAGATGTTATGTGAAATGTATTCATATCTTAGACTGCATAAAAGATAGCCGTTGTCATCTGGACTTAGTGCTGCCAGTCTATAATGGTTCTCAAGCAAGATTTTACATATTATTATATTAAAGGTCCAGTGTGTAAGATTTGGGGCCTTTATTTTCATAATAAGCCAGACATGGAATATCATATTCATAACTATGTTTTCATGCATGGATAGCCACCTTAAAAAAATATTCTTTTTTGTTACTTGAAAATTCTCTTTTTATATCTACAGTGGGAGCAGATCTCTTTCATGGAGGCCGCCATATTGAAACACAGTGTTTCTACAGTAGCCCAGAACAGACAAACTAAATAGTGACTCTAAACAGTGTTGTTTCTCCTTTACACTAAGAAGGTGAGGGTGATGTGAGGAGATTGCAATGTGGCGATTAGACCACTAGATGCAACTAAATTCTACACACTGCTCCTTTAAATATGTTCAATATATTAATCATTAACTATGTACAAATGTCAGACATAATACAGAGTTTCTGATCAGTAGTAGCGCTATGGAGCATGTGTTTATTTGTGCTGTCCTGTCACACGAGGATGCACATACAATTTCCCTACACTTGAAATGATGCTGTATACAGCCCTCTAGTATCAACTTTCAGGATTCACATCTGGCCACTAATTTTCGTGGTACTGTACAACAAAATGTAGCAATGCACCAGCAGAGCCAGCAAAGCAGACTGCTGGCTAGCTAATACTGATGGAGACAATGCAGGATGTAAAAAGTAAGGTGCTGTGAACAAGCACAAAGATCTCTAGTGTGGGATTTCTTTTTAGGCAAAACTCTTAAAAGGCGATGAGCGCTGATGTCCTTCAATGCATGGCTTAATCCGGCCAAACTCAGGCCTGCCGCTGATCCATGTTTCTGCTGCTTTTTTAGATCAGCCAGGAGGCTGAAAAGCTGCACTTTGATTATATCCGACATTCATCAGCTACTTTACCTTGACTTCTTCTGCTGGGGTAAAACAAGATATGTATAATGCTGAATCAACACACAAACACACACACACAGCAGATCTGGCACTTTTCAGCAGCATGCAACATTTATGTGACAAACAAAGAAATGGCCCACTTACCAACATGCCGACTAACACAGGACTCACACAGGGGACGTAAGCACCGCGGAATGGCTGCACCGCGTTTTACCGCTGTCCTCTCAACTCACACGGGGCGCGTGTTGGCAGCATAGCGAGTCGGCCGTATTCACCCGAGAATCCTGGACGTACACGAGACCCGGCGATAAACTGTGTATAAACAAAACAACAACAACAAACAGCTGACTTTGCTTCTCTGACGTGGAGGAGATTATAAAAAGCATCTGTTGTGTCATAAATGATTGTGCGTTGTTCCACTTCAACAATTAGTCTCTCATTGTCCATGTTGAGACCCTTTGATCAACTGCCTGCTCACCTGGTGCCACCGGTCATGACGTAACGTTGATGTGAAGTTGTGATAAGCTAAATGAACTGCGTATTGTGTTTTCTGAGGTTTAGCAGTGGCTCGCGTCAAAAATAGAAATGCCTCGCGCTGCAGCGTGTAGAGTTGCTGCTGGGACGCTCCGCGGCGCGCCCTCTGTGAGTGCTTTATTGACTAGACTGGCAGCGATCAGCTCCGGTGACCGCGGCGCAGCTGTTACGCGCAACTTACACCTCCAGTGTGAGTGGGCCTTAATAGTATGCTATTTCAACTAGTGGTATGTCGCTGCTATTGCTCCCTGCAAATGGCACATGAAAATGGTATGCAGCTGACTCTTGGTATGCCATGTCACATGATGATGTTATAGACGTCTGTGATGATACATCATAGACATATTCAATTGCCTAGTTAAAGTTATGCCTCAGATATAGCATACTACTGCTGTTCACCGACATACTGCTCCTTCCAATAAATAAATGGACAGAAGTAACATTGTGACATGATGCTTGATGGCATATAGCTCAATTTAATGGTCAAACTTTGTCCATGGCACTGTACTAGCTGTAGGCTATGCAGGTACCTGGTAGCTACAGCTAGTCCCGCTAGCATAGCAGACACTGTTTATCAGTGACAACTGCCTAGAACGATGAGTAATATTGTCCAGTATAGCATGAGATAACAGTTTTATGGTGTACCACCCATGAAAAGTGACACCTGTCAGTGAAACATACAACATGTGCTGTTTTAGTGTGGCAACATGCCCATAGTCAGCATTGGCATTTACATAATATTTTTTATATGTGCCATATGCCAGTCGAGCAGCAGCAACATACTGATAGTCAAAGTGACATACCGTGACATGACACTGGAGGCATACTATTCAGTCTCAGTCTTGTCATCGTCATTCATTGAATCAAACAGATTGGCTCATATAAATGAATATAGGTTAAAAAAAAAAATAAAGCTGCCTACACTGGAAGAGCTCTTTTTCACTCATGGTTTACATAGCAAAATTAAACATTTGCAGAGGAAATGAATTCAGTTAACTCATGCTAACATCTATACAAAAACTATGTTAAGAATAGAAACTGACTGTAGAAATAAAATGTTTTATCAAATTATGAGACACAAGAACTACAACTGGCTGTAAACCGATGAAGGAAAGTCCAGGAAGTGCTGCAAAGAGGAGCAGTTTTGTCCATTGTCTATTGCCTATACTGTGCCTCCTGCCATCACTGAGAGCTGTTGTACGGTGTGATGGCCAGGGGGACAAAAGAGTTCTTAAGTCTGTTTGTGGAGCAGGATTGACACAGCAGTCTGCTACACTACTCTGCCTGATGAAGGTGTTGTGCAGAGGGTGGTGAGCGTTTCCAGTATGGACAACAGTTTGTCCAGGGTCCTTCGCTCTGCCACTGCGCTTTAAAACATATAGCACAAGCCCTGTTTGTTTGCACACGGCACCATTGTAAAATATATACAATATGTATACCAGTCTACAAGTCGTTTGTTAAGGCAACAGGAAGTATGACGTTGCCCTCACATATTCAGCATGCATCAGAGAGTTTCATCCTTTGAGTTTTAATTAATTTGAAAGCAAGAAAATTCAATTCAAGATTCAAGGAGAGGGAAAGAAAAGATAAGACACCCCTGCTCAGCCTGGCAGATGGATCCCACATAGGTATTTAGATATTATCCTTGATAGGCATTTGCATTGCAGCTTGTTCTGATTCACCTCATGCAGTTTGGAGCTCTGAGGAGGCAGTGAGTGAGACCGGTGGAGGTCCTGCTTGCGTGTGCACCGACAGCAAGGTGATGACAGCATGACATCTAATTTCATCACGACAGACGTGCAGATTTAACCAGTGAAGAGGGCCAACTGTTCCACTGCGAGCTTGTTGCTCTTCAGTCAGGCTCCGCTGCACTGGAGCTTTCTGGGGGGAATTAACTAATTTGAAAATTCAAGCTGTGATCACTCCTGCAATCTGGCTAGGCTTTGGAGACTGATTGAGAGAAATGATTTTCCTATTGTAGGTACTTCAACTGTGATAGCCAGTGAAGGACTAATAGACCGACACATTAAAGACAATAATTTCTGCTTTCTTTAATGTCCTGAATTCTTTCAGTTTCCGGGTATTCAGCATGGGAGAATTAAAGCTGAAGATTGCGGTGTGACAGACCCTGCTGATATGTGTTTGCCCTTCTGGCTTTGTTATTTATTTTGTTAATTATTTTTACTTTAAGATGCTGCATGAACATTTGGTGCATGGACTGAGGGTATGAACATAAAGCTGGGAACAGACACGCAATGGCTCTTTGAGGTTGGCAGCCATAATAAATGATAGTATCTTTAGCACCTTGGTCATTTTTAAATCCACTTAAAGACCTCGTATCCATCTGGTATTAACACCATCTGTATCTGCATAACGGCATCTGTTCTCAGGCCGTGCACTACATTACACCATTATTAATAAGCAGTCTTGTCTTCTTGATTCTCACCACACTGTGAAATGAGCTAATTATGCAAAATAGCTAGGTGGAGCTGGTGGTGAAAAACATATGGTGCATCCTCTGTCAAGAGAAATGATGCTTGTTTATGAGGTCTAACTGTTTTTTCTTGTGCCTGGACCTTTGTTAGAATGCATTTGTATTAAGATAGATGTGACAAAAACTTTATGTCCTGTATGTTTGTATTCCTATCAGTTTGACATGCACACATCTGGTATAAATGTGGGTGGAAGCACAAGACAGGTATATTGTTGTTCCTGTAACCCTCAGATAAGTAAAGGACCAGGGCCCGAAAGGGACCCTAAATGCTGATTAGAGTGACAATGGAGGAGGTCCAGAGAAATGTACAGAGGTTCCAGGTGTTGTGTGTGTGTGCCAAAAGTATATTAAGTCTGTATCTTTTTATGTTCAACAAGTGCTGTTATTAAATGGCAAATGAAGCTCAACTTATCTGTTGTCTGTGTGTCTGTTCAACCTCGTGGGAACACTATGGCCTGCAGACACGAAACTGGGTGCAACTTAATCCTTACAGCCTCATTCTGAAAGAAATGAGGGTTAGGGTTAGGTGAGGTGACAGCAGTGGAGACGTACAGTAGTAGCAACTTAAAAGTTCCCAGCTGAAAGCCAGCTGAATGGCAGCTGTGTCCCAGCTGACTTTCAGCCAGCTGTCTGCTAAGTACCATGACCGGAGTGACCCCCCTCCTTCTCCTGGGCGTGTCTATTTTTTACTGTAACTCCACCCATTCATGTGATTACAGGGTATGACCAGGAGATGGCGCTTCTCTCACAGAGTTCTCGAAAGTTGTTCTAACTGGAGATGACGTAGCTTACACACCTCATTAGCATTCCCATTGCTCAACCTTTCGTTTACGCTTACAGAAAGGGCTTTTTGGTCTCCCAGTGTCACAGATCACAGAGCGGAAAATGCAGCTGGTTTGAGTACTGCACACTATACAGTAGCCGTATGATTTGAGCGTGTTTATGAACTGAAATTAAATTGAAGGTGTTTATATCTAACCTGTCACCATTCACCAAATCAACAACATCTAGGCTGTTCTGTCTTTACTAGTGGTGAGCCGTTATCGGCATTAACGTGCTGCGTTAACGTCGCTTTTTGAGCTTTTGACTTCTTTCTCTTTTGTACGTTTTTGTTTTCTTCGCTTTAACTCTGTGGAGTCCTGATCTCTATAGCAATGTTGTTTTTAGAGAGTGTTTGAGTTTTTCTCGTGTTTTTTAAATGCTGCTTCCACCTGGACAGCTGCCTTTGTTTACTCCGGGAACAGCTGATCGATTAATTACAGTATCTACAGTATCTATGGCCACCACGTGTCTTTACATAATTACTGAAGCGTCTCGCCCTCTCTCTCGCTCATCTGCATGTAAACAACAAACTAGCCCTTAAAAAAGTTACAACAACGGTTCGGACGTCCCGCAGACGACCTGCAGATACAAGCGACCGTTTTTTTTTTTAAATTAACAGTTTATTTGGAGGGGAGGGCTTGTTGTTGTTGTGCACGACATAGAGCTGCAGAGAAGAGCGTTTTGGAAGCCCTTTGTTATGCAGGTATTTACTATACTGCACACTTTAGGCCAGGTAAACCATACAACCCCCTCATTAGCATTATCATTGTTTGCACTTGATGGGCTTTTTGGTCTCCCAGTGTCACACAGATCACAGAGCGGAGAATGCAGCTGGTTTGAGTACTGTATACAGTAGCCTTGTGATTTGAGTGTGCTTATGAACATGAATGACTCCTTTTCATTTTTGTCCATTCCATAGGCTAAATGGTGTAAAGCGTAAATGGAAAGAATATGTATCAAATAAGTCAAAAATGTTTGGTTTTAATAAATTTTGCAGTATATATGTTATGTTTTTATTCTACATGGACACCACTGTTTATTTTCCACTATAATAATAATAAATATAATACACCGCACAGCTTTTGAAAGTTCAGAGATAAGTCTTGCAAAAGTCCACGGTGACTCTCATTTGCCAAAACGTCTGCACTGCCCTTTACTGCGTGTCATTCCCCGTCTCTCTGCCCCCTCCTTCCTGTCTCTCTTCAGCTGTCATATCCATAAATGGCCCAAAAATATACTTAAAAACGGACGTTACGAGCGGAGTTTTCTTGAATAAAACGTTTATGTTGGCATGTTGTTGTTGTGCGTGACATTTTTTTCCTATCAATTGATCCGCTGATCAGCTGATTGGCTCACCAGCTCACCCCAGCATCTGTTTAGATGTGTCTTAGTTTAGACATTCTACGGTGAGAGCGGAACATCACTGCTCCTCCCCGTGGACAAATGAGGCATTGCAGCTGGTTTTCACACAGGCTGCTTAGGGGCGTTTCCAGTCATGGCCTCACTGACTATGTCATCGCGGGGGATTACATTTCGGTCAAGGTCCAGCGAAGGACCTGTGAAGGACCTGCGAAGCACCAGTCACCGCCCTGTCACGGTCCTGTCACGGAAACACGGAACTTTAAAGGTAGTAATGCAGTTGCTGTATTATGTTGAAGCCATGTTTGCGTATGCCAGCTGTAGCATTCTCACTCAGTACTGGACTACATTCGGAAATTGTTGTACCCATTAGTCACTTTGACACAAAAACTTTGAAAATAACATCCAGGTTGAAAGATACCGGCATTACCCTTTGAGTGACCTTTCAACACTGATGTTCTACATTTTCCTTACTGTCAAGAAAATCCTGTGAAAAGACTATAAGCAACAATATGCTCTGTAATTTCCTCAAACAGCTGTGAACTGTAGTTTTTAGTAAATGTTACTCAAACAGGAAGAAATATCACAGTTGTTTGGGACTATTTTCTAGGGCGGAATAATCCACATTTGGTGCTCTCAGTAGATAGATAGATAGATAGATAGATAGATAGATAGATAGATAGATAGATAGATAGATAGATAGATAGATAGATAGATAGATAGATAGATAGATAGACATGGTAATGAAAGAACACATAAGCCAGTGCAACAGTGTGGCTCAATAAGATGTTGTTAATAGTTATTGGCCAATGATGGAGCTTGATGGCACAGGGGATGAAGATATATCAAGCTTTGGAAACACACAGATGGTTTGGGTTTGCACTGGGGAGACACTGACGATAAGGCAAACAACACCAGACTTGTCCTTTGAGAATGTGTTCAAACTCCATATAAATGTCAATATAATGTGATTATGGGGTTTACATACAGTGGGAATTACTAGAGGTAATCTTCACATAATAGTAACAGGTGTTCCAGGTGTCTGATCAGTGTTACCTTTCTCTTCCCTTCATCCAACGTGAATCTTCATCTCACTCTTTTTAAACATTTCTGAACAAACATTTGCACAGGCAGCTTGTAAAATCAAACTCTCCTAAATAGCACCATGGCAGACTATTTATCTGCACATCTAAAAGAGCTCATAGTACCTTACTACCCCTCTAGAACACTGCACTCTCAGGACGCTGGGTTCCTTGTGCTTCCTGTAGTTTCCAAAAGTAGATTGGGAGCCAGAGCTTTCAGCTATCAGGCTCATCTTCTGTGGAACAAACTACCATTCTGGGTTCGGGAGGCAGACACGGTCAACACCTTTAAGAATAGACTTAAGACTTCCTTTTTGATAAAGCTTATAGTAAGGGCTGGCTCAGGTCATCCCTTAGTTATGCTGCCATAGGATTATGCCCAGCCAGGCACGGTATTGGTTGAAGATGTAGTCACATCTCCCTTACCGAAAACCCTTTCTTTCTCTCTCTCTCTCTCTCTCTCTCTCTCTCTCTCTCTCTCTCTCTCTCTCTCTCTCTCTCTCTCTCTCTCTCTCTCTCTCTCTCTCTCCATCTGTGGACATGTCTCATTAATGCATGTTACTAACCAAACTTCCCCGGAGTTTCTGTGCTCTGTCGTCCAGCAGGTTCTCGTGGATCGTGGCCGCTACATATATTATTACTGTCATTATTACTACCATATCTGCTACTGTGGTCACTTTATCATTCAATGTGATTCATTGTCATTTTATCAGTCATTGTAATTGTACAATATGTTTGTGTTGATTTGTCCTGTACACGTGACATCCATTGCACGTCTGTCCGTCCTGGGAGAGGGATCCCTCCTCTGTGGCTCTCCCTGAGGTTTCTTCCACATTTTTTCCTGTTAAAGGTTTTTTGTGGGCAAGTTTTTCCTCACTCGAACCGAGGGTCTAAGGACAGAGGGTGTCACTCCCTGTACAGATTGTAAAGCCCTCTGAGGCAAATGTACTTTGTGATTTTGGACTATACAAATAAAATTGATTTGATTTGATTTTGACAGCTTATTGAGAACTTTTGTTTTTGCCACACTCGTACATAATTCAGTAGCTATGAAACATTTTAACTTTAGTTGTTTACATATGGGACTTGTGTTTTGTAACCTGCTTGACCTGCTTGTTTTCACATGTTTACAGTGAAACAAGCCTCTTCTCATCCACTGCCTTACAGCGCTAGTTGTATGTTTTTGCCACTTTCCTTTGCAAAGCAAAGATTAACAACGCCAGGGCAAAAAGCTAATCTATTGTTTCTTCATGTTTTTGCTTCTTTAATGCTGTCATGATGCACTCCTGGTTTTTCATTCCTCCTGCCAGTACTTTTTCCACTCACCTGCCGGCCACTCCCACCTCATCAGTGCAACCACCTTCACCTGTGTTCCCTCACCTGTTTTTTACCCACTCCTTCCACTGTGTCTCTGCCAGTCTTCAGCAGCATGCTAAGCTCTCGTGCATTCATCTTTGGATTGCTTCCCCGGTTTTGACCCTGCCTGTCCCTGACCAGTCCTCATTGTCCCTGCACAGGTAACTTGACCAGCCTTCCGTCCCTGACTCCTCTGCTTGCTTGCACCTTGTCTGTCTCCTGGTTGCTTGGATTTCCTCCCCAGAGGTTTCTGCTGGAGAGTTGGACTATTTTGGCTGACTCTGTTAGAGACTATTTTCTGAGTACCTGCTGTGGATTTTTGCGACCCTGTTTGGCCAATAAACTGAACTGTTCCAATACTGGTCTCAGTCTGTGCTGTGCACAGACTACAGCGCAATGGCACACACGTACTCTAGAGCTTTACTAGGGCCCAAAGGGATACTTACACTTACAAAGCATTATGCCCTGCATGTATGTCGTACGCTCTGGCTCACTCTTGGTTCGGCCAATGCTCCAGCTGTCTCGCTTCATCTGCTTGGCATCTCTCTCGTGTGTCGATCCCTTTCTTGCTGCTAATTGGTTGAGCGGACACTTGTTGAGGAAACGGGAGGAACCTCCCAGCTGTGATGAACATTGAAGTGGTGTGTTTACGGCAGCAGGAATTAAAACCACAAGCATGCCAATTAAAAACACAACACAATAAAAACATGCAAATTGAAAGCATGCAAATATAAAACTCAAGACGGTTAAAAGTAACAAAAGTCCAACCATGCTAAAAACAGTTACATGGTGTACTCCACATGGCCTCCAGTCACTAGCTCTCAGTCCAATAGGGCACTTCTGGGTGTGTTGAACTATGTGATGGTATCAGATCAACAGAAGTGAATGTGAATAAATTCTTCCAGTATCTTGTTGAATCCATGACACCAATAATCCAGGCTGTTATGGGAGCAGAGGGAGAGTCTTTGCCAATATTAGAAGAGCAGATCTAATGAAGTGGCCACCGATCGCAGGTTACATGAACCCTCTGGGTCCTATCAACTGCTTTTGCAATCATGGGCGATTGCTTGGACCTCAGCGGGTTAAAGAGTTTTAATACACTGAGTGAAGCCTGCGAGGTACTTCAAGCGGACAAATCAAGCTGCACTGCATGCCTTGCACTCCACAATCATTCAACCATTTTTCAGAAGCACTTGTGGGGGACCGGAGCCAATCCCAGCTGACACTGGGTGAATGGCGGGGGGAACACCCTGGACAAGCCACCACTTAATCACAGGGCTGATACAAAGCTGTGACAAACAACCATTCACTTGCACACCTATGTGCAATTTAGAGTCACCAATTAACCTGCAGGTCTTTGGACTGTGGGAGGAAGCTGGAGAACCCAGAGAGAACCACTTCACAATCATACAAATCCAGACACACTCCCACTTTGTCCCTTTCTTCCTCTGCTCTGTCAATGCCATTGTTGCCCTGCATGATCATCACCTGTTCTTCAGCCACACCACAACCCCACCACCCACCTGCAGGGGGTAAAGATATGACGCCTCAATATCTCTATGTATACATAACTGTGTGTGAGTAATTAGGTTGGAGTTTTGACACCAAACTCTAATTATATTCTGCTGCTGAAATAAACTGTAAACATGAGTTACCTGACTGAACTGAAACAAGAATTAACTATTTACTTTGTTTTTGTTGATCTGATTTAACAGATTATTATTAGTATCCCCATGATTTACCATCATGAACCTATGAACCATCATCTAACCTAGTGACTGTTGTTGGTTTTGAGTAGGTCCTCAAAGAAACGTCTCATCTTTGGAGCGAGAGAGAGAAAGTTTACAGATCACTGTGTTTATCACCTCTTATACAGAGCAAGAAGACAATGGTGATCATTGCTTGAGCAACACCAGATCAAAGGTTCCGTGTAGGATTAGGGGGGGTTAGGAACATGTATTCCTATTGTTTGTGCCAGACCTTTGTTGATCATCTTACAAACAACTGTCCTTACAACCCTTTGCTTGTTGACTTTCAGGATTTAATTACACCTTTGTCTTAACACGTACCAAGATCTTTTCTACTTTTTTTAAAGCTCCAATTGAGAAAGAAGTGGCTATAAAACGTCACCATGAGTAGTTCACTACGTCCACAGCAGGCATACAGGTAATTACTTTACAACAGAAATGAGCTTTTTCAGGTTCATGTGCTTCTGAGCAACTTTCATAGGAATGAATAAAAGCCTGCCTCCAATGCTCTGTCCAGATTTTATTATACATCCATGTGATACTTCAGCTTCTGCTCCATACATTTTTAGCCTTATTATAAACGTCCCATCATGAATCCAATATTGTTACAAGAGCTGTGGTAGCTGTTGTAGTGTAGAGCTAAATCTTTTGGGTGGGCTAGATTTTTTGGGTGATGATGGGTCTTTTTATTTTGCTAATTTAATGGTCCTCCTCTGAGTAAGAGCCGCACGAGACTGATCACACACTGATTTGAAGTAGGAGTGAGAGAAAAAAAGTGTTGAGCCAGAATATTTTCACATCTAATTCAGTGAATTATAAGGGTTTATCTTGACCAAACCAGGCTTGTTGCTTGTTGGAAAAGTGGAATGACTAACCAACTGAGTGAAGCAGGGGAAAAAGAGAAACTTGAATTCAGAAAATGTACAGTTGGATTTTTCTTTTTATTATTGAAATTAAGAGTAAGAATGTTTCATTTCTGAGTATTTTGTGACTCAAACTAAGAGAGCTTATACCTCATAGTTCCTTAGGTCCAGTTTGGTATTGTTATGTTACCAGTAGAAAGCTTTGATTTACGTAAGGATCCTCGATCACAAACTCAATCCAATGGCATACAAGTCAAGGAGGCAAAATGAGGTTGTACCTCATACAGAGGTGATGTCTGTGCCTAATAAGTTGACCAGATATTTTCTACTGCATCAATCCTTCACATTATAGACAAAAAAGTCAGATCAGACAGATCATCACTAACTGAAATTGTGACATCGTTTCAGTTCAAACCATTACGCACTTTATAGGCGCAACTTGAAATATGTACTTGAGATGAATTTCCTGTCTGTTCTTCTGAATCAGGTATAACCAGCCTAAGAAGCCATGAAGGCAGACAGATGTAATTGCATGTCTAGTGCTTGTCCCACGTCTTCATCATCAGTGCAGAGTGTTGACATTTCAAGCTTCACTTTGACCCCATGCTAGACATAATGTGATTTAATTGTGCTGAAAGTGATTTGACCACACTGTGGGGTGTCAGTGCGAGTATACTGAAAAGACAGATTTTCTTCCTGTCTGATCCTTGATACATATTTCACTCTGGTTTGCATAATCTCTCTGGAATCACATTTCCATTTGCACTGGAAGACAAACAACCATATGTGGTAATAACCTCGGATGTGGTGACTTCACAAACATTCTCACTGGGGAGCGGGTGATGAAATGCACAGCGGCTGATACACATGCATTAATGCACAGCATGTCACACATCAAATATATCACACAGCTTCAGACTGATGATGTTAGAAGGTGGAGCAATATGCCCATTCTTTTTGACTTTCAGACTGTTGTAAAAGCAATTATGTGACAGTATGAAGCTTTGAACTGATTAAAGAACAAAAAAGATGCTAACGGAGCTAGCTTTCATATGTAAATAAAACATTTAAAAGTGGCTAGAATCAACACTTTACCTTAAAAAGGGCAAAACAATGTAACAAAAAGTATGTAACGATGTGAAGCTAAAATGGAAGTGCCAAAAACTGCAGTTCACTAACTACTGATGAAGTCATTTTCAGCTGCAGCAGGCATCTGTTTAAAAGCAAAACTTTAAACTCCAGTCTATATTATCTGCCCAGCACCACAGCACCAAATAGTAGACATACACAGCGGACAGCTGAGGGGTCATTTGGAAACAGAGCAGAGAGCACACATCTGGACACCCTGCATCACTTGTATTCAGTGCTGTATGCCAGTTAAATCACGTGGACCACTGGTTGATATCTTAATTAAGCTGCACATGTATCAGAAGATGAACTGCCTTTATAATCTGAAGTCTGATACAGGCTGTTGTCATTTTACTGACTTAATTACACCCTCTCTGCCTCCCAGCCTGCACAGTGAAATCCCCTGACCGTTGCGTTCCTCCAATGAACTGACGCCTGGCTCTGCCACCCGTACACTTAGGGCAATCCAAACTTTTCTTGTCTGTTGTTCCCTATTAGTAGAACATCCTACCAGATCAGGGGTTTCCCTCTCTACCTTTGAAAACCTCCTGAACATCTCCAGCTCTTCAAGGAGTCTCTCCAGAACTACCAACAACTGGACATGGAAAATCTATCCCCCTCTACAACTGTCATTAGATTCTATGTGAGTAGTACTGCTGCACTAACATGTCCTTGTCACACTGTTTCCCTTTCTTGTAAGTTGCGTTTTTTTAACTTCATATAATGTTACTATTTGTACCTGTTTGCCAACCGTCAAACACGACAAGAGATTTGATGCTGATTGATTTGTCCATCTCTATCATGTGGTGTGTGCGATTTGTCGATTGCACTATAGGAGTGTTTTGGGGGCACAAACTAAATATTGTTCAGGGCCACCAAAAGCAGAGGGCCGGCCCTGCCTTTAAGGTTACGTACATGAATGTGAAGACAGAGGAAACTAAATATAAATGTTTCTTTGCATATTTGTTTCTCTGAGTTTTTGCTCACTGGTGTTTATGATCTAGGATTTTCAAAAGTTGCCTTTAGGTGATCTTACAGACACCAGAATTAGTAAAAATCTATTGCATCTTTGTTAAGAGGTGGAAAATGTCCTCTCAGCTGCAGCTCCGCTCTTCATATCTAAAACTTCATATTTATCTAGTTTTATATCCAAACCCGCCTGCTGCAGTGTAGGGTAGTGCCCAGTCACCGGCAGCTAGAGGACTCGGCTGCTCTGGGGAACTCCCAGGTGTGAATGTGTGGAACGAGGTGATTGTCAAGTCCTGACCATAAGCACTGAATAAAACTTTTCAAATGATTGCTCTTAGCCAAGGGTGTATATATCATATAATACAGCAGCATCAGGAATAAAACTACCTCCCTGCTGAGTCCTCAGCTACCATGGCAACGACTTGCTGAGCAATTCCCATGAGCTTAAGCAGACGTTGTCATTATTTTGGAGTGTCTGAAAAAAAGCCATGTCGAACTCTAATTTCATTTGACAGTCAGTCGAGTCATGCCCAACTCTGTGTCCCTGCAGAGCCGTCCATCTTCCTCCGTTCAGTCGTGCTAAATAGCGAGCGCGGTGAGCAGCTAATGGCTAACTAACAAGTCACATACCACACACACACACACACACACACACACACACACACACACACACACACACACACTTTCTGCACTCATCCAGTTATCTCATGTAGTGGCGTGATTCACAACAGCAGTTGTGTGACCGCGTGGGCAGACCCCTCATTACCTTTGTATTCTCACACACACATGCACACATGCAAAGACACACTCGGCCCTGCACATCCTGCAGTCAGCTGGTCCTTATCACAGCTCTAGTCTGCCGTGTCAGTGACATTCTGGGTATGTACAGCCCCTCATTACCCAGCCCCCTCCTCTCCTTTCATGCTCTCTCTACTTTGTCACTCTTTCTGGATTCTCTGTGTTCTTCGTTCCCTCATTAGTTCCTCTCTCCTTGGGCTTCTGCAGCTATAGCTACGTGTGTGTGTGTGTGTGTGTGTGTCTGTGTGTGTGTGTGTGTGTGTGTGTGGGTGTGTGTGCAGCGCGGTACCTTTATCTGTTTGCTTCTGTCATGGGTGTAGCTGGTTTTGCATTACACAAGCCATTAAAGCTCAAAAAACAGAGAGGCAAACGGAGAGAGTGTGTGTGTGTGTGTGTGTGTGTGTGTGTGTGTGTGTGTGTGTGTGTGTGTGTGTGTGTGTTCGCTGTGTTGTTTCAGCTGTTGTTCTTCTTCTAAAGATGAAAAAACGGTTCAAGGAATAAATATAGGAAAAGTAAATAGCAGATTGATATTGAATATTCATGCATACTGAACCCTCCCAATACTCGGCAACAAGCAGCATGATGCACTATTTTTAAAACAGTGGGTATACCACATTTTGAATGGAGACTGTGAGAAATTACACATCACAGTGTTGTCTGATGTCAGTCTATAGGCTCCATCCTCCGCCAACCTCAAATCATTTTTGTCTTTTACCATTTTCCATCTCAAATATACTGGCTAAAATGAAAAGAAAAATGGAAAAAAGGAAATAGAAAAAGAGCATGACAGATCAAAGCGTTTACTACCACCGATCATGAATTTAGAAGGCAGACGGTTCTCAAATTTGAAGATGTAAGAGGAAAGAAAATTATGCAAACTCATCCAGACTGAGGTGTGAGTCGAATCGAGTATATCTTAATTTGAATGAAAGAAGAAGAAACTCCAATTTACAGACGGAATCAGAGAAAGAAGTGAGGCTCCTGTCTGAAGCACATGATCAGAGTTAGCATAGCTACAGTATAGTCCCTACATTTAAAACAAGTCATTGCAGTATGGCTCTGAAATCATAGATGTGCGTAGTTCAAATCAAACAAATGTGTGATGGGTTTCTGATGAACTGTTGCAAAATGATGGCCACTGCCATGTTGGAAGTCCTGCTTCCTCCACCTCACAGCTATTCTAAAAATCAGCAAAGACGTGGATCATCGGTGAACCTAAGGCGGGGTGAATGACGCCTGGGTGCACCCACCTGTCAATCAAAGAGTCCACATTGTTAATTCTGCTTAACTTTAAGTTAATATAATGTGAACAGGTGAGTTGTATATAAATTCACCCTCAGTACAGTTGTCATGAACGGGAAAAGAGACCAAAACTGTTTTTTGTACCAGGCTGTAAACATGTTTATTTCTGCTGTGAAGTTGGACATTTGAACATGGAGACTGCAGTTTTTGGCACTTCCATGTTGACTTAATTTTACAAGGTTGCTGCTTGGTAGAAATGTATTAAGATGTGCATTTCTTACATGAACTACACTGAATATGATTATTCTCTCATAACTCATAACTCAACTATGATAAATGGCATGTTACAGTATGTCTGAACTGGCCATTCCTACTATCTGCTAATGTGTAACTTGTCTTTTCACTTTGCAGACTGCTATGCACTTTGCATGACTGTGTGACCTTTGCAAAGAATGAACCTAACAAGATGGTTAATTCTCTAAATAATTAAGTCTCTTGTTAAATTTTACTGTGCATTTCAATATAGATGTAAAAGTCATCTGGTCTGAGCTTTTCAAAGAGTAATAATAAGACAAAACAATTAAAGCTAGTGAAACAGAAGCTAGTGGAGCGCAACTTGCTGAGTACATTTGCTCTACATTGTCAATGGAGAAATAAATAAAGTAATAAAATAAAGGTAATGTTATCAAGAATAATAACATACCTGTTAGCTTGACACCAAAGTACCCTGTGGAGGCATAGTGTTTGGTAACTGACTAACTAATTAACGTTAGCATGTTTGATTTATTTCAGATTCTTGTTGCACCTTTCTGCCGTTTTCAATAAAAAGAAATCTTCTTCTTACTGTAACACAGCTATGTAGAAAAACCACAATACACCCGCAGCACCAACGTCTGTTTTAAATGTTATTACAAACAGCTCGAAGATGGTTCATAGTTTATTTCTAAAATGTGACATGTATGACAAAAAGTGCTCAGAAACAAATTGAATTGAATTGTTATCAAGAGAAAGCACAGGAAATAAAATGTATGAATGTATGACCTCTTGGGGCTTCTGTACTGAATCCATCAGCTGTCCTTGAAAAGCTTTTGAAAAGGCCGCTGACCTCTGGCCTTACTTTAGCCTACTTCTCCCTTTGTCATATCCTCTAATTAACATTTTGTACGCGGTGCACTAAATGCTGGATAAAGCAGCCGAAAAATGATGATGCTAGAGGAAAACCTAATAAGTATAGAGAGCTCATATTGATTAGTGCAGCTCTTTTTCCTGCTTGTTTGTGATGTATTTCAGTATTATTAGGGATTAGCCAATTCTCAAAGGATCATCATAATGGAGATTTTAATAAAAAAAGAAAAAAAAAAAAGAACTGCTAAGCTTGTGTTGAACACTCCAAATCTCCTCAGTGTATGACCTCTCAAACAGAGCGAGGCAGGAAGGTATAGATGAGGTTTCCTTTGCTTTAAAGCTCTGACATTGTTTGAAGGGAGCAGCCGATTGAAAAAGTGTCAAACAGTAATGAACAAGATTGCATTTGAAGAAAGGGTCGGAGATAGAGTAACACTATAGAGTCAACATCCATAAATGGTGCAGATGAGAGCTGAATACACACAGGCAGCGAGGGAAAGGCGGAAATTGTATTTACTGTGAGAGGGTGTAAGAGTCAGACAACAAGAAGTGTGTTCCATTTGCACATGCTGTGTGACACAGAACAACAGAATTACAATTCAAAGAACTTCAGTGATGTGAAAATGAACAAGACTGCTAATAAACAACATACGCTGAACAGTCATATTTAAACCACAAAGCTATAATTAGTCAGTTACTTGGATGTTAAAGACAACAGGAAATGTTGCCAAGATTAAGCTCCAAATATGATGATGGACTGAAACTAATCCAGAATTCACTATTATATCAGCATTGTGTAATTATGCTAATTGGCAGCAAAGTACAGTTCGACGAAATGGGTCCGTTTATTGATGGCAAAAAGGCTGAATCAGATAAGCAGACGTGATACACACATTGATGGATTCAGTGTAACTTTAGTTCAAATTCCACCAGCCATGGATGTGACGTGTTCTGTGTTCTTGACTCCGCAGAGACTACAGGGCTGTTCTATTTTTGATGGACGTCACAAGCAGCCCAGGTCAAACTGCACAGAGCAGCTCAGAAATGGCACAGAGAATCTGGTGGGGCATAAAAAAACAACAACAAAAAATGGTGCAAATTGCAGATTGTATAAACAGACAAAAAGGAAATAGTTTTTCATTGCCTTTCCTTCTGCGAGTCAATTCTGATTGCATATTTCCAATTAATGACAAATTTTCACACCTTTTTTTCCCCTTGTTATTATCACAAGAAACCTTTTGGCTTTGCACTGTGAGTGAAGAAATTAAAAGCTATTTATTTAACTCTAATTTGTCTTGGTGAGGACCCATAGATGATCACTTCGGTCATGGAAACCTATTTTTGAGGTTTCAACGCTCACATGTATGCAGGTTTATCATTAACTGCTGAGGTTCACTGAATAAATCATAGAAAAAAGATGCTGTCTGTACATCCATGGATAGATTGCAGACAGGAACTGCTAATTAGAAGCAGCTAATCTAGTATGCATTCAATGGTCTCAGTTCACTAAAAAGTAAACACAGCACACATACAGGCTTAAACGGGGCTCAAGTTGTAGCTGTCAGACACTTTAACACCAGCATGACTTCATGACTGACGACAATCTTATTCAGCCTGCTCAGAACCAGGCAAATAAGATTCCTACCATCAAAGTGAAGTTAAAGAGGCCCAGTTTCATCTCTCCTGCATAAGTTTCAATGAAACATACCGTACAATTTCAGGCAATTGTTACATTGACATATGCCACTTTTATTTAACTGTACAAGCACAAAAAAGTGACTTGATTCGGGGTCACAAAAGGCTAAAAAGCCTGCAATTTCATCACATCAAAATGACAGTGACGAGTGGTAGCGAGCTCACTTCAGCCCCCAATAAAAAGAATGTCTTGAAACATTGAATTGAAAAATGAGTCATAGACAGACAGCGAAAGTGGCCTCAGCGTTTTTTTTCTTCTTTTCTCTTATTCTGAGAGCCATAGAGCAAGCGAGACATGATAATAAGTGGTTTCCGATTTTAAAGTAAATGTCCCAAGTAACCCACTAGTCAGAATCTATTATCTCTCCACCTCCTGTGTTTCTGCTCTTGAAAGAATATTAAAAGTAGGATTAAAGCCCCCTCTCTCACACCGCTGGCTCCATATGCCACTTTCACATTTTGTTATCACTTCAGCACAGAAATAAGGGGGAAGTTTAGTTTTAGGCTGGAAGGACAGTAGAAATAGAATGATAACAGATACGGGAAGTGTGTAGGCATACATGGTTAACACGTGGGATCAAATGTAGCATTTGGGTGAGATTATCATGAACTACACGCTGTACTTACAGCTCCAGACAACCTTTTTATCTTCTGACCTCTCGAAACCAACTCCTACACATTAGCCTTCAGTGTGCACATATTGTACAGTTTATGTGGTTGACCTTCGTTATCACACATGGTTTACTCTGCAAAACAATACACGTGATTAATGTTCGGAAGAAGATGGCAAATATACATTTTTATTAAAGTAGAACATAATCTCTACAATATATTTATTGTAGAGATTACCAGCTGAATTAATTCATCAATTAAGGCTTGTAGCTATGCGCGCGACATGGCTTTAGGTATGGTGTCAGACAGCCAGCCACTTTAGTCCAGACTAAAACCGTTGGAGGGATAGCCATGAATATTTGTAAAGATGTTCATGGTGTCCAGAGAACTGATCTTCGCTGATACTCCAGGAGAATCTCCAGGAGAATCAAGTGATTCCATAATCCTTCATGTAGCGCCATCATCAGATCAGTATTTGAAATTGCTCTCCTGAATGGTTGGGATGGATGGCATCAATGTAAGGTAAAAAAAAAAAAAAAAGGTTTAACAGATAATTTAGTTAGTTGAACAGTTAAAGACAATGGAGTACTCGCTCATCCCTAAAGACTGATGATCAGCCTCAGTTATATTTTCTGTTTACTGGTTACTGTAAATACCAAATGTTAACATGCCAACACGCTAACATTCTGAACATTGTAAACATTTAGCTTAAACCACCTTTATGCCTAACTACAGCCTGCAAAGACGCTAGTGTGGCTGTAGACCAGGGGTCGGCAATTAGCGGCCCGCGGGCCAGAACTGGCCCGCCATCAATTATATCTGGCCCGCTAGATGACGATGATTTATTTTAATATATACATATATATTTTTAAATATATCTTTTAAACCTCATGTTTCCCTTCAAAATACAACAATTCCACAGATTTCACAACATTTATTGAAAAGTAGCTGATAAGTAACGTGACAAAACAGCAGCCAGAACATCCTTGCAGCCTCTTTACTTGACGCACAGGTCGGAACGCTAATTGGCACGTGCGTGCGCTGTAACCTGGAAAATAAAAGTGTCCTGTGTCCCTCTTGCAACGGACAACGTGAACAAATATGTTTTATTAAATGAAAAAAACAAAACCAAACAAGGTCGGCAGATCTGCGCTGCTGTATACATTAATTACGGCAGGTTGCTAGGGCAGGTTGACTGTTTCATGACAGACGCAGTGGGCGTTTAAGGCCGTAAAACCCCTAACCACACACTTTTATACACCTTGTTACACGCAATTTGTACAGTGCTCCCTTAAAAAATCAGGACGTTCAACATACGTGCGGTTCTCACTCAGCCAATCAGGACGCAGCATTTGTTAATTTGGAATTGGATATTTGCGGGTGATGTTGAGGAGTTCAGCGTTTACTTAAATTTGTTTTGGTTTGTTTGAGGATTTGTACCAACACCCTTCTCCTGCAGATGCTGCTTTTTGCATGAATCACATCAAATGAGCCAGCTTATCCAATAAAAAGCCAAAGAAAGGTAAGGCTGTATGATGTGCCAGTTGGAGAAGATTAGCACGGGGGCATCGCAAATTCTTTTTATGTGCTTGGCACTGAGTTGATATGCTTATCCAGACAGGCCTCAGGTGTGACTGTAACTAATTACTGCTTGTTTGTGCTTCATTTATTTTTACAATGTTGAACGAGGACTTGTAAACAAAGTCATAGTCAGAGCTATTGGCAGTGAATAATGACAAATTAGATTCCATGCCCTGGATATTTTGCACTTTGCACCTGTGAGTTCAGACTTGAGTTTAAAAATGCTGGACTTGAGGCATGTCTTTGTGTTAGTTAAATTGGATTTACATCACAGCCCATCAGCCAGCTGGGCTAATATGTCCAATACCAATGTATTATTGCAAATACATTGGTATTTCTCTTTAAGAGGAGCAAAGAGATGGCAAATCTATATGAACCTCAGTACATATCTCCACCACAATGCTTTAAGATTTTTACATTTTAGCAAATGTAATGCTGAACTATGGGTGGCACAGTTAGCACTGCCGCCTCACAGCAAGAAGGTTCCTAGTTCTAACCTCAGCTGGGCCTTTCTGTGTGGAGTTTGCATGTGTCCCCATGGGTTACTGTAAGACATGCACATCCTGCATGGGTACCTGGGTACTCCAGCTTCCTCCCACAGTCCAAAGACATGCATGTTAATAGGTTGTAACCCTAAATTGTCCGTAGGTGTAGGTGTGAATGTCAGTGTGAATGGTTGTTTGTCTCTGGTCCAAGTGTCAGATGGGAAGACTCGAGGCTCCAGGCTACATTAGCTGCTACTAGCAAAACATAATATTTTTTTAAGCTACAGGTTTTTAACAGACAGCACATATCTGCAAGTAAATGGACTGATGAGAGTGCTGGTGCTCCAGTGATGCTTTGTGTAAGTTGTAGGATGACCCGCTTGTTTGACCTCATGCTCGCCTTTGCCCATTTGGGTTTGTTGGCCTCTCCCAGTAACAGTTGTACTTTTGATCTTTGACCGCATAAAGACTGTTTTCTGCCCTTCAACCTCTACCTTGTGAGTCTGCACTTAAATCCTGATTTATGTGACTCGAATGCACCAGGAGCACTCAGACCATGAAAATACCAATGCAATTACTGCAGGCATTTTCATTAAGCTGCTGAAAGGGCTAAAAAGCACGGAAAGCCATGACAGAAGGTAGCACTGTCTCTCTCATTTTCATGCTTGATACGTCTTAAAGATATTACTGTGAAGGTTAGCTGACGTTATTATTGGCATATAAATGTATGGGTTTATAAAAAGTATCTTTTAAATAATGCTTTATGTTTTCAAGTCTTTTCTAATTGTGTCCTTTCTTGACCTAACCATGAACATCTTTTAGAAGGTAAATATGTATTCATACACAGCAAATTGTGAGCCCAAGTACGTGGAAAATGAGAAATTGTGTGTTGGTATTGTTTTTCCATTTGTGTTAAGTGTAGCATACTGTTCATCCGTTTCAGATCCAGAGGTTAACTTCTGTAACGTACCTTGATCTCTGACGTTCCTTGGAGAAAGGTAAGTAAGGTAAGCACAAAGGTAAAGTATTACTGTGTTTGTGCCTTGCAAACTGTGTACTTGTACTTACTGGTGGCGTTATTAACAAAATATTGAAGGAACCACAGTCAGACAAATAACATGAGCCAAAATCCTTTTGAATCACCAACAACGAAGGACTAAGAGATAAAGCTCCTGTCAAGTGTTCAGTAATTTTGTGTATCTAGACTTAATTGTGGATATTTCTTTGAGAGTTTTAAAATGTTTAGTAATGGTGGGATTTACAAAATCTGCATTTGTGAATGAAACACATCCTTGTCAAAACATAATTTCATTTAAAGCATACTTTTTAAGCATAGGCTCTAAAATATGGGTAGCAAGCTCATGCCCAATTTATATCTGATCCTAGATTGTATATTATGCTTCATAGTCTTTGATACATATCTCGCTGTGTTATTTCAGTCACACGTCTGTTCATAAATGTGTTCTGGGATTGTTGAATAAATAAACTCAAACCAAATGCTGGAAATTTTTCAAAACCCATAATAATAATAATAATAATAATGGTTTGGTTTCTTTAAACCAAACCAAAAGGTAAAATCAAAGATGCTGCAGGACTTGCCTCTCACAGACTGAAGTGTCCTTCACAGCAGTGCATACAATGGGAGGCAAATTGTTTCTTTGTCCTCTCTGCAGTTCTTTCTATATACTGTAATTTGAACATTCTCCCCATAACAAATCTGGGACTCAAATGTCGTAATAGCAGATGGCAGCCATGCAGGATCCTGTTATGTAGCATACGCTCCTGGAACAGAGCCATCATTTCATGAAATTGACTTATATTCACTAAAAATCCAATATTAGAGTTTAATGCAGAGTACA
This sequence comes from Collichthys lucidus, assembly GCA_004119915.2. Lineage (NCBI taxonomy): Eukaryota > Metazoa > Chordata > Actinopteri > Sciaenidae > Collichthys > Collichthys lucidus. The sequence goes on from CM014083.1 coordinate 5,062,225, forward strand.
GAATACAAAGACTGTATTTCTTTGTTTGTGGAATTAGAGCAAAACTACACTAAGCATAAAAAAGAGGAGCAAAAAGAAAGGACGAGTAGTGAGTGGAAGGCTTAGCCTATATTTGTGCTAAGTTCATTTACTGTCAAAGTCAAATTGGATACAGTAATGGTTTGACTTTCAGAGAAAGTCATTATAGATTATATAACACAGGCTGAAGAGACTATTTATAAGGATTTGCCTGACAGTGAAAGTCACACAGACTATACATAACTCCAGCTGATGTATGGCTGCCATTAGCCAGATGCTTCTAACCAGCTGTTTGGATGAATGCCCACCTCTGGAAATCATTTCCCTTTTCTCTACACTGAAGTTTGTTTTTATTTACAATGAAAGGACATTTTGGGAGAACAGTGTGCACCTTGGGATCTGTGAATTATAGTGCACACAGAAAGTGTGAATGACTGCGGAGGTCCCACGCCAGTCATTGAACATTGGCAGAACGGCATCCTTTGCTGCAAATCACAAAGAGCTCAATTAGAGCTTCACAACATGTTCAGGTCTAATTTTTAGATCCAGCATTAATGCCTTTAAGGTCTGCTGAGGTGATTTTGATAATGAAATGCTAGGTTACCTTCAACAGTTCATGTTGGCTGCACTGAAGTTTTTTTTTTTTTGAGCTAGTTCAAAATCAATTCATCAGGCTACTGTTCTCAAAGCTTCTCTCTACTGTTCAGTTCATCTTCCCCTGGCATCTTGTTCACCGTAACACAGCATTTTGCTTCTACTCCACATGAAACATTTTCATGTGTTTCATGTGAAAACAGTCAGATGGGAAGGGAGTTTTCACAGATATTAATTTCCGTTATGAGTCAGTGGCACAGTGGTGTGCACTACACCCACACCAATAAGCATTGTGTCATACCACATGCCATCTTTCCATCAGAAAAGTCCCTTATTCACCTCGGTACTGTAATGTTATTGGCTGTTAGTCTCAGAGGCTGTGCTCAAACCTGGACATAGATGACTGTAGCAGCCCTCAGAATCGCTTATAGACTGAATCAAACAGGAAGCACTCCGCTCTGTTATAAGAGTTTCAGTTTTCATTGGATGTTAAATTAGTGCACGCCCCCAAGTGCAGGAGGAGCCATCAACAACTTTTTATGATTTACAGGAAATTCTAAACTCTAAAATTTCATGAAGAATACCTGGAAACACCCAAAAAGACTTTTTTTTTTTTCCAAACACTGGAGGGTAAGTGACATGTATGTCCATATACGTGTGATATAAAACACTCAAATATCAAATTTGACTTCATGGGAACATTAAACTTATTGAAGAGTGACACAAAAGTCATTAACAGTAACAGTTAGCAAACTCAATTATGAACAGTATAATAGTTTCAGTTTATTCAGAAGCTATATGTGTACCACTGACTCCTGTCTCATAACTGCCTGTAAACTATTGCTCTTGTGTTTTACCTCCCACAGAGGAGGTTAAATGAAATTGAAAAGTGAATGGTGCTAAAAGCCATGATAGCTTCCTCTCCTGCTCTCCCAGCTGACCTTGGTTAAAAATGTGCCCTGGCTCCAACCGGTAGTTACAGTACAGTGAAGTGGATCCTGTAGCACAGTGACCGTCAGGTCTTTTTCTACATTACAACCAGGCTGAGCAGACATTAGCTGCTTCACTTTCAGGAGTCTAAGTGAGTGTGAAAGCTACTTAAGAGCCCGTGGGGGAGTAATAGCTGAGTGAGTGCCTGTGCTGCTTGTCTTTTATTGTCTGCTTTGATGAAATGGGTGGAGGACTGTGGATTGGGTGCATCTGTCCATCTGTCTCTCCGTCACGCTCGTTCACGCTCATAACTTATGATGCTACTGATCTTAAATAGGCGAAACTTTATGGATTGATGTGTGTCACTGCTCCCCTGTGGCATATGAAAATGATGCTGATTGTTCAAAAGAGGCTTATTTAATGATTAGTTTGTAGAGTTAAGCAGAAAATCTCTGAAACAGTTGATTGGATTTTCATGAAGCCTCAGGGAATGATGTACGCATGTCATTCCTCCATGATATATTTGTTTTTCTCAGGCTTGAGGGTGTGGGGTGTTTGTATATTTGTTCATTGATCATACTTTACCAAAATTTGGTGATGATACATCTAATTTCTGTCTTGCACTTAACGACCCAAGGGGGTAGTAACAATGCTGCTTGTATGTGTCACACAGTAACTTAAAAAAATTACTCATTTTGGTCCCCATGCTGCTGGAAAAAGACGAGCACACGTACAACTCACTGACCCATTAAATCTTTGCATCATTTGTAGTTCATGTGACGTGTTTATTTGTTTCAAGTTCCCAGCAAAAGGCTTGTGTGGCTCAGATTTGGTCTTTTTTCTATGACTTGATTATCTGTCCCATTTATGTTTGACTTTCAGCCAGCTCAGTCTGCTCTGTGCTACTTGTATTCCCCTGAGAGACCTCTCCTGAGACACTTTTGAAATATCCCATGGCACATTTGGTGAACTCACAAACATTGTCTAGAATGGGTGCATCGCAGTCAGGGTAATCGACATGCATTGTATTAAGTTGCAAGCACACAAAGTGTGTTACACAAATGTCAAATACCACATGCTTCTGAAAGTGTGTAAATGTGTGCTGTGCAAGGATACTAGATGTTGTTAATGAAGCGCCTGTTCAACAAAAAAGAAAAGTGTTGACCCTGAGCTCACCACAGTATAACAGATGACTTGTAATATTGTACAACAATATGTTGTTACTAACAATCAGGCAATGTGAGACAAAGCTTACCATGGTTAAATTCCAGATTTTTTACACTGTACAATATCAGCATGTTCTTAATTGTGTAATTTTGTGTTACATTGGGTTTCTTTCTGTCAAAGTTGAGCTGCAGTATACCTCTATAGTTACGTCTCATTTTAAATGGTGCATTTACCTAAAGTTTTGTTAAATCGAGTTGAGCAGTGGTTAGTTTTTGGTTCTTGGAGGTTCTTGATAGGGTGCATGCACAAAGCATAAGGGGTTGCAGAGGTTCAGGAGAAGCTAATAACAAAATTTTACCCAGGGGCACATCACCGTACCAGGCTGTAAACATGTTTATTTTTGCTGTGAAGGTGGACATTTGAACATGGGTGGATGACGTTCTGTAGCCAGTCTCATGTGACTGTTTGAGGCACTGCAGTTTTTGTCACTTCTGCATTGGCTTCACTTGCTCCATGGTTTACACACAAACATCCATCTTTCTCCTCACTCAGTCATTCCATCCATTATTGATTTGTACAGTTTAAATGCAGGTTTAAATGCAGAGCTCCACCAAAAGCCAGATTACTAAGTAGTAACTGTGACTGCATGTTGACCTGTGCCAAATCTAAACCAAGTCAGGATTATATGGGAAGACAAAAGAAAACGAGTAATCTATTTTAAAGCCAAGAGCATTTTCATGCTGCCTTTGTTGTCTTTGGGATTTCTATTCTGTTGTTCTCGGTTTTATCAAATATCGAGGTCCATAATACAAAACCTGAAGTAGAAGTTTGGAGAGAACTTAAGGCTGACACTCTGTATGCTGACATGATACGAGCTGTGGGGATACTGTACCTGCCGGCTTCTATAGGTTGTGTTCTGACCCGTGAAACCCAGGCGGAGACAGAAGTAGAGCGGCACAGTTTTATAGCCATCAAATCCTGTCTGACAGTATACATTGTTCAGTGTGTGTGTGTGTGTGTGTGTGTGTGAGGATGTTTGAGATAGATGCACACACATATGCATCAAAACAAAAAGTATCTCACATTTGTTTGTGCCTCAAACACTATATATCTATATATTCAAACCCCTTTCACACACACACACACACACACACACACACACACACACACACACACACACACACACACACACACACACACACAGTACCTAAGAGCTGTTTCTTAGCAACCATCTTAGACTGTTCTCTGCAGAATGTGAGTAGGCGCCTTCCCTCTCCCTCAGTGTCTGTCAGACTGATACCAATTAGTGGTCGTCATGGCGATACCATTTAGTGTCTGTTACAGTAATGCCGCTTACTGTATCTGTCATAGTGAAACCAATTAGTGCCTTCCACCCCGTTAATTACCACGTGGGCTTCACCGCCGGTGTCATGTGAACAGGTTGTGTGAAAATGTGAGAGGTGCGGTGTTACATCACAGTCAGGAGCAGTCCTGTTTCGTCCCTTAAACACCAATATAGGTGTAAATGTGGAGGACTCATCTGACATGACAAGAACTTCAGTGATCCCGGTACAGAGAAAAAAAAGATTGTTGATGTCGTAATTAGGCGGTTTTTAAAATACCGACATGGCATATCTGCATCGCAGCCATGCCTGGTTAAACTTCAGGGTAATGCACATGCATTGTGTTGAGTTACAAGAACATATAGAATTGTCAAATACCACATGCCATGTCCCATTTATAGTAAAATATACTGTACAATGAAGCAGGGTATGACTTAGGGTGTGGCTACTTTGTTACTGACAAGTCACTAGCACAGCATATCCTCTGGCTTTCAGTCAGATCCAATTAGCCAGTGTTAAGCCACCATGGGCAGTCTTATTTTAATTTCTAATTTATCTTTTCACTTTCAGGACACCGGCTCTACACACAATATATGAGTCATATAATATGGTGATATATTATTTGACATCTCTAATGAGTTTTTGTCATAATTTGTATCAGAATTATTTCTGATACCATCATATATTGGAGGGTAAATGAAGCACTAATGCAGGAGTTTTCCAATGACCCTTATCCTTTACCTATTGTCTGACTAGATTATGTGATAACTGGAAAAATATTAATCCAGCATCATCAAATCTCAAACACAAAGACTCCAGCAGTCTCATGAAACTATAACAGAAAGAAAGGTGATAATGTCTTTCTGAAACGTACCTGCAGATAGGACCTGTGATGTTGTCTTGTTTTTCTGTGATCAGGCATATCCTGATTAGAACCATGGCCATGTCCTACCTCAGACTTTAGAATCACTTGAAACATTTTAAGATCATTAAAAAACAAACCAAAACTCAACCCTGCTTTTGTCAAATTTGATATGGAGTTTTGAGTAGTGTTGTTACTTGTTTCAAGTGTTTTAGGTCATTTATCAAACAATTTCTGGTTCAGGACTCTCACATGTGGCACTTTGCTAATTTTGAATACTCTGAAGTTTTGGACTATTGGTAAGTGTCACCATGTGCTGTCAAAACTCCAATGGGCCATCCATCCATCCATCGATCCATCCATCGATCCATCCATCGATCCATCCATCCATCCATCCATCCATCCATCCATCCATCCATCCATCCATCCATCCATCCATCCAACCATCCAGCCAACCATTTTCTTCCTCTTATCTGGTGTTGGGCTGCAGTGGCAGGTTTAGCAGGGCACTACAGGAGTCCCTCTCCCCAGCAATGCATTCCAGCTCCTCCTGGGGGATCCTGAGGTGTTTTCAGGCTGGGCTCTGTAGTCCCTGCAGCAGGTTTTTGGGTCTGCCCCAGGGTCTCCTCCCAGTTGGACATGCCCTGAACACTTCCAAGGGAAGGCGCCCAGGGGGCATCCTAATCGGATGCCTGAACCATTTCAGCTGAGCCTTTTGGTCATTTTGGTTGTTTTATGTTAATGTAAGTTGAATACTTTGAACTTTTCTCACATTTCTCACATTGAATAAGTTGATCTGAAGAAAACCCACAGTATCCTACAGTGAAAGCATATATAGTTTTCCAGGCCTCATTTCAAAGAACAATGTCTCTGCATGCAGTAAACATCAGGGAAAAAAAGGCGAGTAAACATAGAAAAGGAGGTCAGAGGGAGGGGATGCAGAGATATTTTTTCCTCTCACCTCCGGCGTATACAGTAGAAATCAGACTCCAGACCCCCGCCGAGTCCCGGGGAAGTTACAGTGTGATCTCACTGCTTTGTACAGTAGAGAACAGAGTCACCTCTGCATGCTGATGTGCTGCCTACTGTGGAGTAGGGTTTGCCTCCTGCTGTGTGTGCGTGTGTGTGTGTGTGAGTGAGAGAGAGAGAGAGAGAGAGAGAGAGAGAGAGAGAGACTACATGCCAATAAAGATAGATACAGTCATAGCAGAGAGACAAAGAAAGTAAGAAACAATATTTTCCTGATGATAGAGCTGCTGTATTGTCTGAAACTGTGACTCAACTATGCTGACTCTGCGGTTTTCTTCTCAAACAGAGCACGCGATGAGAGGCTTGAGGCACAAACAGTCAGATGTGAGGCTGAGATTGCTCCAGATATATTCAGGTACTTGAACATGACAGAGAGGGAGAGGGCCGTCAGGTGGATTACTCCGTTTTCTTCAATATTTTGTTTTTCTCTCGTTGTCTTCCGTCTCTTTATTCTCTGATTGACTGATGTCAGCTGAAACTGCAAGCAGCCCAAACTTTCTCTGTGTTGTGTTGCAGCGGCGCTGTCACCTCTTGTCACCTTCACGTCACACTGTCGTCTCGCCGTGACACTGCAAAAAAAAAAAAAAAAAGAAAGCTCAAAGAATGTGTTTGTGGAGGGAGTTTCTACATATTGCGTGACAGTTGCCTCATGTTGCGTCAATGACACAGTCAAAAGGTAGTGACTTTACTGCTGTAGGCCCTGAAATAAAAATAATGGGACCTTGCTGTACAGTACTAGGAAATAGAAGGTTGTTTTAAAGACTTAGCTCCAGCTATTTTGTACTGGACTTTGATCAAAACTCAATGGAAACATTTAAGAAAGAATGGTCAAAATCATCGCAGCACAGGTCGAGACATTCAGACTTTTATTTTGGGTCAGGATTATTGGCTGAAATATGTGCCACCAGAAACTGAATTTGAATCGTTTGAATCAGGACGCCTCTTCGGCCAATCAGCACCTGCGTTTCTGAGCATGTAACATAGTGGTCAGGTTATTTGTTGCCACCCGCCATAAATCGGAGGAATGGCGTTAAATTTGAGTCTAGCTGTCCCCGGGGAAAAAGAAAATCTGTCCTGGGACACAATTTGTCCTGTTTTTTGGGGAAAATGTAAAAACTTCTTTTGGTTTCCTTTGTTCTGTAGTCCAGAAAGATTCCCATGCTTCTGGAGCTATTTAACCCTCTGGGGACGGATTGGGCGGATCCGCCTAATCCGCCTCGTAACTTTTACATATCTGTGATTATCTCTGAAACGCTTATGATAGAGCGATGTGGTTTTTGGGTTTTTGTTTTCTTTGAGATTCAGCTGAAGACAGAAATATATGGTTAAAAGACCAATGGAAAAGTAGATGTAGAAGCAGACTGAAAGCGCAGTCATCGAATGGACAAACGTTACTAGGCGGAATTATTTATTTTTCAACCAATCAGTGGATGTATCTATGACGTAGCCTAGCCAATCAAAGGACTCTGGGGTCTTGTGGGGGAGTGACAACAGAGAGAGAGAGCTGTGTGCAGAACAGAGTGACAGAATAACTTCATAAACACATATTAAATGAGACTGTAAGATAATATAACAGATGACTGGTAGAACAAAAATTTAATATTAGAATTAATCCGTTTGTTTATTTATGTAGTCTAGTTTTCTTTACCTTTCAGTCTCTCATATTCAGAATAAATATGATCAGCACCATGGACAACACCTCCCTCTCCACAGTGACACTGTCCATGGTGCTTTTTCCACTTGTTTGATTTACTTTTCAACTTTATTTAACGTTTCCTGCATTTTCCAAGTTATGTTTATGTCTCTATGTGTTCACCTTTGTTCAGTGACTCAGTATAAAATTGCAGTTTTAGCCCTGGCATGAATGATTGAGAATACAGACAGTATAAACAAAATTGTTGATGTTTACATGGGATTAATGGAAGAAAGAGGTAATTACACTGTAGTTTCTGTGCAAGGGAATATTGAAAGATGTGCACATATGCATGTAGCTTACCTGCACTTAAGGACTCCAATGGGCTTGAATACTCATGAATTGTGTCTTACGTAAAAACTTAATGGCTTGTTGAATTCAATGTGTTCTGACAAGCTAACAGTATGTAACAGTTTATATGTATTTATTAATCATGGGATAAATTATTAGTGTTGGGGTCTAGATGCACAACAGCAACATTTTAATGAGAATTTAGGCAGAAAATTGAAACTTTTCAGGCTACAGTAGCCATTAAGGTTACCTTTTACATTTTGATAATGAAATGGTAATTAAAGGTTATACAACAAAAAGTTGCACTGGGTAAGCATGTGGAACTTTAAAAAGTACTCTGCTCTGACTTGCTGGAGCATGAAGACATATTTAATTGGGTGGTTGCGACCCTAAAAATATTCGTTCTCATTATGCCATATGTTAAAAGAAGACACTGAGGAATAAAACTAATTGAGTTGAGATACTAAAATTATTCACACTTACGTAATATTAATGAGGCAAAAGCAGAAGCTGTGTGAAGCTATGACCTGAACACTTCTTTCTTCAGTACTTCAACATTACTACATTTTGATTGGACTTTCTTGAGTACTGATTATAGTAAACACTCCTGAACATGACCAATTGACCAATGATCAATTAGTAATACTAATGTAAACATATCAGAGGGCCATGTGCATATACCCTCTCTTTCATTGTTTCTGGAGGATGGTTGTGATCTAATATTTATGTAATTCATAGTTTTCAGTCACGCTCCAGCAAGACAACCTAAACTGAACACTCTGCAGGACCACAGAAGGGGGCAATCCATTTTCCACAAACATTTAGAACACTGCTCCAAAAAAGAAAAACAAAACAAAGATGAATTAACTGCAAGTTTTGGCCACTTTTGACCACTGACAGTATAAAGAATGGATGTTTTATCTGTAACATCAACCACAGGTTTATAAATAGCCCCTGTGAATCTCACTGTAGTGGCTCTGGCCGTCATCATCATTGCAGTTCTGCCTCTGCCGTCTCCTGCCGTGTCTGTGCAAAGACATGGATCATTGATGGAGCTGAAGCAGGATCAATGATGCCTGGGTGCTCAAACAAGCCACCTGTAAAGGTTGTCAATCAAAGTGGCCACACTCTCAATTCTGCAGAACTAAATAATTATATAGCTCAATTCCAAAAAAGTTGGGACGCTGTGTAAAATGTAAATAAAAACAGAATGTAATGATTTGCAAATCTCACAAACAGACAGAGAAATAGATCAGGCTATGGGATGCAGATATGAGGAAAAATGTACTAAATATTGTTCCAGCCTCTGATCCATATGTGGACATCCCAATATATCATGAAGCACTGAAAGAAGCATCATACAATACAGATACTGTGAAATCAGGCCATCCCTAATTTGTGCATTTGACCAAGAAGCAAACTGCTCACAGATAACAATCCGAGGCCAAAACAACTTTTGGAAAAGTTCTGAGAGTGCATGAGTCACATTTTCTGAATGATGTGCAAGTATGGCAGGATGGCAAGAAAAGGGCTGTTACTTTTTCTAAAAAATGGGGACAAAACTCATCAAAGATTTGAGTGGCAAATGTCAGAAAAAGAAATTACACTGAAGTGTTTGACTTCATACAAACTCACACAGGGCATCACCCATATACCCCAATCCCGAAGGTGAAAAATCATTTCATAGTCTGTCACTTTAATCTCGGAGTGGCAGTGATTCAATTCGAGCAATATCTGAGTCTCTGCTGACATTTAGAATTTGCCATCTACAAGAAAAGTTCATGCAACTTGATAAAGCTCAAATTAATTTACAAATGTGCACACAACTGTTTTAATTAAGAGTTTCCCTGCTCTTCGTGTTCTGTGCCTGTTTTTGTCTGTCTCCCCTGTCTGTGCAGGCTGGGCATGGCTGACCTACTTCTTTGACCACTCACCTCACTTTGACTCCACCTGCTCCTCACCTCATCAGCTCCTGCAGTATTTAACTCTGCTTCACCCTTCCAGACTCTGCCAGTTCATTGTTGTACCTTTTGCGGTAACTTCTCACGTACCAGCTCTGAGAAACTTATTTTGCCCTTCATTTTTGGATGCCTGTTTCTCACCCTCTTTGTCTTTGTCCTTCTGTCCTGAAGATTTCCCTTTCTCCTGTGGCATCTGTTCATGTTACGTCTTGGTAATAGAAACCTTCAAAACCAATTCCTGTTTGTGGTCTGTATTGTGGGTTCAGTGTTCTGCCAAAGCTCAAGCTTAACACATCTGTGCAGATCATTGCTTATACTTTGGGGAAACTAAGCTGCACTGCACTGACTTGAGGTTGGTAAATCTATCTGGCACTTTTTGTGTGTAAGCCAAGTCTGCTTCACCCGAAGGTCCACCTAAGCCAGGTATGGAGATGACGCTAGACACTAAAAGTCCTTTCATCGCTATGGCCATAGCCAGAACATATCAGAATCCAATAGGCTGCACACTGTGAGCATGTCTTAAACAGCACCAGTCTCTCTCTTGTGCCTCGGATAGTTTTTTGGCAACCATCACTTCCTCTGACTTAAGGTCATTATGGTAATGCAGTTCCAGTTCTGATAAATGTGTCTTAGACAGAGAAGTTAAGATTATATGCCTTAATTCCATTTCTTCATTCATAATACCAAAACACATTTAAGCTCAGATCATTCTGTCCAGTATATAACAATTTCTGTTTTTCTGTCTCAGCACAACTGACTGCCACAAAAAAAGACTCAACAAGACAACTCATTCAATTTGTCTTGTGTCTGTCTGTTCTGGGACTGTTATCTGGTTAGCCAGGCCTTTGTTCTGGCATGAAGATGGGCAGAGGTTCTCTTTAAGGTAATTAAACATTGTATCTTTTTTATTGCAGTGCTTGTTTAAGATCGATGGTGTCCTTTTGTAGGTATCTGTGTAAACATTGTGTTACAAACAGGAGTGACTGGAAAACAATCATCAAATACACCAAAGAGAAATTACTTTCACCTTTATTCCCACTGCCACTCAATGACAGGGAAACTGCTAAGCGCTATATTCACTGAACATGGACAATTTGTGTTTCAGAGCTGTGATTTGACCTTTGAGTGTCTACAAACTTATGGTGGGAAACAAGTGAAATTCTAAACAAAAGTATGGACCAAGCTGAGTTTTTTGAGACCTGTTTGTTGCAGGACGTGATGAAAGATAAATGATAAATATAGCGCCTTTCTAGTCTTCCGACCACTCAAAGCGCTCTACACTACATATCTCATTCACCCCATTCACACACATTCATGCACTGATGGCATTGGCTACCGTGCAAGGTGTCAACTGCTCATCAGTTTAAGGATCTAAGCATTCATAGACATTCATACACCGATAGCACAGCCTTCGGGAGCAACTTGGGGTTCAGTATTTTTGGCATGCAGACCGGAGGAGCCGGGGATCGAACCACCGATCATCTGATTAGTGGACGACCCGCTCTAAGATATATTACTTAAGGGTGTAGTTTTCAGATATGGGCACACATTTTAAGTAATCCTTTCTCAACAGAGTTGATTGTAAATTGCAGTGATTGCTGATGTAGCATCAAAAATATTATCTCTGTAAAAACTGGGAACCTCTTATTAACTGTACCGTCAATATACCTCACAGACTGAGATTGTAATTCAGCTGGAATCCTTGATTCCCTCATCTCACTGACAATTCGCTGTCAAGGGTTGTAGTGAGATATCTGTAAATGATTTATTATTGGAAACAAAAGACTGAGTGAGAAGCTTCAACTTGTTTGAACTCTGTAGAATTGCTGCTGGGTTGTGGTGCAACTCCTGAAATTCTGCTAGTTAGTTTAAGTTGCTATTGCCTCCTAATAACACTACCATCTCAATCTGACTGGAAGATTGGAGGTATGCTGTTTAATGGGGCTGTATACTTCAGCAAGACACAATCAAACTGCTGCAAAACTATCATGAAATCAACACAAAAGCAATTTATGAATGTTGACCTTAAACCAAAGATGCACAGATGTTTACCCAAAATAGTCAATGTCATTTCAGTTTCCATGTTTGATAATCTTCATATTACCTGAGGATTGCATTTCCCCATTTTTCTTTTTTCATAACAACTTTTCTTAAGAAAATGCTTATATAAAATCTACATTTGACACTAAGATGTACCACACCATGAATATTAAAGCTGCACAAATAAAATCAACAGAGTGTGAGGAATGTAATTTCTCAGTACAAGAAGATACATTATTCATTGAACATACATTAGACCTATACATTAACCTATAACACAGTATCCATACATTAAAACTGACCTGAGATGAATCAAATTTTAAATATGATATATAAATGAAATGTATATATATGACATTGATTGGCATTAACAGAAGCCAATAGACTGTGCATTACATCCTCACCGCTATGCACGCCATGCATTACAGGTAGCACCTGCTATGAGCTGGTGTCAGTGTTTACCTTCCTCTTCAAACCTGGGACTAAACAACCTCAGAGACAAGAGGTCACCAGGGAATGCCGTAGCCTGCTGGGGTGGTTTACTTGCCAGGTTTTAAATCAAATCAATTCAAATCAATTTTTTCAATCTGTACAGGGAGTGACACCCTCTGATCTCTGATCTTGGTTCCTGTCAGAACGCGTGCAGCAGCACTCTGAATTAACTGTAAAGTCCCAAGAGACTTATTAGAGCAGCCTGATAACAAAGAGTTACAATAGTCCAGCCCTGAAGTAACAAATGCGTGGACTAGTTTTTCTGCATCCGCTTGAGAGACAATGCGTCTGATTTTAGCGATGTGACGTAAGTGGAAGAATGCAATCCTCGAAATGTGTTTAATGTGGACGTTAAAGGACAAATCCTGATCAAAAACAACTCCAAGATTCTTTACAGTGGAGCTGGAGGCCAGGGTGATCCCATCTAAAGTAACTAAGTCTCTAGAAAGAGAGTTTCTGAGGTGTTTGGGTCCAATTACAAGAACTTCGTTTTTTTCTGAATTTAACATTAAAAATTTGTGGGTCATTCAATTTTTTATATCCTTAAGGCATACTTGGAGTTTAGTTAACTGATTGGTTGCATCAGGCTTGATCGATAAATATAATTGGGTGTCGTCAGCATAACAATGAAAATTGATAAAGTGATTCCTAATAATGTTCCCTAAAGGAAGCATATATAAACTGAATAGAAGTGGCCCAAGTACAGAACCTTGTGGGACTCCATGACAAACTTTGGTATGCATGGAGGATTCATCATTGACGTGAACAAACTGAGATCGATCTAAGAAATACTAAGAAAAATTTTTCCACAGATTTCACAACATTTATTGAAAAGTAGCTGATAAGTAACGTGACAGCAGCCAGAACATCCTCGCAGCCTCTTTACTTGACGCACAGGTCGGAACGCTAATTGGCACGTGCGTGCGCTGTAACCTGTGGAAAATAAAAGTGTCCTGTGTCCCTCTTGCAACGGACAACGTGAACAAATATGTTTTATTAAATGAAAAAAACAAAAACAAACAAGGTCGGCAGATCTGCGCTGCTGTATACATTAATTACGGCAGGTTGCTAGGGCAGGTTGACTGTTTCATGACAGACGCAGTGGGCGTTTAAGGCCGTGAAACCCCTAACCACACACTTTTATACACCTTGTTACACGCAATTTGTACAGTGCTCCCTTAAAAAATCAGGACGTTCAACATACGTGTGGTTCTCACTCAGCCAATCAGGACTCAGCACCCCCCCCCGCCCCCCCCCCCCCCCCCCCCCCCCCGCCCCCCCCCCCCCCCCGGCCCCCCATGGTCATGGCCCGCAATGGAATTGTCAGAAAAAAATTGGCCCGCGTCCAAACTTAATTGCCGACCCCTGGATTAGTCCTTTGTCTGATGCCTTTAGGAGGTCATTTGTAACTTTGACTAATGCGGTCTCTGTACCATGATGCACTCAATCCTGACTGAAAATCCTCAAATAGACTATTGTTATGGAGAAAGTCACACAGTTGATTAGCTACAGCTTTCTCAAGTATCTTAGACAGAAAGGGGAGGTTTGATATCGGTCTGTAGTTGGCTAAGACCTCTGGGTCTAGAGTGGGCTTTTTAAGAAGAGGTTTAATTACAGCTACCTACCTAAAGGACTGTGGTACATATCCTGATAATAAAAACAGATTAATCATATCCAATAAAGAATGACTAACTAGAGGTAAAACATCCTTGAGCAGCCTGGTTAGGATGGGGTCTAAGAGACAGGTTGACAGCTTAGCTGCAGAAATGATTAAAGTTATTTGATGAAGGTCGGTGGGAGAAAAACAGTCTAAATACATATCAGGTTTTACAGCTGTTTCCAAACTTGCTGTATCAGAATGCAGATCAATGCCTGTTGAGGGCAAGAGGTGATGGATTTTGTCTCTGATAGTTATAATCTTATCATTAAAGAAGCTCATGAAATCATTGCTACTTAGACCTAAAGGAATAGATGGTTCAGTAGAGCTGTGATTCTCTGTTAGCCTGGCTACAGTGCTGAAGAGAAACCTGGGGTTGTTCTTATTCTCCTCAATTAAAGAAGAGTAGTAGGCTGCTCTGGCATTACGGAGAGCCTTCCTGTATGTTCTGAGATTATCTTGCCAGACTAGATGAGATTCTTCCAGTTTAGTGGCACGCCATTTGCGTTCAGATTTACGTGCCTCTTGCTTTAATTTACGAGCTATACCATGGTGCTAACCTTCTTTTTCAGAGGTGCAATGGAGTCTAGAGTTGTCCGTAATTAGTCTGTAATACTATCAACAAGATGATCTATTTGTGAGTGGCTAAAGGAAGCAGACAAATCCTCTGTTACAGTTAGACATGGCATTGAATTCAATGTTGAAGGAATCACTTACTTAAATTTGGCTACAGCACTATCAGATAAACATCTGCTGTAGAAGTTTCTGCACAAAGGCTTATAGTCCGGTAGTATAAACTCAAAGGTTATTAAAAAATGGTCAGACAGAAGAGGATTCTGTGGAAAGACTATTAGATTATCAATTTCAATGGCATATGAAAGAACAAGATCAAGAGTGTGGTTCAGACAATGAGTCGGTTAATTTACACTTTGACACAAGCCAATTGAGTCTAATAGAGAGATAAACACAGTACTAAGACTATCATTGTGGTTGTCCACATGAATGTTAAAATCACCTACAATAATTACTTTATCTGTTTTAAGGATCAAGCCTGATGCAAACTCAGACAAAAATACAGACAAAAAGTTTTCCAGGTTGGGTGAGTAAGGCTAAGAACAAGACTTTCAGAATTATAATTTAGTTTAGGTTTAGGATTTGTTATTAGACTTGAGTCAAATATGGCTCCAACTCCACCACCTCGACCAGTACTTCGCGGAACATGAGTATTATATTGACTCGGAGGAGTGGATTCATTTAAGCTAACATATTCATCCTCCTGCAGCCAGGTTTCAGTGAGACAGAACAAATCAATATCATAATCAGATATTAGTTCATTGACTAAGACAGCTTTAGATGACAAAGACCTGATATTCAAGTCCACATTTAATTCTCTTATTTTGGACTGTTGTTGATGTTGATTTAATTTTTATTAAGTTATTATGATGAACTCCTCTTCTGTTTGTTTTATCTTTAAATAATGTAGGTGGACGGGGGACAGACACAGTTGTTTGCTGGACACCACCTCGACCGCCAGCGGTGAAATGACGACATGCGGCTAAACATGTCATCACTGGTCACATTGGGGAGGGGACCAGAGAAAACTACGGAGTCCGACATCGTTTTGGTGTATTCACACACCGATGAAACATTAATTTTAGTGACCTCCGATTGGCGTAACCGGGTGTCATTACCGCCGACGTGAATAACAATGTTACTGTATTTACGTTTATCTTTAGCCAGCAGTTTCAAAAAAGATTCGATGTTGCTCTCTCTGGCATTTAACTATGGCCCCCGGTGTCGCTAACTTCACGTTTCGGACTATGGAGCTGCCAATGACCAGAGTTGGCCTCTCAGCGGGTGTGTCGCTGAGCGGGGAAAATCTGTTTGAAACGTGGAGCGGTTGGTGGTGTACCGTGGGCTTCAGTTTGGGGCTATGCCTCCTTCGGACAGTCACCCAGCCTCCCGGCTGCTTGGGAACTACCGGGGGTCGGCTAACTGAAGCTACCTGCGGCTGTACCGCACCGGCTACCGGGGACTGGCTAACTATCCGAGCTACTGACTCTTTGATGGTGCGCTACCGTGCCTCTAACTCACTGACCCTCGCCTCCAAAGCTACAAATAAACTACATTTATTACAAGTACCGTTATCACTAAAGGAGGACGAGGAGTAACTGAACATGTGGCACACGGGACAGGAGAGAGCAGGAGAGGAGAGAGGAGGAGAGCAGGGAGACGCCATTGCTATAGCTAGGCTAGTTAGTGTGGCTAACAGAAACTGGTGAAACTATCAGATAGTGCTTACTAGAGTTAAGAGACCTGTTTGTGCACAGACAGAACAAGTCAAAGGATAGTGCAGAGATAAGTAAATAGTCGGTGATGTGAGAAATATACGGAAATTTGTTTAGGTGAGCAGAGCAGAGAGCATCGTGGCAACAACACCGATACTGGAAGTGACACAATACGTTACCGCAAAGCACGTCATCGTCAGAGGAGAAGCTAGAAGCAGCACTCTTCACCTTGCTTTTTTTTTAAACTCCTGACATCACAGGGCTGCTAATCTGCTATATATGTAGTAATATTTGTAATTAGCAATCTAATCTAATCTAATCTCTAATCTCCAGCACATATTATTTTCTGTGAGTCCATGTAATGCATGTCCATGTGAGCATGTTGCTATGGGGCCAGTACATGCTACATGTACTGCACTTCACAGGAGGTGATTAAACACAAATCGCCAGATCTGTACATTTCCCGATTCCCATTAAAAACATGTAATCTCTGAGGCTCGGGAGCAAGGGTGAAAATTAGTTAGAATCTTCCACACATGAAATTTCATGGGAAAACGGACATTCTAAATCTAATAATTTTATTCATAAAACATAAACAGGATGTAGCTCTGCGGTTCCCCAAAGTGGTGTGCTTCAGAGTGCTGAAAGAGTTCTGCATTTCTGACAGGTACATATTTAATAACATCAATCGCAAAAGGAGTGAGCAAAAAAACAACACAACTAAAAATCAAAAACTGTTACAGCAGCTGATGGCAGGAAAGGTCACAGTTGCAGAGTGGGGGTGGTGTTTAGCTCAGCCGGTAGAACTGTCGCTCCATGTGCGAAGTCCTTGCTGTGGCAGCCCAGGTTTCAAATCCAACCTGTGGCTCTTTCCTGCATGTCATTCCCCATCTCTCTCTCCCCCCACGTTTCTGTCATGTACTCATCAGCTGTCTCTTTCTAAATTAAAAAAAAGAAACCAGAGTGAGCAATGTAAGGATTTGTCCCTGTGAGTAAAACTCTTTAGGAATGCTGATCTCAGGCCTCAACATGATGACTGAACCTCTGCTGCCAAGAGACTGAAAGGTACAAGACCTCTGGCTGTATAGACATGGTTTTAGCTGCTTGTGGGATGATGATATACATAATTTACACATCTGTAAATGATGGTGTGTTGCTCTGGACATGATGTGTGTACGCTGATGTAAGTACAATGATTATGACAAAACACAACAGTAGAGACCAACCCGCTTGAGCTTTAAAGCTGAGATTCCTCCACGTACCACTAGAGGGAAGTCTTCCTAGCATAGTTAGAATCAGTACACTAATGCACAGGGAAAACCCAAAAGCATCATATAGCATCTTTCACAGGGAATCAGGATATTGAAAAATGTCTCACTTTTAGTTGTGAAAAAAATTAAGCATAAAAAATAAAGTTAAAGTTAAAATGACTAATGTAAAAATGTTACCAAACCAAAGTTTTTAGTCTATTGAGTAGTAATGTTTTTTTTCTAGAGTGAGTCAAAATGATGCAACGCGCTGCAACGGGACCAACTGATTTCCATGCATTATTTTCCACGACTGTGTGTGTGTGTGTGTGTGTGTGTTGTTCTCCTCTTTGAACAAAAGCATGTCTTCTCGGTCCAGACCTTTCTGCTGGAGGCAGCTGTCTTTGTGTGTGAGTATGTGCTTTTTTTTTTTTTGGCTCGAGAGCGTCAGACGTGACTAATTGTCAGTCTTGTTTTGCTGTGACTTCACACACACATGACTTCATACACAGCAGAATTACATCATCATACGAGCATGTTGGACATAGTGCATAACTATTGGTTAAAAATTCCACACACAGAAACATAAACACGTTCTGACCACAGAAAATTTCAACATCATGCTGTAAACTCCAATGTCTGCAACATAACAATTATCACACAATTCAAATCAAGACCCACGCATCAGAAACATCCTCACACTAATGAGTCTTGTTACAGACAGCCTAATTATTCACTTAGAAGCGATGGCCCTTCTCTCTATGTAAAGCTAAATGTGCAATCAGCTTCGGTTCCTTTCTTCTTTATATTTGTTGGGCTTTATCTCTGGGCTCGTGTGTCTTTTTCTCTCCATGTCTACATCTTTAATCTCCTCTGTGGCGGACATCAAGCTTTCATTATAAATCAGATATTATTCTTTGATTGTGTTTTTATTCCAGCTGTGTTCCCTGAGTCAATGTATTTATTTATTCTAATTTTGTTCGATCAGATCTCTGGCCAGAGATGCATTGCAGTGTTTGTGGAAACCAGCTTAAAAACATCAATGAATGCTACCTCGCCATGATTAAAGGAGCTACTTAACTGTCTAATCTGGCTTTCAATGGAGACTTTTAGTTACCCAAGCTTTTTACATCCCAACAAAATAAATCTTTTGATAGAGAAACTGACTTGGGGAGAAATGTTGGGGAGACTTTCGCCATCATCAATGTCTAAAATGCAAAGTAATGTTCAAACATTTGTACCATTCAAACCCACTGCTTTCAGAGTGACAGACAAAGAAATAGCCTTTAGAGACAAGCCTAATATCATTTGAAATATGCTTACATTGATTCAATAATTCACTTGTTGCTCCAGGATTCATTTCCAGTAAGGTGATTTGGAACTATTTCAATGACATTGTCACCTTTTTTCTAACACCACACCAAAAGTTCCTCTTCACTATCATGTAAAGATATCTTGGGATAATAAATCTTCTGTAGATAATAACTGTCTCACAATCCTACAGCCAGACAAGAACGTCTGTTAGGAAATTCTGAAAAAAACAAACAAAACAAAAACACTGTGCTGGACTGTGAAGTGGTTAAGCTGAGAAAAAGATCATGGTTGCACTTAGTGCAAGGCAAGGTGCAGAATCATCAGTATAGACGTAAAGTGAAGGGAATCATGTCATCATGACTTCAAGTGTTCTGGTGACCCCATGACCTTTGACCTTGCAGCACTATGAGGCCATTTGTTCTTGTCAAAAGTACTGAGAGGAATCAATGAACCATGACACAGTCAGTCATTCATAATGTTTTGCTCCACTGACAACAGCAAACCAAGGCTGTCTTTACTCAAAGTGAGTACAAGCTGTGTGCCACATTCATTGTTTCTTTTCATCTGCAGTCTACAGACATCGCTAACATTGAAGGAAAGAGAGGGTCCTAAACCTTCATTAAATTTCTACTGTACAGCACATGGTACCCTCAATCCTTAGACCCTAACTTGGAAAGCAGTTCTAAACCTCAAGAAGAGCATGGAAGGAAGACATCAGGGCCCAGTATTTCAAAACTTGTAATCTGGATCAAAATGATATGGATAATGAAGTCATGGATCAAGGTGATCGTGCTGACTTCATCTGAGTGTTTCACAACACTGGCAGGGTGGATCACCGTGATCTCAACCTGGCCGGATACGGCTTTCCAAATCTCGTGTCTCCGCCTCCGGATCGAAATATGGCGGACTACCTCACAAAAGGAGGAGCTGGGAGCACAAAATTCACGTCAAAAGTGTAAGGCCGTAGTGATCTCTAATTGAACCACGTCTGCACTAACGATAGCCAACTCAGCTTCATTGACTTGTGTGTTAAGCAGCTAGCAGGCTAGCGAGGTAGCTGGCTTTGTTGATGAGTTTTGCCGTCTGTGGTTTAACTTAAAAGGAAACTAATTCAGACCTGCCAACATGTACGCATTTTTCGTAGCGGGCACGCATTTTCACCTCCCTGTACGCTTGTACGATTGTTGTTCTAAAATACGCATATTTCCCGCGTTTCGCCCGTTTCAATTTTTTTTTTTAACCTCGTTTCAGTCAAGTTGCCACTGATATTGAATGCCGCTGAACCACAGATTCAGAGGTCTGCTTTCGACCAATCAGAGTGCTTCATTCCCTCCCAACTACCCCGCCCTGCCTCACTTCAAGCGGCGCAACAATTCAGTTCAGAGCAGAGTCGGGGCTGCAAGGCAGTCAGAGCCATTCAATGAACACTGGAGCCACCGCGCGTTCACAGAGACATGGCTGAACCGCCCGAAAAAAAGAATAAGAAGCCCCAACGATTTCTGGACAGCTATCGGGAGAGATGGCCTTGCCTCAACACGTCCAGGCTGCCTAATCATGCATTTTGCACCGTGTGCAAGGTTGACCTGGACATTAGTCACCAAGGGGCAGCAGGTATCGAACACAGTTCCACACACACAAATGCAATCATTTGCATCATATTATTGGGTCGTTTACTTCCCGGTATGCATGTTGTCTTCAATGTTTCTTAGCTATAGTTGCTAGTTTTCGGTGTGCTAGTTACTAGCGTCAGATTGATCGACGGCTGGGCAGGACGGGACGCCGGGGGGGGATTAGTACGTATAAAATTCTTTCAGGGTTGGCAGGTCTGCTAATTGGACGTACATCATACCATAACTCTTTAAACTAACAGCAACCTGTTCAGAGTTCATTAGCATTACATCATAGGCTGCATGTGTACAGACCAGACTGCTGCAGTACTTTGGCAGCGTAACGTTAGACGGTACAAGTGTCAGAATGCTACAGTAATGATGGTGATGATGTCTTTCTTTTGTGTACATGAACAAAGATATACTCATACACTTCCTCTGTCTTCTACTTTCAGAGTCCACTCACAGCCATGGACCACTCAGCTATTAAGAACAACCAGGTCCGTGTAAGTGCTGGAAATCCTTGGAAACGCTTTAATTGTATTGATACATTCAAGGTTTTCAAGTTGTTGGATTTAAATAAAGTGCTTGAAACTGCTTGTTTATGGTATATAGCTTGGTCAGTGACACAATTAGACACAATTTTTTATCCTAATTTGTCTCCCTTATACAGAATGCTCTCACTGGACATATTTATGGTCATTTAGAGCAAAATAGCATCTGATTTGATGACGTAAAATAATCAGCTTGGATACAGACACTTACTGACATACGTACATTGCTGCATGTTTAAAATCACATCCAAGCTATTTTCAAACATTTTAAAAGTGCATTTTTAAGCTTCTGACTAAAGCAGGGAGGAGGTCCATTGATGAGAGCCTCCTGTAGTGGAACTCTTCTTGTTTGTGCTATGTTGTTGAGAACAATGCAGGCACAGATGATGTGACAGGCTTTCTGTGGCTCCACATGGAGATAGTTCAGGCAAGCAAATCTGCATTTTATCACACCATTCAGGTGCTCAGTTGTTCCTCTTGTTGTACCTCTGCTGGGAGCCATTGGTAACAGTAGCAAAAAGGGTAATTAGCCAGGGTAGAAGGGGGTAATTGCTGTTACAGAGGAGGATGCCATCTGGGGCGGTCTGTTGGAACCTTTGAAAGAGGTGGCTTGCTCTCAAAATACGGGCATTGTGTACAGACACAGGCCATCTTACAACACAGTTGGTGACAACGAGGTCAGCATTCCCCACAAGTTGCACGTTAATGCTGTGCCGGCCCTTTCTGTTGACATACTCTCATTCTCTGGCATGAGGTGCCTGGATATGCACTTCATAAAGCTCATCATTGGAGTAATGCTCGAGCAGGTTGGGGCGTTCAGTATAGTGTCATAACTTATACCTCCTTTGGTGTGGGTATACAATTGACCTTATTCTCTGTTCCTCCTTCTGATGTAATGAGAACCATTCTTGCTCAGAGAACCCAATTTATGCCCTTCCCAATGAACCTTGGATACTCTCACACCTGAATGTAATTTCGCTGGCATGGTATAAATGTAACCAGTTGACCAACCTCCAGACAACATAGAGGCTCAAAGAAGTAAATGGCCTCCACATGCTTGCCTGCTAATGTCAGGGCATGCTCCTAATGAGATGACGGATGGTGTCCTGGGGGATCTCCTCCCAGATCTGGACCAGGGGATCACTGAGCCCCTGGACAGTCATAGGTGCAACCTAGCAGTGTCGAATGGACCAAAATAAAAGACCAAGAGGTGTTCTATTGGTTTTAGATCAGTCGAGTGAATGAATGGTATCAATTCCTTCATCATCCAGGAACTGCCTGCATACTCTCGCCACATGAGGCATGGTTGTGCAACAGGAGGAACCCAGGACCCACTGCACCAGCGGGTCTGACAATGGGTCCAAGGATTTCATTCTAATACCTAATAGCAGTCAGGGTGCCGTTGTCTAACCTGAAGAGGTCTGCGCGTCCTTCCAGGGATATGCCTCCCCAGACCATTACTGATCCACCACCAAACCGGTCATGCTGAACAATGTTGCAGGCAGCATAACGTTCTCTACGGCGTCTCCAGACCCGTTCACATCTATCACATCTGATCTGGTTGAACCTGCTCTCTTCTGTGAAATCACAGGGTGCCAGTGGCAGACCTGCCAATTCTGGTGTTTTGTGGCAAATGCCAGTCGAGTTCCATGGTGCCAGACAGTGAGCACAGGGTCTAGTACAGGACGTCGGGCCCTAAGGCCACCCTCATGAAGTCTGTTTTTGAATGTTTGGTCAGAGACATTCACACCAGTGGCCTCCTGGAGGTCATTTTGTAGGGCTCTGGCAGTGCTCATCCTGTTCGTCCTTGCATAAAGGAGAAGATACTGGTCCTGCTGATGGGATAAGGACCGTCTACGCCCTGTCCAGGTCTCCTAGATTAACTGAGCGTTTCCTGGAATCTCCTCCACGCTCTTGAGGCTGTGCTGGGATACAGCAAACCTTCTGGCAATGGCCCATATTGATTTTCCACCCTGAGGAGTTGGACTACCTGTGCAACCTCTGTAGGGTTCAGGTACTGCACCATGCGACCTGTAGTGACACTGACCCTAGCAAAATGCAAAACTAATGTCAAATTCAGTGGTCTGTGAGTGTGTGTTCCTCACACCTGTGGATGCTCCAGAGGGCGAACCATCAACGAGCACCAGCATTACTCCACCAGATCCACCACAAGAGGTTTGTGAAGAGGCATGCCGGTGATGAGGATGCTTGTCAAAAGCTCCTTCAAAATGGAGACAGGGCGCTTAAACAAATTGAACTGGCCAACGAACAAATAAAGCTGACGCTGCTTCAGCAAAAAGAAACAGAACTGAAAATAAAGCTACTGGGAAAACTGTTCACATCTTACCTGAGCTGGGTTAGGTCCTATTTTAATTATTGGTCACATTATTTGAAATGTTTTTGTTTTGTTGGAATTAAAGTTTGTTTGGACCCTGCATTCCTGTTGTCTTTCTCTGATGTTTTGGTACATGCAAGTTACAATGTTTGAATCTAATTTGAGAAATAGGTCTGTAATTATTTACAGCAGTTTCAGAAAGTGTGGTCAAATAGTTTACTATGCTTTAAAGTAGGTTACTTTTATTATTTAAAACTAAAACACTATGAACATCTTGAGTAACAATATCTAGGAGAAGTGGAGCTGAGACTTTGTCAATCTAAGTTAAATCCACCTCTGAGGTGAAATTTTGGTATCAAGTTGATCCAGATCAATCTGATCTTTAACTTTTGAAATACCGAAATCCAATCCAATTTATCTGGATTCAAGGGAGGATTGGATTACCAGAGCAGAATCCTGATTTTCAGCATCAGGATTCTCTGGATCTGTATTGTATTACTCAGTTTCAGATCTAGATTTAATCCAATCAGACCAGGACAATCCTGTCAGATCACTTTTGAAATGCTGGTGATTACCGATTACCAAGTTGCTGCTAAAACAGGAAGGACCCGTTCCAGGAAGGGTTTGTGCAGACATCACTGGATCACTGGCAGTGCAACTACAAGTATGATGACCGAAATGATCGCCAATATTCAAGAGAAAGCTTAAAAATCCACAGCATTGGGTTCATTTTTTTAAAAATCCATCAACATTTTTCATTTGGGGCATATTTAACCCAAAGCAACAAAATCCCCTTTTCTGAAAAACAATACATGGAAAAATATAAGGCAGTCTGGTGGATCACAAGGAAAGTGAATGACATGGTGTCACATGACTGACTGGACCTAAATTTGCCTCTTGAAGGCCACATTGCCAAGAGTAAAAATATGACATTTGTGATATGACAGTGTTGCATGTGCTGATGGATTACAATGGGAACAAGTAGTTCTGCCCTTGCAAATGTCTAATTGACAGACATGCCTATAAGCTAACCAGGATCATTTGCCATTGACCTGCCCTCGCTATTTGATTTTAATGTCATTTTTCTTCACTGCCCACCAGGTTGGTGAGACATTCCCTTACTGAAAGAAACCCCCTGCAGAAATACATTTGTTGCATATATAACAACTTAAAATTAGTCATCTCTAAAGCTTGACTTGAGATATATTTCACTATAAAAGTAACCATTTTCAATTCAGTTTCAGGGAATACATCCATGATCAAAAATATAACAGTAAAGCAAAGGTAAACGTAATGTTTTAAAAATCCTGCAAAAAAAAATCCTCCAATTTTACACCGATCTAGCTTCTCTTTACTTTTTTTGTTGGCTTCTTTTAGGCATTATTGTATAGATTCAGCTGAAGAGTGACAGGAATGTAAAGAGAGATAGGGGGAATGACATGCCGCAAAGGGCCGCAGGTTGGATTCAAACCGTGGGCCGTTGCAGCGAGGACTGAGTCTTTGTACATGGGGCAGCTGCCATACCAACTGAGCTAAACAACACCCCCTATTTACATCTCTTTACATCAGCTGTAGCTGCTCTAACCACTGGGAAGCATTCACGAATATTCTAGCCTTGGTCCTTACTCTAATTGTGTGAAGCTCACTGTCGTAGTTGGTCATTTTTGACTCAAATCTTGGTTTTAAACTGAAGAAACCACTGATGTAGTTTAGTGATGTGTGTTTCAAAACCATCTTCAGAATCAAATCAATCCTCTCTCCCTCGAATTGGAAAAAGTTATTCTCACCGGCATTAATCAGAAGTCACTCTCTCCCCTCCAACTTCCCTAAAATGCAGCAGCTGGGCTTAGCTTTTCTTCACTGGCTTCCTCTTGAATTGATTTAAAAAAAAGATTTTACTGAACACCTATAAAGCGCGCCTGGATCTGGCTCTATCCTCCTCCAATGCTGGAACTCCCTGAGGAAACACAGCTCGCAGAATCAGTGAATTTTGATTGATTTGCTTTTATGTGATGTCATCTTCTTTATTAAAAAGAGGATGTGTTAATCTGGATAGCTTGTATGTAGTTGTGTGCGTTTTCTCCATCGTCTTAAATCTTATTTTATCCTGCTTTGTTTTGTAGTGACATGAGGTGATAAAGTAAGGATGGTACAGCTCTAATTGTTTTACTGAAGCATGTGTTACACTTAATTTAGCATCAAGGCATTTGATTACTATGTACAGTAAGGCCATGCTCAATTTCAGAGCTTGACATGCTTTTGAATGTAATGTTATGTAGCTCCCATGTGAATCCAACAGAATCCACTAATAAATGACTATACATCTACAGTATATAATAGAATCGGTTATGGGATTAGTAGCTTGGAACTGTGTTCAAAATTAACACTGCAGGCTTTTTAAATTTCACTGAATGTAAAGCAGGATATATTTCAAACTGAATCAACCTAAAAAAGATTTTAGAGTTTGATCCTAAATGATGGCAGATTAGGACAAAAATTCAAATAAGATACATGCTGTCACATTTGGTAACTGTGGCTAAGCTGCTTATAACTAAAACAACATTGTCAAAATCAATCTTTTTTTATGCGCAGTGTCAGAAGTCTTTCATAGCTATTCAGACTATTTTTGAAAGACTCCAGAAAGTGTCATATATACAGTATGTGGCAGCCAAATGACGGCTCAGGAAATCGGGTCTGAATACGCATTCCCATTTTTTAATCCTTTGTGACTGCGCTGGTAACAGACAGCAGTGAACACATGTGAATGCTTGGCAGTGTTGTTACAATGCTCACTGCAAAACAAATCAGTTGGTCACATATTTAATTTAATATGAGGCATTTTAGTTCAATTTAGTTCGAATATTTAATTTTATGTATTTAATTATTTTTTTTTATTTTATTGTGTTTTTTTCATGCTAGCACCTGCCAAAAAGGCAAAGTTTACAATAAGAGTGACAAAAATGGCTATGGATGATCATGACAGACAGTTTTTGAATAACATTAGAAAAAAGATTGAACAAATGTGTCTATTGATTTAACTATGACTGAATTTTCCAACAAGACTTTGTCTTTCCATTTGTATTTTTGTTTCATGTTACAATGTCAAGGTAAAATGATTCGTTTTGTTTTGTCACTGGAGTCTGGTGGCTTTAAACACTGTGATATCTTTTTGTCAGACGCCAGAATAACAATCTAAGCCTGTCAGTAGCAAAAACAAGAATTTTTATTGCACCTACACTACATAGACAGTGCTCAAAGGTCCATAAGGATTATGTTGCAGCCAATAGTAGACCAATTGTGGATGGAAGTTGTTCTCCTTAGTCAGTTAAATTCACATTTCCTTTGCACAGTCCATTCTCCAGTCCGTTCATACCCCACAGGGAGTATTTTCCAAAGTAGTGCATTTGCCCAGTGGAGTTTGATAAGTTTCTCAGATTTGGTCATTTTTTCCTTGATTAATGCGCTTCTGCCATGAGTAAGTGGGCTACAGTTAAATTCAGCTCTGATGGCAGCAGTCCAGCCAGAATGCGTCACAGCCTTGCCCGGTGGAATTTAGGTATTAGATACAGTGACCAAGTTAACAAATACAGAACTTATCCATTAAAGAATCTTTGATCTAAAACCCAAATATCATCTACGACTGCATATTGTCTCATTTGTCAAATTTTAAAACTAAAACTAACTTTTTAGCTGCTCCAACATCTATTTCACAACAAAATGTTTCATGGGTTTATAAAATCAATTTTCTACTGTTAGGAATTTACCCTTAAGTTGCAAGTTGAGGAGAGGGCAGACCAGAGGGGAGAGGTGGAGTGAGTCTAAGAAGAATGCA
Source organism: Collichthys lucidus (assembly GCA_004119915.2). Lineage (NCBI taxonomy): Eukaryota > Metazoa > Chordata > Actinopteri > Sciaenidae > Collichthys > Collichthys lucidus. The sequence goes on from CM014083.1 coordinate 5,089,479, forward strand.
AAGAGGAGTGTGAGTCAGCGAGAGCAGAGCGAGACAGCAAGTTAATCTCCCACTGGATAAGTTCATCTTTCCCACGTTGACTGAAGCATTTATGACGCATCCAACCTTTGACAGGCATTTGGAAGGTCAATGATAATAATGTAATCTCTTTAAATGTCTTGTGCTCAGCCTCTGTCCGTGTGCTTCTCTGAGCACTTGTTTCTTTCTGTCTCTCTGTCTTTTTGCCCCCCGCCCCCCAAAATCAAGACTCTATCGTAATGACCTATTCATTAGCAGAAGTTGCTTTTTACTCCTGCAGAGGAGCTGTTTCATTAAAAGTTAAGAAAATGTCAGTGAGTGATCATCCCAGTCTGGAGGGCAGAGAGTTGGCTTTTACTTTGTTGTTTTTATGGTGAATTCATGCGTCTCCACTACTAACCTCCAATATCCTAGAAATTTCATTTTAAATCAAGCTCAATGTGTATCCTAGTGTAAGACCGTCCAGTTGGAAGAAATGAAAACAGACTATGATGCATTATGAGCTCTGCAACCAGCTCCAAATGTCAAACAGAAACATAATCTTTTCAAGTGAGCCAAATCTGAGAGCTAGAGTGAGCATTTATCGTTGCAGTATTTCTTTTTTCCAAATGTCACTTTGATTTCGGTCTGCTTAGTTCAGCCCATGGGCTTTATCAGCATGTATTTAAAAAAAAGCAAAGCTCACGGACATTGAATAGGAAGAATTAAAGAAATGAGCAATTCATGCAGTGACTTGATGCCTCTCCAGGATAAAGTGTGATGTTCTCATTGTGGAAGGACAAGGTATTACTGTCTCCTGTGAAGATGTCCCAAGTTTTAACTTGTAATTGAACTAATTTTCTAAGTAAGTAAGTTGGATGTAAGTTGTACGCTAATCAGTTTCTTTGAAGGTGTGTTGTTCTCATTAGTTTAATAGATAAACAGCAATGGCAGGGACAGTTTGGCCATGGGAGCTTACAAAAATCTACATCAGAGTACATGTTGACATCTTAATTAAAGAAAAAGCCAACATAAAGTCTGTAATGCGTGTTCAGACAGAATGTCCAGCGAACTTTAGAGGTGGTTACATACAAAGTTCCTTAAAGATGTCATTAGTTTGCCTCCACAGAATTTAAAAGTTTCAAACTGAGTGAAAAAAGAATTGATATCCTGTATGGGCTATGAAAATTGTGTTATATTGAATTTCTGCCATAAACAGAGCCCCCTAAATCTGTGTTTTGATTAGTGTATAATCGCCTGAAAATAAGAGTCATTCTGTGTTTTTACCTTAGGATGAGTCTTTTGTATCTAAAGATGCCACAGGTCCTCTTCCACATAGTCCACCATAGTACTGTAGCCAGAAATGGACAAACCAAACATTGGCTTTATAGCAACTGTAGTTTCTACTTCTTGCTTAGAACAGGAGAACTAGTAGAGGGGGGTACGATCCTCAACTGCTCCACTGGACACCACTAAATCTTCACTCTGAACCTGAAAACTGACATAACTGGTGAGTTCTGAGGTCAGTTAGACACACATGGCCTGTGTGTCTTCTGCTAGATAGGTCACAGCTAATATACAGAACAAGAGTATATAACAATATATGAAAGAGAGAACAACGGTCATATCTGTACGAGTGATGCAAGGTGCAAAGTCTGGTTTGCTTCCTGCCTAGTCACACCTACATAGATGTTGCCTGACCTAGAATTTTTAGAATACCATCAGTGCTGCTTGGCATATATTCTGAAAGTCTGTGGATCTCCATTGGACGGATGAACACTGTTCTTCTAAAATACACTGTTTGGATGATGACTATTTTAGAGAGCAGCATGTGTTCAGTTGGGTTGACATCCTGTGTCGGGCTTCACTTTTCTGGTACAAAGCTTGTTATGTTCTGTCAGACATTTAAGTCATGAGACTCACGCCCAAGACAGTACCTTCTCAGACATACATGGGCATGGATACTTCAAGCTACACAAACTCAATTTCACACATTGTTGTGTGTACCGGTCCCCAGACATTTTGAATAGTTGTTGCCAGCAAGATGATTTGTGTTTTCATGTGGACGTTTACATCTGTCAGAGGTGTCCAGATTGAAAATTCTAAAGGTGTTTCCCCCAACTTACGGACCTGTTATGTCCTTGTAAAAGTAAAACCACAGTACTCTAGTTTGTGATGCATAAGCATTTATTTAGTTTTCAAATGAGGAGCGACTCTCCGCCTGCACCTCACTGTGCTGGTCATGGTGCAGGCATTCTATGTGTGGTAACCATGGAAATGGCACAGCTATAAATAATGTCTAGTCTTAAATGATGAGTAACATAAAATAATATTAAGTTAATTAGTGTGGTGTTGTTGACACGTAGCAACAATCCTGTGTTTGACACCAATAATGAGTATACAGTACAATACAATGTCAGTTTTGGCGTTGATGGAAGATATTCCTGTTGAGTTAGGCCTGAACAATATTGAGAGTTTTATTAACAGCAGCTTGACAATGATTAACATTCTGACTGTTTTGGGGATTTTATCTCAAGTTTTACACTGAAAATGACACCACAGTTTTACATTTTTAGAGATGTTTATGTTATCTTGTACATATTATATAAAATGTTTGACATGAACAGTCACTTTAAAAACGCAGAATTTCTTCACAAGGATAATTTCACTAGCAAGGATTAACCCCAACAATACCTTATTCGTGACTTTAATGGATATGTGTGAGATGTTAAGGACAGATGAATGGTTGTGGATGTGTACGGATATCATCGGTTAGGCTGGCTTGGGAGAACATCTTGAAGGCCGGGCAGAGGGAGATTTTCTGTTCTGTCTCAGGTGTGCTTACAGGCCCCCAAGACAATACTAGAATAATAATAATAATAATAATAAAAATATTGAGGGTAGGGGTAGGAACCAGGTTGAATAGAAGTGGATGAGTTGAGTAGTAAGGAGAGGATGAAGGGATGTGGGTAAGGATGAGGTAGGAAAGTGAACAGACGAAGGGAAAGGAATGAAGCATGGCTGAAGAAGAGCAAGATGGTTCCAGAAGTATAGACGATGTAGGAGTAACTTGGGAGATGATTGGAGATGAGGCCCTGCTTCTGGACTTCATACATCATTGAACATCATTACCTTCATAACTGGAGCCTTCCATGGTAAAACATCCATGTAAACCTACTTTCTTTTAGAACATAGAAGTATTATATTTCAAATATTGAATATATTATTAATTATTCATACTCCACGACTGGCCACTTCATTTGGTACACAATCCAATACTGCGCCATAAATTCCACTTTTATGAAGCCTATAATGTTTCAGGTTTTGTTGACACTATCAGAGAGGTATTCATGTGTGTACTGTTTAGGTTGTGCTTTGCAGTAGTGTTACCCACACACTTTAGATGTAACAATGTTTAGACATTTCTCTGTGAATTTCAGACAGAAAACTGATTTTTGTCCAGTTAGGGCATAAATGTTGTAACTACTTAATTGAACCTTAATTGAATTTAATTGAATATGTGAACATGAAAGAAATGAATGTCATCAAGTATTTACAGCTTTATCCATATCCAGCATGTGAGATTTCATGCTGGAAAGATGGAAGGATTTCTTTTTCATCCTCTGGCTGTAGATAGCATCTTAAGCTTTCAGCACATAAACAATGCAAGAAGCTTTTGTTCTCTTTGTATCAAACAGTCTTAACTCGATTTCAGTTCTGCACTGAAACAGAGCCTGACACAAACACAGACACACCGGCATCTCCCAAAGAAACCTCCTTACATCGTGCTGCACACACACACACACACACACACACACACGCACACGCACACACGTCACACCTCACACAATGTCTACAGCTCTGCTTTTTAAAAGCCTTAAAGCACTACTATGTCATCTTTATCACACTAGAACACCTCTATGCCCTAAGGTACTACTGTGTGTTTGTGTTTATGTGTGCAGTAAGTCCTAACATGTGTGTATTTGTATGTACTGCAGGTGTGTGTGCATAGAACAGATTTATGGCCAAAGGGATGTAGGTTAGTTTGAGGTTATGTGTGTGTTGAGTGACAACGTCACTTCTGCAAGCTCCCTATTGTGTGTGATAATGTGTCTGGGTGAGGTAGATTGGGAGGGCAGTGTGTGTGTATGTGTGTGTGTGTGTGTGCATGCATTGTTGCACAGAGTGTGTTTTGTGCTCCTAATTTAAAATGGGTTTTGTTTCAGGTCTGTTTATCTATTCTCCGCTGCGCAGGTTATAGTGTGCCCTCATAATGTGTGCATGTGTGTGTTTATGTCCTCTAGTAGGTAGCCTTATACATATTGATTTTCTATTCTCAGGTATGAGAGGGGATAAATCACCTTGAGAGCTCAGTACTCAGATACTTTCATTGATTGCTGCACTCATGCTCATATTCAGCATCAATCCCTTCTACTGACCTCTCTCTCTCTCACACGCACATAAACACACATCGACAGGCAGTCATGCTCTTATTCACACGTGCACTGACTCTCTTTGTCAACCTAATTTACCCTCTCATTCTCTCTGTCTCCAGTCATTCTCATTCGATACAGTCCAATTCAACAGTGCCTTATTAGCATGACAAAGCAGAATCAATCTTGCAGCATGAATTGAAGCTTTTATAATAATTAAAAATGAGTGTGCACCATCAGCAGCAATGAGAAAACAACAGCTAATACAAAATGCATACCTTGCAGGGGATACCGTACAGCGAGGGTACATCGTTGCTAAATAAACCACAGTTTAAGATTACTCAGTTACTCACTGAGTAATCAATGATTTGACACAAATATTGATTTGTTTTTTATTGCGTTTAATCCTCCATCCTCCTCCAGTCTGTGATCAAAACTGTACCCATAGAAATGGTCTGTTATTTAGAGCAGCCATGTGTTATACAGAAGTAACACACTGCACACTTTAACTCACCAGTCGTATATTAGTATACAAGAAAGCTGTGTAATAATTAAGCAATATTACACTTGAGGGTGTGTTTTATGGTCATTATCGGCACAACAGTGATGCGGTCACTGAAGTGCCAATAATAAGTTAAAGCACACCCTCGAGTGTAATATTGCGATTATACAACAATTACCAGCTGAAATAAAACATGTTATTAAAAGACATTGATGTTTTGGGGCAATTTGCTTTCAAACATTTCTTTGCACCCTGTTTTTGTTCTGATCTCCATTTCTATGGAGATACACAGGGCCTACATGTTTACCTGGAAAACAATCAGTCACAGCAGTAGACTCCTATATGTAATGGAACCCAGCAAGTAGCCCACCTTAGTAACAACCTAGCAACGGAAAAACATATTAGTCCCGTCAAAGCTTACGGAGATCGTGGAGTTTCCCAAACTGAATAAATACGCAGATCTAAACTGCTTTGCTAGTTTAGTCTTGTAGTGACTAAGATATCTGCTGAAAAAGAGATTTTTCTGATTGGCCTCCTAACTTCACATTTATTTTTTTTTTTTTACTGCCAAAAGTCAAAATGTATTGAACAAATGAACATGTTTTTATCTAATGAAATATTCCTCTTTAGTCCATATTTGTCCACCTTTAGTCTTTAAAAACAATATTATCTCTGCGCTCACTGAACTGTTTGATCTCCTTCATGCTGCACACAAACGAGGTACACACCTGTATTAACGAAGTACACACCTGTATTAACGAGGTACACACCTGTATTAACGAGGTACACACCTGTATTAACGAGGCACACACCTGTATTAACGAGGTACACACCTGTATTAACGAGGTACACACCTGTATTAACGAGGCACACACCTGTATTAACAATGTCTAACAGCTCAATAACACACAGAATAGTCATTAATGTCTGTGTAAAGTCAAAATAAATGTGTTTTGAGTTTGTCAGACTAAAGAAGAAAGTTTTATTAACCACCCAGCCAAATTTGAATGATAAAAAATAACGACAAGTTTATGAAATTAGGTGTCAAAAATGGGAAGTACCCTCAGCTCCAGGACCATTGAGGCGTGTCTGCTGAACCACTCTGGGTGAATATGTAAAGTGTTTATGTGCGCCATACCAACACACATAAACTCAGATCTGACTACATATATTCCCTGTAACAGCTACAAGCTGCTGTTGCATATAAGAGTCGTCCTGTGTCCCGTTACCGGTGTATTTTCCTCTGGATTCCACTCAGGAAACGAGAGAACACACATGAAAATGATGAGAAACTCTAACGTGATTACGTTAGTACACAATGTAAAATCACATTACTGTGCACTAAATCACTTAACGTTACTATGATTACTATATTATTTCCAGGTCTCCATTAATATGGCCCTGCACAATACACTTCTTCTTTATCACTTTGTTTTTTGGAAACTGAAATAAAGTAATGGAGCTGTTGTGCAAATTCTTTCATTCAGGAAAGATGCATTTTTAGGATGTTGAGGGCACAGTGAACTAGCTAGCAAAGGCTGTACATTACATTACATTACATTACATTACATTACATTACATTGCATTTAGCAGACGCTTTTATCCAAAGAGACTTACAGAGGAGGACATAAGCTGAAAAGGTGTAAAGGAGCACAGAGTAGTTGTTAGTTTTAGGCAAGGAAGCATTCTCGAAACAGAAAGGTTTTTACAAGTTTTTTAAAGGTAGAAAGGGATGTTGCAGTTCTTGCAGCCGTTGGTAGGTCATTCCACCATTTGGGGACAACCACAGAGAAGAGTTTAGAGTGACCTCGCTTTGTGAGAGGCGATGATACAACTAGACGGTTTGAATGAGCAGTCGGGACGTGAGCCTTTAGTAAGACGCTGAGATAGGCAGGGGCAGATCCTGAAATGGTTTTGTAGGCTAGCGTCAGAGCTTTGTGTTTAACTCTGGCAGCTACAGGCAGCCAGTGCAGGTCGCTGAAGAGTGGGGTGACGTGTGACCTTTTGGGTTGGTTAAAAACCAGTCGCGCTGCAGCATTCTGGACCATTTGCAAAGATTTGATTGCACAAGCAGGTAGGCCAGACAAGAGCGAGTTGCAATAATCGAGACGGGAGGTCACTGTAGCCTGAATCAGGAGCTGAGCGGCATATTGGGTAAGGTATGATCTGATTTTTTTAAGGTTTTATACAAAGCATAGCGACATGACCTCGCTACGGAGGAAATGTGCTCAGAGAAAGAAAGACGATCATCTAGTACGATGCCCAGGTTTTTAGCAGCATGGTTAGGGGTAATAGTGACAGTGCCAATTTTCAAGTTGATGTCATGGCGGATTGACTCATGGGCAGGGATGACCAGGAGTTCGGTGTACATATAAGTGTTGAAATTCAAAAACCCCAAATTTCAGTAATGTATCGTTCAAAGTCTGTTCACGTGTTTTCAGCAACTATTTTTAACATATTTATTGTGTTTTGAAAGAAAACATGGAACTGCCTTTACACACACAGAAAGCTGAAATTGTAAATTTGAGGTGGACTGATGTAATATTTTTAGTGATGAGTCAGGTGTGCGGTCATGCTGATTTGAGCACATTCTAAACGTCTAGTTGACCAATCAGATTGCTCGGTTGGCACTTATTAACAAAACCCTTGTTGGATACTTCCCCCTGTTTATGTCAGTTATTGCAGCTCTCGCATGAGCCCTTGTACTTCTTCAGGCTGTTGCTGCATTCTGGGAGAGCTTCGGTGGGAAATCTGCCGTAATACGCCGATAGAACAGACCCCTAAAAAGCTGCCAGTTACTTGAGATGTGATGGAGTGGATCTGAGGATCTTGAGAACAAATGTAGTGGTGATCCACTTGGGAGGATCAGCTGTCCTTCATTGTATTAAGTGCTTGGAGACAGTAGCGGTTTTAGGTACGGGCGGACAGGGCAGCCGCCCGGGGCGCCATTTCGTGGGGTTTCGCCCAGGTTCGCCCAGGGCGCAAATGTGACCAGGACCGCCGCTGCTTGGAGATGGTATTGTGGGAGGCCAATGTGACGAGTTAACGTGGGGACTCTTTTCGGCCGAACACCATGGAGAGCACCTTTTGCCAACTACAATCACAAAAACCTCCAGGTTACCACTAACATAATGTTTCTCTTGCCGGCCTGATCTCCACTCATTCCCCGCTGAGGCAACCCAGGACCTGCACACACATGTTGCCTATTTGTTTGTGTCTTATTCTTAAACATGTTAACTCATTGTGATAAACAACCAAAAGTTAGTAATGAAGACTCCCTTCATTACTGGGTGAGACAATAGGGTTAGGAGGGTATTCATATAAATGTCGGTTGTGGCATGGTTGAGGTGTTGTCCTGCTCCTGAAACTCCTCTTAATACTCTATAGGGCACTCATTAAAATACTTTCAATGAAATAATTTCAACTCTGAAGTGTTATTTGAAGCCCTAAGCGGTGATGTATTCATATTTATTTCCCCTCTGTTTTTTAGTGATAAAGAGATCATTTTCCCGAGATCTGGGATCAAATATGATATACCTGAAACATCATGCCGTGCTGACCTGGCGTTGATTGATGGATGTGAAGCACTTATCTGTAAACTCCTCTGACAGTCTCAACATGGACGATGAGAGACTAATTGTTGAAGTGGAACAACACACAATCTTTTATGACACAACAGATGCTTTTTACAATCTCCTCCACGTCGGAGAAGCAAAGTCAGCTGTTTGTTTTCTTTATACACTGTATGTCCAGGATTCTCGCGTGATCTGGCGTGAAAAGCACCCGGTGTGAGTTGACACCGGGCAAAGGACCGCGGCACTACCGTTCCGCTGCCGTTCTGCCTCCTGTGTGAGTCCTGTTATGTTATTTTAAGCATGCAGTTGATATGGGCTGATCAAAAATTGTTTTATTGCTGATTAGAAAATAATTTACAAGACAGCATTCAGGTTTAAACAAACAAACTATTTACAGAAGTTTTGCAACAATGTATACAACACATGTGGTTGCAATTATGAAGTAAAATGTAATGAACAAGAGTTTTCATACTCAACATAACTTTTAATTTTTTTATGATGTTTGTGTGTGTAGCTTAATTTGTAATATTATTTATACCACTACTACCTTTTTTTAAAATGAATGAAATAAAGCAAGAAAGTGTCAGACACTTTACTGCGTAAAGTCAAGGTTAAGTTAAAAAAAAAAAAAGTGCGAGTGGCATTCTACCAAGCTCCATGTCTGAACAAACCCACATTTACCAGAACTCTACTGGTTAATAAGTACAAACCTGAAGCTGTAGAAACCCTAAACGTTAACGGAAAAGACTCACAAACCTGAGTGACTGAGGGAGAGACAGAGAAGCTGTCACAGAACACAGACACAGTCAGGTACCTAATGAGGATTTTCATTCAATCCCAAGTAGAGTAAGAGTAGTGTGGTTCCCTTCAGGAACAAAGCAGTGTGTAAGGTGTGTGTGTGTGTACAATGTGGTCAAGAAAGTGAGTGAATGACAGGGACCCTGAACAGAGTGAATGTGTGTGTATGGCAGAAAAACAGAGCAGGTTAGCGATAGATAGTTTTTTTTAAAGAAATGTAAACTGTGTGTTTCAGTACACGATTAAGTAAAAGGCTTCAGTGTATCACTGTACTGGTTTGAGAAGTGAGAAGATGTTAACCCCGAAGTTGGTACAAACAGAATCTCCCCTGTGCTGCTCGACCACTGTCTGACAGCTGAGCAGGAAAGGTTAAGATAAGATAAAATAGACTTTTATTAATCCCACACTGGGGAAATTCACTTGTTACAGTCACAATACACAAGGTGGATCCTCACAAATAAATTAATAAACGTCCTGGTGGCTGAGCTGGTAGAGTGGGCTCTCCACATACTAAAGAGTCCTTGCTGCAGCAATCTGGTTCTGACTCCGGCCTGTGGTCCACAGATGTTTCCTTAGGGGTGTGTCATTTCCCCTCTCTCCCTGCTCTCCTGTCTGTCTTCAGCTGTCCACTCTCACAAGTTGAAAGCTGTCCAGAGTTCCCTGCGAGTCCTCAGTGATTTCATTCAGTCACATCTCTGTGATGCTACCCTCTCCATACTCCCTCTGGTTAGCACTTTTAGCTCCTCCATCGGTGGAGAGATTTTCCGTTCCACATGATAACAGAAGACAGATCCAGCTCTGCATCCCCGTCTCCTTCTCCTCACTTCAGCAGGGGCCGCCAGTCTTTCCACAGAGAGTATGCTACCACTGCCTAGCGCTAACAGCTGTTAACAAGTGTAAACAAAAGTGCTGTGCCTTTATTTGAACAGGTCACCTGATGTATCAGAAAAAAAGGACAATCACTGATCCCCAGCCTCCAAGTCCATGTTTGCACAAAACTGACGAAGGCAGGTGTCGAAAAAAAATGTAAAAAGTACAAAAAACACAGAGCTACTGTAAATGGCCAACTACACAGTGCCATGGCAACAGAGCAAACACCGGGCAATGTCTAGTTTTTCCAAATATCGCGTAAGAATTATCCCGTTTTCTTGACACAACGGAGGAAATAAAATATATGAATACATTAATTATATTGTTATCTCAGGAAAACAAAGTCCCATTTTCTAGAAATTATCTTGTTATCACTAGAAAACGAGCGTTAACTCATTATCATTTCCTTCTCAATCGCACAGCCTGAAGTTTGGAGGTAACATTTGCCATCAAATTCAAAATCATTCCCAGTTAAAGTGATCTTCAGGGGGTCCACAAGGATTTTGTCTGGACAGGAAGGCTGAGGATACTTGCTGAAAATATTAGATACAGCCTTGAGTCCAAGATTTGTTTCTACATTAGTATACAGTGAATCTACATCTATAGTAAATAATAGATATAGGGATGTAGATATAGAAGTGTCTTTAACATAGCTAGGATGTTTTTAGGAAAGCAGGTTAAAGAAATAATCTATATATTCCGTAATATTGTACAACTCAGATCCACAATCACGTACAATAGGTCGGCCACTAGGAATTACATGTGGCATAGGCCATGTGTCTGGGGATTTATGCATTTTGGGTAGAAGGTAGAACGATCTTGTCTTGGCTCATCAGGTCCTATGAGGTAAGATTTTTTTCTGGAGGTGATGAAGCCATCTTTATATAACTGTTCAACCTTTTCCCTGATTACTATCTGGGTACAGTTGTAAAGAGGTTGTGGTAATAGTTTATAATGTGATTCATCATTTAATTGTCCACAGGCTTCTTGTAAATAATTATTTGTGTCCTGAATTACTATTTGTCCACCTTTATTGCCCTTTTTATAATAATATTAGGGTTGTTAGCTAGTTTTCTTAAAGATAACTTATCTTCTCAATTGATATTATTTTTAGAATTCGATTTTAGTTCTAATTGATGGAATATTTTTAGATCTTCCTTAATAAGATTTTGGATATATGGGGATCTTGGGTCGGAGGATCCCAATATGGTCCGCTGATAAAAGGGGGTTGGTTGCTGTTCCATGGAGTCATATCCAATCATTTAAGCCTGCGGTGGTAAAAGTGGATATCCCGGCGTAGGACACAAAGGCGTGATGCCTTAGGTTTGGGTTTAGGTGCCTTTGTCCAATGCACTGGGTCATTCGTTTCAGGAAGGGTAATCTTTGAATCATCTTTCTGTTCAGGTCCATAATGTGTTATTGCTGGGTTTTTGATAGCTGGTCAGAATAATGTAGTAATCAGTCCTACCAGGATTTCGCTGGCCTTTTTTTGAAGGTTGAGGTTTTAAAAAAAATTGTGGTGCTTTTTACATTTTTGTTGCAAGAGTAAGTGAAAGTTGCAATAAGTTGCGATTCGACAGTCGCGCCGGGGGCGAGGGGACCCTGTCCCCGGGGGCGAGCCCTGGAAAGGGCGTAGCAAGCACTAAGTCCACGGGCCCAGGAAGCACCGAGGTCCGGGCAGGCGGGCACTGTAAAGCCACCTTCGCCCCCGAGCCTTTCCAAGCCAACCCAGAGCTGGTTGTGGTGCACCGCCGCGGAGGAAATGCGCCCGGTGGGGGTCAGCCAGCCCTGGGAAGAGGTCCCATGAGGGGATCCTCCTGCACCGTGCGGCCGTACCTGACCCACCGAGTACAATCCCCCGGGCAGACTGCACGGATGTTGCGGAAAAAACGCTGTGATCGGTTAAAATTGCAACACCGCCCTGGATTCACTGAAGTTGAAGCGTTGAAGTTGCAAATCACAACATTGCGAATTCCTGGAGGGTCTGAGTAATGGAACATAGATGTTGGCTTTGAGAAACACTGAGGTGACTTTAGGGAATAACAGCTGCATGTTTTGTTGTCGTTTGTTGTTGAGACCAGCAGGCAGGATAACCTTTTGTACCTGTGGCTGCATAGGACATTTTCTGAGAAATCCCCTATGATAATATTCATTTTATGTATTTGAAGTTTCTGCAGGTTATCGTCTGTGTGTGAGCGTGATACTGTATGTCTGTCTCTAGGGGCACATTGTGGTTTTGGAGCAGGGATGACATTTGATTGAGGATCTGGATCTAGGGTTAGGTTAAAATTGGAGTTATGGTTGGAATTGGAGCTAGGATTCATTGTCGGAGATACACTTGTGTGCATATCCCACAGGAATTGTGCCAATTTTCCTCACACAATCTCATGCTTCAACAATAATAATTTTAATTCATTACCAGATAATGTGAATATATGCAATTAGTGCAGTTATATGTTTGATTGGAGCTTAAAGTAAAAACATGTAACAATTAGAGAACATTGGCTGGTGATAATTAAACATTAGCTAGAAAACTTAAATTTGGGATTTCTTTAGTTGCTCTCGTGTAATAAGTCACACTTGTCTTTTTGAATTATTTGTCTTTTTCAATCATCTTTTGGTCCCCAAAGAGATTGGGTTTTGAAAGGTGGAACAATGAAGGGTTTTTTGTGGGCAATTTTTTCCTCACTCGAACCGAGGGTCTAAGGACAGAGGGTGTCACTCACTGTGCAGATTGTAAAGCCCTTGTAAAGTACTTGTGACTTTGGGCTATACAAATAAAATCTGTTTTGATTTGATTTAGGTACAGTAAGCCTAATTATATAGGCTTTTGTGCATTATGAGGTAGCTTATCTATTTGTAAACTAGATATGTGATGTGTCTTGACAGATGGGAATTGGATATGTTGTCAGTACAGAGGGACAATGTTATGATTGGTCAAGTATATAATCTGCTACATTTGGTGTGGAAGACCTATCATTTTAACCCAAAATCAATAAGGGAGCTGAAGGCTGTTGGAGCAGACCTGGGAGTGGATGTCCTAGTCCCTGGTGGGGTTAAAGGAACACGATGGCTTCCACATGTCTCCAGGGCCCTGGAGACATTCCTCAGACTCAGACCAACAGAATGGCCATGGCCAGTTCACTGCAGTCTACTGTCATATGGACAACTTGGCAGAGTCTTCTGCCAATGCAGATATTGCAGGCCGAGCCAGAAAGGTCAGTGGATTTCCACAGGGAATTTACTACATTAGTGCCATTTTAACTTCAGTCATTTTCCTGCCCATTTTGTTTATTCAAGTTGAAGGCTATATGAATAGTTGCTGTGGTAGTATAATACAGGCCAAGAATTAAATGGAAGATGGCACTTTTGTGGCTTTTTGTTACTTTCTGGCTGATGTTTTTGCTGAAATGACCAAATTTGGTCTCCTACCTCAGAAAAATGAGACCATCCTACACTGTAAATGCTAACATTTAAATTAATTAGAAATGATTAGTGAACCAAACCCAGAAATCATCAACCAGTTATAAAGACTAATCTTAAATAAGTGACTAGTAATTTTGGGTTGGAGACAGTAGCGGTTTTAGAGCGCAAATGTGGCCAGGACCGGCGCTGGTTGTAGAACATGCTTAACTTAATTTACTCCACTTCAGTTAAATTAGACTAAATAATTTAATGTCCCAGGGTCCTTCGGGCGTTCTTTCAGACATGTGTAAACCTTGGCACCGAATCGTGCGCTCTTTTCAGTTCACATGTTCGGGCAAGTCCTTGGTAAACCAGAGCTCTGTTCAAAGCATCGTTGTGTAGGCTTCGGCTGGATCATTTTCACATATTTGGTAAGTAAATACTTCACTTTTTTGTCAATCACAATAGTGGAACATGTTTCCAGAGCCATGAATGCATTGCATTTAAAATAAATCGTAATTGCACTAAGTAAATCCAACGAGTGTTAATTCATTGTGTTTTAGGCAATGTTTAGGTCAAGAAAATTAAAGTTTAATTTACCTGAAGAGAATTAAATGTTCACAATTCAGTTAAATCTACAAAAAAGATATCTGAAATCCATTGATTTGAGTTACTGTAATCCAATTTATATACATTAATCTGAGTACTGCAAACTCATAATAAATAAATTACTGTAATTTAGTTTATCTAAATCAGCAGAAATGAGTCAAATACATAAGACAGTAAGTCAAATACATAAGTAAAGTCAACTTATTATAGTTTACAGTGTACCTCAGGTAAGGGAGATGAAATGGGATTTCATTTTCAAACTAAACTACAGAGAGCAATGGAGGCAACAAACAAATCTACTGTTAAACACTTGAAAGCAAGATTCTGTAACCTCCTAGGCAAATGTACTCCTCTTGTCTTTTGAACACATTGATAGCTCAGAAATTATATTAATCATTTTATTATGACGTCTTTATCCTTCCAATAGGAGAGGATGCAAATCTGCCACAACCAAGGCTATCAAATGCTTCATCTTCAATGCAACATCTTCAATTATGATAGCTGGCCAGAAGACCAAAAGGACTTAGTGTATCATGGTGCTGATGACTGATTCTTTTTAATGGCATTTTGATATCAATGTCAACTTTCATATCAAAAACAACTTCTGGTACATCCTAATGAGAATGTGTTTTGTATATTTTCCAGAACATACTGCACCATGTCCACATTCTGCTGGTCCTTCATGTGTCATCTGCTGTTTGTGAGAGAGGATTCTCTTCACATAAGAGAATCAAATAGATGGTGGCGTGCACAGTCGCAGCGGCCCGGAGCACTAACCTCTGCAGTAGTTTTTACATCTCTTTGGTGATAATATATATTCTTCTTTATTCTTTAGCACACTTGCACAACAATACAGTAGAACTGAACTCTTGGATCTCAGAAGTGGCACTCACCCCCATCCCCGCTAAATGCTTGGAGAAACTGGTTATAAAACACATCAAAGCTGCCATACCGCCATCTCACGATCCATTTCAGTTTTCCTACAGGGAAAACAGCTCCACAGAGGATGCCGTCGCTATTGTGCTCCACACACTTCTGGAGCATCTGGAGCTCAAGAACAGCTATGTGCGTCTCCTCTTTGTGGACTACAGCTCAGCGTTCAACACCATCCGGCCTTACAGACTCCGCCCCAAACTCCACCAACTAAGATTAAACGCCACCCTGTGCAACTGGACTGTGGACTTCCTCACGA
Organism: Collichthys lucidus; assembly: GCA_004119915.2. Lineage (NCBI taxonomy): Eukaryota > Metazoa > Chordata > Actinopteri > Sciaenidae > Collichthys > Collichthys lucidus. The sequence continues at coordinate 5,104,860 of CM014083.1, forward strand.
ATTGCACACAGAGGGTCTGAGTGGGCAACAACATCTCCTCCACTTTCTGCATCAACACCGGCGCCCCCCAGGGGTGTGTGCTTAGCCCTCTACTCTACACCCTCTTCACCCATGACTGCTCTGCCTCTTCCCCCTCAAACCTCATCGGCAAGTTTGCTGACGACACCACTGTCCTAGGACTTATTACAGCCGTCGATGAGAGGGACTACAGGACAGATGAGCAACATCTCGTGTCATGGTGCAACAGCAACAACCTGGCCCTGAACATTAAAAAGACAAAAGAAATGATAGTGGACTTTCACAGAAACCATCCCATAAACCACAGACCCCTCTCTATTGGTTCAGAGGTGGTGGAGAGGGTCAGCAGTTACAAATTCCTGGGGGTGACCATGGCAGAGGACCTGTCCTGGGGCAGTCACATTGCCTCAGCAGTCAGGAAGGCTCAACAGCGTCTCCTTTTCCTTAGGAAGTTAAAGAGCTACTACATTTCCATACCACTGCTAGTGAACTTTTACAACAGTGCCATTAGCAGTGTTCTGGTGTATGGGTTCCTGGCGTGGTTTTTAAGCTCCACCAAAGCAGACCAGCAGGCTCTCCAGCGTGTGGTGAAAACAGCAGAGAAAATCACTGGGATGTCTCTCCCAGAGATCAGTACCATCTACACCACACGCTGTCTACGAAGAGTTCAAAAAATCCTGCATGACTGCCACCATCCTGCCAATCATATATTCAAACTGCTGCCCTTAGGAAGAAGATACAGGTCCATTCAGACCCGGACTAAAAGGCCATACCCCAGTGCAATAAGACTGTTAAATTCACAAGGCTGCTAGGATAACTGCTTGTTCATATGTATAGTATAATGTAGTATCCTGGAGCTATTTATTTATCTTTATCTTGTCACTTTGCACTTTAAGGGGAACTGGAGAGGGGGGCACTGGCACCTCTAACTATCTAACTACTGCTCTGTGTTGTGCTCCACACACAATTTCGTTGCCTGTGGACAATGACAATAAACTCTTGAGATGAATTGAAATCAGATGCTACAGTAGAGCATCACTTCACACAGACACAGTGGAAGACCTGATAAAGATCAGTGACCAGTTTGGAAGATTTTGATGCTAGGGAGAGTGTGGCAAGCTGGTTTAGCTAAGGCCAAATGGCAAGAAGGCCAATTTACAGGTGTTGGCCATTTGAGGGGCATGTGAGAGCTAGGGGAGACCTGCTATGACTTTGAGACATGATGTTAGGATGATGTTAGCATTTGAAAAATATGTAAAAGATGCAAAAATGTATGTAATTGGCAGTAAGTGATCAGCAGATAATGGCTGAGTCACTCAAAGCAGACATGCTGAGAACTCTGAATTGGTCCTTACTCAGCATCATCCAGATCCTCTGTGTCTTCCAGCAATGTCTCAAGGAGTCTCCTTTTTCTGCTGCCATCTCTGTGTTGATTCCCAAATAACTGTTGGGTGGACTGACTTGGGTAGCTGTAACATGACGGTTATTAGAGTTGTGCATTAGGTAAATTCAACCAGGGCTTTACACCAAAGCATCAATATTAAACACAAGCACAGATATTTCATTCTAAAAAATATTGAGGACAATAGCAAATATTAGATCCTGTCTTAAAGCAACACCAACCTTTATTTCAAACGGTTTTGAGTGTGTGCTCTGACAGCTGGGTGGCTACAGTTGCCCTTTCCCACTTCTGTGGCTCCCACTGACAGCCGACATCTCAGGTTTGTGGATGTGTGACAGCCGCAGAAGTAACGTTACTCTTGAGAAGCAGACAAAACAGAACACAATAAATGACTTTAACATTAATCTAACACTTTTCTCAGTCAGCTCAAACGCAATATCAAAAAGCGTTAGATGCACTGGCCGAATGCGCACAATTTAACATTATTATGAGACTGTCGAAAGCTGCCTTGACACCTATACTCTCACCTGGTTTGGATTTCGTAGCACCGAATGAGGACAACACAACCAAAGCTGTGAGGGACAGTGTGCTGTCTTATTATGTAAATTAGCCACATGCTGTTTATGTAAATTAGCCATGTGGAGAGTTGCAGCAGTGGTGACCACTGAGAGGACCACTGTTACGTCACAACCCCAGTCTGCCTGAAACTGCCCGTTTGCATCTGCCATTGGTTCACAGCAATCTGAAGGCAGAAAATGACTTTTCTGCTTATGTCCTGTAGCATCAGAAAAATGCCACATGAACATGTGAACAACATGAAAAAACAAGATTTTCATCGGTGGGGACCTGATTAATTGGACATGGTCTTCAGATAGTTAAATCATGTTTCCAGGTTGATCACTGAATTATCTTCTACCATACCTCTTGTTGGTACGGCAGTTTTGGGGCTAAAAAATATCCCCAGTGTGTCCACATTGCCTCTCCTGTTTCTTTGGTCCAGTGGACAGCATCCTTGCCCCTTTTAAACTGTGTTCCCTGTAGTCGGTGTATGTGTTGGTTAGTTTGGCGAATTATTTTATTCGTGGTCTGAATGTTGTGTAAAATTTTGCTGACTGGCTGGAGAAAGTTACGTGACTCTGCTCATTTATTGAGCGACGTGGGGCGCCATTTTAAAAGCCCATGGAAGTGACCATGTATGGTTCCTCACCTGATAAGGGGTTAAAAGCTTGAACCCAGTACATATTCTGCTGTCATTGTTGACAAATGTATCTTAATCATCGCTTGCTCACATATTAATGTCTTACCTGGTAATAAAGGTTAAATACACATGCATGCATTTCGGTCACTTTTCGGGACATTACGTGGCCCTAACCATAAGCTATAACCAGTGACCTAGTTATTTTCCCCAGAGGGGACTCAGCTTTTGTCAGGTCTGTCTAACAAAACAGTATGAAGATGTGGCAGGCGTTTTGATGTGTGAGTTTAAACTGGAGGCTCCAGGTTTGGTCACACACACAGTGTGTGCGTGAATGTCTCTCTCTCTCTTTGTGTGTGTGTGTCATTCTCACTCCCCCTGCCACTTTGTGTGTGTGTGTGTGTGCAAGGTTAAATTATGTTGTTGAGCGATAAAATGTCACAGCAGATTAGCAGAGCTTGGACGGGAGACAAGGAGAGTGTGGAGGACAAACAAAGGACAGGAGCAGCACAAGGAGTACAGAGAGAAGAGTGAAGGGGAGGAGGGGTGCATGTGTTTTTAAGAGGTTTTGCAGAATCATGCTGTTGTTCAACTTCTCTAACAAATGATAAGAATGTAGATACTGTATCCATCCGTATTCCTGATGCAGACAGGCTTGAATTAAACAGGTTTTTGAGCATTCTTCGCTCACCTCAGCTTCTGTCAGAGTTGGGTTTGGATCTAGACTTTGGGTCTGAACCAGGTCAATCCAAAACTTTAAATAAGTTTCTTGCCAGCTACTCTGGTGAAGAACTGCTTGTGCGGTTTGGATCAATGTCTTGAGCCAACTGAGTTCAGCTCACAGATAGATAGCTCAACAATTGCATTTAGAAGTCAGATTCAGGACAGAAATAAGATATATATTTTTTTTTTGTCAATGACACTGTGCCCTTTGCATGAACATTGACATGGTTGTAAGAGATCAAATTAGTCAAATGAATGCAAATGCTTTAAATTAGATTACCCAAACGTTGTTCCAGGCCTCAGAGCTACAAAATGTAAAAAACGTGTGTGTTATCACTCACACACCATAACCACCCACAAGCACACCGTATCGTCAGCTTAATCAAATCAGAAAGCCGTGCAGCAATTTGGCACACTGAGGTGAACGCTGCCTAATAGCGCTGGACAGAAAATAATACGTCTTTGCACCTGTTACAGTCACACATCTGCAAATCCAAATTTCATTATTTGGCAGATAAAATATTTATTTGTAGCATAAACCATGCAAAACAAGATCACAGCCAATTCACTGACGACTGGTCATAACCAACACCAGCAGCAGCTTTCAGGAGGTGGTGTAACAGCCGGCTAAGTGTGACCATTTAGAAGGACTGCTATGATGTCTGTAATTTGCAGGCATCATGGCCAGGAAGTCTGATTAGATCAGAGTATGCTCCAATTACAAAAAGGTTTATGGTGCCAGCCTTGGTGGATTAGTCTTAAAGCTGAAGTAATTTGTGTTTGGCACACTGCGTGATGAAGGTGCTGTCTACTGTGCACATCTCCATTCAGTGGCTTTTTTTTTTTTACTTGATTTGCATAAATTTCATAGAGCATAAAAAAAATAAAAAACACAACATGTTCTTTTAACAAACCAGGGAGCACAACGTGTGAGTGCCCTCAGCAGCGAACCTAGACCTCAGAGTGTGACTGTCTGTCTGTCTGGGTAAGAATGCCATGGTGGTGCTGGAGAGTTAATGAGTCTACGGTGCACCGAGTGAGCATGGACAGCGTGGCGGCCGACCTGTGGTAAGCTTAAGGCTACAGGTCTCCACCTGCAGGGTCAGAAGGAATCCATCATCAGTAGGTGGGGTGGCTCCTCCATAATGACAGATGGATTTCCAGTTAAGCAGTGCACTCAGTGCTCTTGAGCTCTGACACCTGGATAGTAGAAGACTACAGACAGGCACACAACAGTGTGTGCAGTGGATTTGACATTCTATGCTTTAGTACTGTCAAAAATGCCATAATACGACCATTGTAGCGCCCCCTACAGGCACCAAACGATTTTATGTAATTGTGTATAATTTCATTGTTCGTGTTCATAAGCAGATAAGTACAAGAAAGACTCATATTTACATGTTTGCATGTCTATAATGGTTGTGGTGTTCAGGGGATACTTTGTTGTTTGCTCTCTTAACATGTTGAATTATTTATTTTTTAAAAATGCTGCAAACTAAAATCGGTCCCATAAATACCAGCAAACACCAAAGCAATCCAAAAAAAACCTCAAATTGGTGTAAAACCAGAGGCTCCACAACGATACAAAGTTGTTGATGAATCATAATTGCTAATTAACTGAATCTGCTGTATGCATGTAATTCAACTGGTCTTGTCAGCACCTCATAGCAAGAAGGTTACTGGTTCGAAACCCGTCTCGGGCCTTTCTGTCCATTTTTTCAGCATGTTTCGCTCCTGTCTGTGTGGGTTCGCCAACAGTCCAAAGACATACACTTAACAGGTTAATTGGTGACTCTCTGGTTGTTGGTGTGAATGATGGTTGTTTGTCTCTATGTGCCCTATGTTGAGCTGGGTCCAGGGTGTACCCCAAAGTCAGCTGGGATGGGCTGTGACCCTGATGAGGATAAGCAGTTACAGAAAATAGATGGATGGATGGATGGATGGATAACCTGGGCTCAGCAGCCTCAACAACAGAGTATACTTATATGTAAACAAGGTCTATTGACCCTGAATTCCAAAAGGAAGGGAACATTTTGTGTTAATGGGTTGAACTAATCTAAGACTAAAGGTGTAACACAGAATTGATTGACAATGTACTATATGCTATAGGCTATTTTGACCCCAGGCGACAAAAGGTGTATGGCAATTGGGAAGACGTTATCAAGACCTACAGGGAGTAATATTACACAACTGAGTGATTTACGGACTCTTCCAATGGAAACTTCAAACTGTCGTCCTGTTGTACAGTAACTAACCAAACTAACTCAATTCCTGGGATGTCGAAAGTCAAAACGCTGTTCACTGCGCTGGCTACAATGTATAGTGGTGGGATGTGGCATGTACTCGTTTTTGGTAAACACCAACTAATAGCTATGACAAGTCCCTTCCTATCTGACTGTTTTAGATGAAGCATGTACAATGAATAAGCAAGTGGCACTCTGCTTTTCATTTCATGGAGACTTTAAGCTTTTTTGGTACAAGATGAGCAAACATGCAAAATCCTGATAATTACAGCAACAGAATTGACCAACCTTGTCTTCTCCACCTACTTCCATTCATTACAGAAGCAAAAAACCCAATGTTCCAATTCCAAAATTTTCAAAAACTGCAGTCAATAAAACGTAATGCTCAGGATATTTCACATTAACAGCCTGCCAGGAGAGGAAAAGATTATGTCCTTTGAGCTGCTGGAAGTAGAATGTGTTTCACAGTTAGTATCACAGAAATAACAAAACAAAAATAATAATTATGATTATAATTTATTAGACAATAAAAACTCTTTCTGTCAGAGACGAAGCCTGGATTATGACGTGACTATTGTGTACTGATGGAATTAGTCCTGCGGAAATTAACGGTATTCAGAATTTATCAAGACAACAGGTGAATAATGAGACATTCTGACGTGCATTAACAGCAATTAAAATGTAGGCAGACCATAAAGCTGGGAGCAAAGAAATATAAGAAATTATAGTCGTAAAACATGCAAATGTATAAATAAAGGTCTGGTTTTCTCTGCAGCTAAGGCAAGAAATAAAGTGCAGCTATTTTGATGACATTTTGAATGTATATAGAAACTCCCTCCTCAAACCCAGCTGACTGTTAAACCACAGAACAATCAATCATAATACAATGAAACCATTTACTGTCCAAAGATATACACACACACACCTTTCTCTCCCCGCCCTCCAATCTCCAACACCCCATCTTACTGTCTCTCATCCTTTCAAAGTAATATTCCTCAATCAATCAATGCACTCTGTCTCTTTCCAATCTGTATTTTCCCTTTTTTTCATCATGCATCTCCTGGCTTTTAGCCTGTCTCTTACCAAATGTCAATCAATCATCAGCTCCCATTCTCTTTCTCACTGTTTGCCTTTATCATTCTCCCTCACTCCATCCTTTTCACTCCGGCTTACGTATTATCAATCACTATTTTGCCCCCCCAACACCTCCACGCCAACTCCACCCCTCTCTCCGCAGTCATGTTATTGATCAATCAATCAATCTATAGCTCGGCCTCTCTGACACCCAAAAGACGGAAAAGCACTTTGATGTTCCTCTTATATAGAGGATATCTGCCTTTCCCACTGACACACTTTGTACATACATACATATTATACATACCATACACAAAGTAATTTGTTCCAAGTCTTAACAAGTCATTTTCTTCTTAGACATGTCATGTCAAGCTAAGTTAAGTTGCAGATTATGTCAAGTCGAGTTGAAGCGTTCCGATTTAAGGAAGGTAACAGTAACAATTGCAACATTTGGTGATTTTGAGAAGAAAAAAAAAACCACCCTAATTTTCAGGTCGGAAAAGCCGGATTTCCGGAACTATCCGTAAGAATCACACCCCCGATTATTTACTTGACCTGTTAAAGTCAAATCAAATCAAATTGTAATTGTTTGTACAGCCCAAATTCACAAAGTACATTTGCCTCAGAGTGCTTTACAATCTGTACAGGGAGTGACACCCTCTGTCCTTAGACCCTCGGTTCCAGTGAGGAAAAACTTGCCCACAAAAAACCTTTAACAGGGAAAAAATGTGGAAGAAACTTCAGGAAGAGCCACAGAGGAGGTATCCCTCTCCCAGGACGGACAGACGTGCAATAGATGTCACGTGTACAGGACAAATCAACACAAACATATTTGTGGAGGGGGCGTGGTGCATCAGCTGCAGGAGAGAGGTGTGGAGAGGGCTCAGGAGAGCAGCGCCAGGTGAGAGTGATTAGCACACCTGTATCTTGTTGAGATAATCACTCTCTCCATATAACAGAGTAGCATGCTGGACCTGGGAGAATGGAAGACACACAAGACAAGAGAAAGGCTCACGAGCTGAATTGTACTGTGTGAACGAAATAAAACGTAAAATCACCACTTCGTGGAGTCGTGTCTGACAAGAACCCACAGTGGCATAGAGTATGCCACAATATTGTATGATTACAATGAATGATAAAATGATTACAGTAGCAGTGGAACCTGTGATAGAGATAGAGAGAGAAAGATGCACAGCAGCAGCAAACCATCAACTAACTGTAATGGAGATATGGTAACAATAATGACAGTAATAAAATATGTAGTGGACGTTATGCAGGACCACAGCAGCAAAAGGCTAGCACTGTTGCCTCACAGCACTCACTTATGTGTGGAGTTTGTTTCCTCCCACAGTCCAAAGACATGCACCTTAACTGGTTAATTGGTGATTCTAAATTGTCTGTAGGTGTAAATGTGACTAAAATATACAGATGCGGAACAGCTGAAGAACGGCTCCACTCCGGAGTGATCCGCCATCCGCCAACTCACACATAATCCATTTGTGATGCACTCAGGTGCGTCTCCGCCGGCTACCGAGCATCACGAGAACACATGAGATCTTGCGAATTCTTTGACTCCTGCAATGGCATTTCATGCCATGTCATATATTTTTAATTTCTTCTCAATTAAAAATATATATCCTCCTGCTGACTTGTAATCAATGAAATACAGACAGCCAGACTGACCCATGACCTGACCGTCAATGAGCTTAACTGACAGCGACATTACACAGACACTCGTAATGTCAACCTTTACAGTGTTGAACATTTTAAACATTAAACTGAAAACATAAAATGAACACATTCTTATTGTTGTGTTTCAAGTCAAGTCACACGTTAACTTTCAATCCTAGTATACACACACGCACACACTTATACTACTATATTAATTGTGTGAAGAGCTTCTCTGCAGTTTAACTTATATCAGTTGTTGAAAGTTGTCTCTAGCAAAGACCTGAAATGACTTACAGTGATGACCTTTAAAACATTAAGGAAGCTCTTGAAACTATTAGGGGCGTCATTTTGACCCCCTGCTGCAACAGTGTAATCACTCGCAAAAACGTAATTTCTAGACGCAGTTAAGTTGTTTGTAATCTATGATTTCAAATAATAAGTAAGATTTCACAAAATAACTTTAAAATTCAGTTTGTGGTTAATTAATTTTACAGTTGCTGTAATTCATCACGGATCAAACAGTTCAAATATGTTTTAAAAATCACCAAACAAACTAAGTAATTAATGAACACATTTACATCATTTAATTATTGTAGAAGGAAAACATTAAGGAAAAGTTCAAAATGACTTTTGGATAATAAAGTTGTTTTATTTACAAAGATGGAAATAAAAAAAACAGAGTGCTCTTTCTCTTGCTATCACACACACACATGCGTGCACACACACACACACACACACACACACACACACACACACACACACACACACACACACATACAAGGAGTGACTCACCCATATACACAGACCCATACACTCACATAAACACACGCTCACACACCCATGTTGTCACGTGGCTGTATCTGATTCTCCCTCCTGTCAGTGTTAGCTCTCCTTGACCCGGTTCTCCCTCAGCATTGTCAGAAGTTCGTCCTTCTTCTGCTCTGGTTCGTGTTTACAAATCCATTTATCCAACCTAATATATATCACATAGAACTAGAAAATCTCTAAAGAAATTTTGAGTGTGCTTGACTCTGGGCCCCGTCGCCCCTATACATTATTATTGACACTGCACAGCAAATTTAGTATTAATACAACAAGCCTTGTCATCATTGCCTTTTTAATGGGCTCTTATTTTGAAAGACTTTTGTCTTGTGTTTGTGCATGTGTGCTTGTGTGGTCTTGTGTCTGTTAATCAGAGAGTTTTACAAAGCTTTTTATTTTGAAGGGACTCCTATTTTGAAAGACTTATCTTGTCTGTGTGTGTGCACATGCTGCAAGCAGTCCATGTATTGACAGTGTAGGCTATTTCAGTCACACGTGCACAGGTTAAGGTTGCTGAAGCATTGGCTTTAGTACAATAGTGACACACGCGTTGATGCCTATAGCATGTGAACGCCTACAGTATAACTCATAACTAGAAAATTCCATTTTCCCTGCTGCACCACTGGCCCCACGACCTGCTGCTGCTTCTTTGGTGAACCGGCTCTTTGGTTACAATTGTAGTGGCATAATTTCAGTTATAACTGTGAAGCGAAGCAGCTGTTAAACTCAAAATTAATCATCATAAAGTAAATAATTATTTGTACATTGAGGCGAGGGTGCGCACAGGCGTACACTGTGTTCGCACGAGACACGAATGACCCCTTGCTATCTGATTTCCACAAACACTACACAGTGTGTGGCTGTACACTCATGTAGAATTGTACTTAACAGTCACGCATGGTCTTCATGTTATGTATTTGAAGCGTAGTTCACCAGTCACGCAGGCGTATGCACGACAACGTGTGCAACAACGCCTACGTGACGCCCGTCTGTCCATTGAAAGTGAATGGAATTTACACACGCACGTTAGACGCTTGATGTCATCGCATAGGTGCTGTATATGGGGTTAGGGAAGAATTATCCTATCTTTATTCAAGAGCGCACATTTTCAGTTTGAGAGCATGATTTCTCCTTCTCGTGCCCAGATTTATTGTCCTCGTGCTCACATTTTATGCTCACACTCAAATCTAATGTGCTCGCGCTCAAAACATGTCTTGTGCACTTTAAAAAATTTTCTGCTCTCGCACAAAACAGCATGTCCTCTCAGGTTGAAGTGTCTGCACAGACTGAAGGATGTCCCGCCCTGCGCTTAAATTAGTGTGTTTCACCAGCCAATAGGGAGACAGCTAGAGTCTGGCCCAATCTTGGGTGTGTTCCTTCACGCTTTTTGGGCACTTCGCAGGGGCGGGTATATGGTCTGTTTGTAAAACTGCCTTTCTTAAAAAACACCAATTTACCATACTAGCCAGCTATTTGAATCGTCACCTACTTAAGACGCCAGTTTATTTATATATAATTAATCTTAAATAATCCTAAAAAGATTTATTGTCGCTTAGACACCGTATGATTCCATTTATCATAGACTGTTTCTAATTTTATATCAGCGGGATGTTTTGTATACTATAAATACACCTGAAAGCATACATGTGTTATGGTGGCTGAGGGGCTAAGCACACCACCACCTGTTGTATTTTTAACAATGGGACGCCGGTTCGCATCCCGACCGTTGCACTCTTGCTGCATGTCATATTATGATTTTAAATTAAAGTTAACGTTACCGTAATATAATCTGTGTAATTCTCTTATTGTAACGTTCAACAAGAGATGGTGGGTGAATAGGCTAGGCTACGTGATTGTGAGTGTGAGCATAAAATGTGAGCACGAGGACAATAAATCTGAGCACGAGAAGGAGAAATCATGCTCTCAAACTGAAAATGTGCGCTCTTGAATAAAGATAGGATAATTCTTCCATAGCTGTACACGTGTTTTTAGTATAGTGTGCTGGCATAAAATGCCCCCCTTATGTGTGCTTGTCCTGTCTGTCTGTGTGTGTGTGTGTGCGCACGTGCATGTGTGTGTGTGCCTGTGTGTCTGCCCTGTCTGTCTGTGTGTGGTGTGTCTGTCTCTCTATCTATGCGTCTGTGTTTGTGTCTGTGAGAGAGAAGAGTATAAAATGGCCGACATTAAAAATGTAGTCTTTATAGTCATTGATATCATACAGAGTTAGTCGAAGGCAGGCTTGAGGTTGCCAAGCAACCAGGGTCAGCTGCAGGCCAGAGTAATTAGCTACAGGTGCGTGTGCACACTTAAAATCTCTACGTTTTGAGTGATAGTCATGTTTGTAGAGTAACATTTGTGGCCTCAATCGCAGTTTTCAAATTTATTTTTCTATGTATTATTCTCTCTCTCCACTAAGTATTCCCTCCTGCCGTGGAGCTAATAGGTGCCCTCAGCTCTGTTGACATTAACAAACAGCACAACAAGTTGACAGTAACAGTGTCCTCGTCTGACACTATACAGCTCAATACAGCAGGGCTGAATTCTGTCACTTCCGATTATTTGTGTTACCGCCACGGTGCTCTCTGCTCTGCTCACCTAACCACATTTTTGTATATTTCTCACATCAGTGATTATCTACATATCGCTACACTATTCTGTGTGGATACGCCAAAACGATGTCGGACTCTGTAGTTTTTGTCTGGACCCCTGCCCAATGTGACCACTGATGACATGTAAAGTAATTTCACCGCTGGCTGTCGATGTGGTGGTGTCAGCAAACAATGTGGGCTTCATAGATAATTGGACACCTTTCTGGGGAAAACCTGGTGTGATTAGGAGAGACGGCATCCATCCCACTTTGGATGGGGCAGCTCTCATATCTAGAAATATGGCCAAGTTTATTAGTCGACCAAAACCGTGACAGCCCAGAGTTGAGACCAGGAAGCAGAGCTGCAGTTTTATACTTTATTTTATACTTCTCTCTCGCAGCCACATTGGCTGGTGATCAAAAAAGGTAATTTAGAGCCCTGTTTGCAAGTAATTCCAGGCCTCCAATTTTCCTTCGTTTTTTTTGTTGAAACCTGCAGAGATCCTGAAAAATAAAATGTCAATAGCTGTCCTTTTTTAAAATTTCTATGCTTAGGTTTTTATAGGTGTTTCTATCTGCTTTGTGTAGCAGAGTGGTTCTTCAAGCAAGTTGGTGCATTAATTCGGTGGTTTCAGGGACTAACAAGGGATTTTACCACTGTAAATTTAATTGGCTAGAGTAAATTATCGAAATTCAAGTGATATATGTGTTCAAATACAAATCACAAGTCAAAACAGTGCTTGAATTATATAAGGTATAAGTGGTAAAATGAAGAGTCATTTGGGAGCCAAAAGAGCTTTTCTTGGTGAGCTGAGGCAAATGATCCAGCTCACTAAAAAGAGCCGGAATTCCCATCACTAGCATTCACGCCAGGGCCAGCGTCCATCCTATGATGTTTGGTCAGAATCAGACGATGTATGCACAAGTTATAAGTGACTTTGTTTTTTGTGGCGCGCAGTGGCAAGTCGTCCAAGTTTGAGGCATCGCTACTGCCACGCTGTTTAGACTTTGGAAAAGTTGTCTATAACTTTTAATCCCCCATGGCTTAAGAGTAACCTGGCCAAGTTTGAAGCCGTTACCATTTAATCTGTAGGACGAGTTTGATCATACAAGATGTAGAAATGGGCAACAATCGCGCCAAAACGCAACTTCCACCCAAAATGGCCGACTTCCTGTGCATCTGGCACCATGGCACATTTTGTTTGTCGTTTTTTGAAAATTTGTAGGGGGCGCTATAGAGCCATTTTGCAACGCCAATGCACGCGACTGCCAAATTATCAAATTATATCACAGGCATGACGTGCCGGCAAAAATCTGTGACTTTTCGCGAACGTTACGGGCACGTAATTTGTCCCAAAAAAGGGAAAAGAGGTAAAATTGTGCAAAAAAAATCCTTTAGTTCCAATAGGTCCTTGCACCGCTGTCGGTTCTTTAGGCCCTAATAGATGTGGACTTGTTCTTAGCCTTACTCACTTACATACAAAGCTCTTCATGGTCAGGCAACATCATATCTAAAAGAGCTCATAATACCTTACTACCCCTCTAGAACACTGCGCTCTCAAGACGCTGAGTTCAGGGCTGGCTCAGGTCATCCCTTAGTTATGCTGCGATAGGACTAAACTGCCGGAGGACTCTCCCTCTCTCTCTCTAAATCTTCTTCCACATTTTTTCCCTGTTAAAGTTTTTTTGTGGGCAAGTTTTTCCTCACTCGAACCGGGGGTCTAAGGACAGAGGGTGTCACTCCCTGTACAGATTGTAAAGCCCTGAGAGGCAAAATGTGTTTTGTGAATTTTTGGCTATACAAACAAAATTTTATTTTATTTTATTTTATTTGATGTTTGGCATACTGTCTCACTGAGTCTGCATACATTTTGCACTCTGCATTCCATTTACAGTAATCACCCCACACTTTAGGCCCACAGGGCAGCAGGCCCTGGATGCCTCAGAAAAAAGATTTCAGGCAGCAGCATTTCTTAATAGTATCTGCTGTTGATGGATGCCACAGTGGTATTGTGAAACCTCACTGTAAAAACCCTATGGCACACTGTAATAGGAGACAATTCTATTCAGTAATAGTGGGCTTGTGTGACAGCCAACGGCAGTTGTGTCATGTCAGTGTGGGCGACCCTTACTGGCTGAGCATCATGCTCAAGCATTTTAGCTGTCACAGGTTGAACCAGTGCTGGAAGGAGATCCTCGGTCCGAATTAACATCATGGGGAATGTGCATATTTACTGTTCTGCTCCAGTTTATGAGGTCCTACGGGGATGATGGGAGCTCCACTGGAGGCTAAGGTTAATGAGGTTCCAGTGTATATGTGGGTAGGAGGACCCAATAAAATGCATTATGTAAAACATTTGGGTTATTACATATGGTACTGCAGTCAAGGGCAAGGACATGCTTCCAACAAAACGACAGAAGAAGATAGTCCACGTGTGTATTTGTACAAACACAGTACTCAAACACTCAAATACTTAAAATATTGTTGGAAGCATGTCGTATGTTGTAATAAACATTAGAAAACACAATCAGAACCATGACTGCAGTAATGAGATAAGATAAAACTCTGGGGTGATTGTCATTATTGGCATGACAATAAAGAGGTCAAATCCAAGTCACTTGTGGTGATGGATCGGTTAGACCCAAACTGCAATAAATTGTGGTTATAATTAACATGATTATTTAATATGGCATGAACCTTCAATGGCTACATTGATCCCCTGCTCTTTACGTTTAATACCTGGTCTCATATAAATCTAAACTCAGTCCTAATCTTATTTTTTAACTGGGACAGTCACTCGACACAGATCACTTTTTAACTTCACAGTTTCAATCCAAAAAAAATATTTGAATTAGTTTATCAGATTACTAATGACTATAAGGTATAAAATAATATTGTCAGCATAGAATTGAGCAATGTTACACTTAAGTGTGACAGTTATCATGTGTGGTTAGGACTGAGGCACTCATGCCAAAGGTACCAAAGTTACAGATAAAATAAAAGATATAATCAGATTTATTTATATCTTTGGGCATCTTCATGGGGTCTGATTAAGAACTGGAAAACATTCAGTCACATTAGACGACTATAAAATAGAGACTGTATAATGGAAACTGTTGTGGAGAAATTGCTGAAGTCAAAGGTCAATGGTGAGGTCAGGAGGGAAAAAAGTGTTCAGGAGCCTCTGATGTCTTATGCTGTATTATTTATTGACGCTTGGCCAAGGAGAACTAGAGACACTCTCAAAGTACATCTGAAGTGTTTGAGTCGGTCTCGCATTCTGACGAACTTGTGATGGTGCATATACTTTAAACCCAAAGATCACACCCCAAATACTATACGCCCCAGAATTAGTAAAAGAGAATGTCTTTACTCTTGGAGGTGTTATTGTCAACATATTCTAGTCTGGGGACACAGATGTCCGCTTACGCAGATTGGAACGGCAACAACAAGCTATCTATTATGACTAGGAAGGCAGCAACAGGTCTCTTCGACCCTGGCCACCACAGTGACATATGGTGGCACCTAGTCATAAGACAAACAGTTAATACTGCAGAGGACCACAAGGCTCACACGTGGCCTCGTGTAACCTAAAAAGAGAAAATTCCATAACAATCCCCTCTTATTGATCATAAGATCAATACTAACTACCAAATAATAATATCTACCAAATTTAGAGACCACCAGGGAGTACAGTCAGAATGAGATTGACACAAACAATATAAAACATTCATAATCACACAGAATTATTCAAAAGGCCATCCATAAAAATCATTCTTTCAAACAAAGCAGTCGGTTTAGATTAATTCATACAATCAGTGAAAAACCTTAAGAACCCCTCTTATGTACCCCATCATCCCATTCCCATGATGTGTGAGTTCCACTTTTCAGGTCAACAAGGGCCTTTAAGCTAGCGAAGATCCCCTACAACACAAAGGTGTTAAAGAAGGTCATCAGGGAGGTCACAGATCATGTCATTGGGAGAGGAGAAAGATCAAATTTATTATTTCACCTAGTAGATAAAACCCTAGCAATTAGAAGGGGTTCCATAAAACAATTGATTTAACATTTCTAGAGCAAATTTCTTCTCTCTTTGAAATCAATCACAACAATCATCGTTGAAATCAAGACATTGCAAAATCTTCGACCCATGTACATTATGTACAGTAGAGGGTCACCACCATGGAGAGGTTACTAGCACATACGATGCATGGTGGCATGGAATCCATCTTCGTAGAACTTTCCATGAACAGTCGTTATCCATCAGTTGCATATCATCATAACAAAATTTTAACTTTGAACTTATAAGCATGTATTACATTACTGTGAAAACCATCATTGAAAATAGATTTTAAAAGTGATTCATAATATGGCAATTTCTAAATTATTAAAAATAACATCTCCTAGAATACTAAACAACCAGTAAAACCAGAATCATCACCTAAAGTTAACCTAAAATGAAACACAGAGGTAACAGAAGAAATAGACACCCTCCATTTACAGACCATAAGTCTCCTCTTCATCATTTTCACCAAGAGAAAGATCATCAAGGTCAAAGCTTCGAATCCTTTCCCCAAAACCTTCAAAATGATAATACCTCTTACCCACTGGATTGGCAACCTCTGGACGTATACACACCTGGGGTGCTTGAACCACTGACCTTGTTGTCTTCTTCACGATTAGTTTAATCAATGAGATCATACAAGTGCAGAGGAAAAGAATAAAGAGTCCACCGACAAATAGAGTAGTCAAAAATTTAACTAACCCTGATCCCAATGACCCCAAGGTACCAGAAAAATCCCCAAAGTTGAACCCATGTTTATCATGTAACTCTTTGATACCTTGAGCTGTGTCATGCGCCATATCTATGACCTCAGCAGTCGCGTCGGAGATGTAGAAGCAACATTCAGTACCTATAACTTTACAAGTTCCTCCCTGTGCTGCCAACAGGAGACCAAGCGCCATACGATTCTGTAAAGCTACAGTTTTAACTTCCTGCAGCTCCCTATGTTCAGCTAACATGGCTCTACTGGAGGCATTGAGATGATTCTCCAGGACTTTAGACAGAGATTCAAGTTCCTGTTGAGTTATATACATACCGTACCAAGGCAAGAGGATGCTGGCTATCTATTGAGATGTTGGGATTTCTCTTTTATATTTATGTAGAGGCGGGTATAATGAAGCAATCTCAGCGGATTTCACTTCCCTGATCAAGGGAATTAGGTATGCCAAATAACAGACACCATGAAACAACTCATAGGGCACGCAGCAATAAGCTTTATCTCCACAGACTAGATACACTCTCTCAGGTAACAACGACTGTCTCAGAGTGACATTTACTACTGTTTTACAGCTGCTTTGTCCTAAATTATCAGGTCCGTCTCCTACTCCCTGAAAACACAAGGAAACATTTTGCCGTTCATGGGTGAACACCGGAGGCACATAAGTTGAGGAGTTCGCTCCATCTGTTGTGGCACTGAGCAGTTACGTTTCTGTATCTGAAGTGACTCCATGGACCTAACACCGGACCACGGCTGCACAGAAACTAGGGCCTCCACCATTAAAGATGCAATATATGGTTGGGGAACACACACCTGATTTCCAAGAGGTTTTGAACAGTTTGTTTGGGCCCAAACTATTTGAACTCTATATTCAAAACCTAATTTCACATACATCTGTATATGAATAATGCGAAAAAGTGTAGTATAATTGAAACCGCTCGGCAGGTACTGTTCATTAACTGTTTTAGCAACGTATAAGGCAATTTCAGCATTATGTGAATACTTTGCCGAATCTATAGGGTAGGCAGGAGTATAGCACTCATTTGCTTCATCTTCAAATCTCATGGCCAAATTTTTCCAATTGAACATCTCATAATCCGTTCTAGTGAATGGAATTGGATGAGACATTGGTGAGTGTATGGACGAAGGCATATTTTGACACAGCCAACAGTTACTGAGATTACGATCGTGAGCATAATCAACCATTAGACTGAGGGCCGAATTTGTTTCTTGCACTAAAATTTGAGAAACTTCACCTGTACCTCCATTACTCCTTGTTGATTTAGGTTTGGCTACCTCAAGTGTATTTATGGAAGAAATTGACCAATATATAGAAAACTATCACCCTTATCAGTTTCACCATAGTACAGATCTTACTGCTCTGCACCTTCCCTGGAACATCTCAGTAATTAACAGCCCACAGTTTATAATCGGGATAACTTTTCAGTGGTTGTTTAGTGAAACACCACAGCTCCAGAGGTTCAGTCAAAGGTACAGCAGCTGTGAATGTTACCTTCATTACCTGGGTGCACAGCACTGTCTTAATCGGTCATGCGTTGTCCACGACCATTTACCTTGAGAGCAAGTCAGGGGGTAAACAATATAACAGTCATCACATCTGTCAATTGGACAGTCAAACATAACAGGGTTAACAGTTTGGTTAGTTTTGTTAATAGGCAGTTTGGTTAAAGTGCAGGAAATACAAGTCCTCATTGTCAACAACACCTGGTTCCACCTGGAAGACAAAAACTTTTTTTTTAAATATTTGATTAATACAAAATTTCCGTCATTAAAAGGATAAATTGGTTCCTCCAATGGTTTTGTGAGCCGTTCAGACACCTGTAATGATAAAATTCAAAACGTCAGTTAATCTTTTACATATTCATATTCATAAACTCATCCGTCCAAAGCAGAGAAGTTTTGTGTGGTGTCACCCCATTACCACCTCATGAAGACTTAGTCCTGTTGTTGCGCTCGGTGCGCTTCGGATGGAATACAACACAATAGGCAGTGCATCAGGCCATTTTAGGCCTGTTGTCAGCACTGTTTTGGTCAACCGATCTTTGATAGTTGCGTTCATTCTCTCAACTTGACCAGAACTTTGTGGGTGATATGGAACATGTAACTGTCACTTGAACCCTAAGATATCTGACAGACCCTGCGTTATTCTTGATACAAAAGCCGGACCTCTGTCACTATCTATTCCCTGTGGCACTCCAAACCTAGGGATCACCTCTTTTAGCAGACACTTAACAACAAGCCTCAACCCATTTTGAGAATCGATCTGTCACAACTAACAAATATTTGTAGCCTTGACAACTTGGCATATAAGTCTATTTGCAAATTTACAAAGGGACCTGTTGGAGGTTCCAGATGGTCATGCTTCACTGTGCTATTCTTCTTTCTAGTCTGTTGACACGTCATACAACTGTCTACAAGTGTTTGTGAGACTTGTGTAATGCCTGCTGCAAACCATTGTGAACGAATAACGTCATTTATTACCCCTCTTCCTACATGTGTTGGTCCATGTGCCACACGTGCCAAGACATGTAGGAGAGCTCTTGGGCAAACTGGTCGCCCATCCGGGTGGAGCCACAAGCCAGACTCCGAATCAACTGCACAACCTTTACGCAACCAAAGACTTCTCTCCCTGTCATCAGCGTGATTTTGCATTTTCACGACATCATTAGCGGAAGGTACTGGAATTGGATTGACGGGTTGTGTGGAGGTATATTGATGGACCATGGAGGAGGAGGAAAGTGCAGCTTGTTTGGCTGCAGTATCAGCCATTGCATTTCCTCGTGAAACAGGATCATTTCCTTTAGTGTGGGCTGCACATTTTACAATTGCAAGCTGTGACGGGCGCAAAATAGCCTCTAATAGATCATTTACCAACGCGTGATGCTGTAATGGCTTACCAGAGGATGAGACAAAACCTCTCATTTTCCATTATTGTCCAAAGTCATGCGCAGTGCCGAATGCGTATCGCAAGTCAGTGTAGATAGTGGCAACTTTACCAGAAGCAAGTATGCAGGCTCTACTAAGAGCATACAGCTCAGCTGCTTGGGCTGAAGTTCCATGAGGCAGGGATCCTGCCTCAATGACTTCAGAATCATTTACTACTGCATAACCAGCCAAATGTACGTTGTCAGATGGTCTGCTGGCCGAACCATCAATATAAAGAACCATATCAGAATTTGGTATCACTGTTTGCAGCAGATCTGGTCTCGGAGATGTGCACATTTCACTAAGGGCGATACAGTCATGCTCATCATCTGTATCAATTAATGATAGCAGAGTAGCTGGATTTATTGGAGGTGAGCGCTTTAAAGTTATGTGGGGACTTGATAGAATTATTGCCTCGTAACCTGAGCGAAGTGCTGCTGTCATGTGTTGTGTTGCAGATGTGTTCAAAATGTGTAATACTGCATGTGGAACGTGCACGACACAGTCATGAGCCAGTTACAATGGGATTTGTCGATTAAAATGGCAACAGCGGCCACTGCTCTTAGACAACCTGGCATACCGAGTACTACAGGGGTCAGTCGAGAGGAGTAGTACGCAACGGGACGATAATGAGAACCATGTTTCTGTACCAGAATGCCAGTGGCGAAGCCATCTCTCTCATGCACATGTAGATGGAACGGCTGATGATAGTCAGACAAACCCAACACTGGAGCCATTGTGAGAGCATTCTTCAGATCTTGAAAGGCTTTGTGCATTTCCTCAGTCCACTGTACCATGGGTGGAGCTGATTGCAGTGCGGCGGCTCGAAAAACAGAGTCCATAGTTGCATATTCAAAAATCCAGTGTCTGCAATAATTAGCCATCCCCAGAAAAGAGAGCATCTGTTTCTTGGTTGTGGGGGGAGGCATGCTTACTAGCAGTTTCACCCTCTCCGGTGACAAAAGGTGTTGTCCATCCTTCAGAACATGACCCAAATATGTCACCTCCGGTTGACAGAATTGCAACTTTGCCAGCGACGCTCTGTGACCACACTCGGCCAGTCTCTGTAGCAGCAAGATAGAGTCTGTGTGGCAAGCTTCTTTTGATGAAGAAGCTATTAGGAGGTCATCAGCGTACTGCAAGAGAGTGGAGCCACCTGGCAGGTGGAGCCCATCTAGATCTCTTTTTACCGCTGCTGCATACACGGTGGGACTCTCGACAAAACCCTGCGGCAACCGTTGCCAAGTGTATTGTTTACCCTTGAATGTAAATGCAAACAGATACTGGCTATCTGGATGCAACGGTATCGAGAAAAATGCAGAACTCAGATCAACGACCGTGTAGTGCGTGGAGTTAGGTGGTAAAGAAGCTAAAATCGAATTGGTGTCAGGCACAATTGGAGCTGCAGGTACCACTATATTATTAATAGCTTGCAGGTCCTGCACGAACCGCCATTCATCAGGGCGATTTGCTTTGGGGATTGTTAATATGGGAGTGTCACATGGGCTAGTGGTTTGAACTAGCACATCTTGATCCAATAGAGACTGAATGACACTTTCAATTCCTACTACAGCTCTGTGAGGCAAATTGTATTGTCTAATCATAGGTAGCTTAGCATTAGGCTTAAGTGTGACTTTATGTGGCGGAGCCGAATTTACAAAACCCACATGATTTTTATGTTTAGCCCACAAAATAGGTGGAACCTCAGACAATTCAGAAGTAGGTCCATACTGAGCGGGAGGAGGCGGCTGATGAGTAACAAATGTAGACATTGGTAATTGCATATGTTCATCTAAAGACAACATATACAGTTCCTCCCCTAAATATGTTACTGTTTGGTGTTGAGAAGCTGGTACAGCTTCTCTCAATGCCTGGCACTGAGCCACCATGTGTCCAAGGTGTTCACTACCCCTCTTATTTATTTAAAAACCTGGAAACCAATTGTTTATACTGCTCAGAAGGGTTAAATGCTGCAGTACAATGACAATGCAAAAGAGGCCTCATTGTAGACATCAATGTTGCACATGCTGGAGATATTTTGGCGAATTTCTGAATATCTGAAACAGTGAAACTGGGAAGCATATTAAAACCTATCAATTCCCAGCAATACAAAGTGTCTTCCGTACTCTGCAAAAACTGAAATGCTAGAGCAGCTTTTTCATCAGGGAGGGTCAAAAACAATCCATCCGGGGTGCACTAAATAGTAGCACGCAGTGTACAAAGCAGATCCCTCCCCATGAGATTAATTGGGCTTTTATCAGATATCAGAAAAGAATGCATCACTTCAGAGCCTTCAACAGTTATTTTAGTCCTCTGAGATAACGGTTCCGCAATGGGAACCCCGAAAACGCCTACAGTGGTGATGAAGTTGGATGTAGGTGTGCATACATGCTCTGCAGTTTTTACAGTAGAGATAGTTGCTCCACTATCTACCAAAATTTCAACAGTATTTCCATTAACTTGAACAGGCATTATCGGGTCTTCCGCGGGATTACTAGAAAGTTGAATAGTTGCAGCTTGAATATGAAATGGTTGTTCTGATCCAGCCCCTCCATGGCCTCCCTATGCTTGATTGTAATATGTTGGCGTGTAAGCAGCTTGTGTGGGTGGGGCTGGAAGAGCAGGAAATGACGTAGTAGCTTCTGGAGCGGGTAGAGCCGGAAATGATGTAGCGGCTTGTTGTTGGTTCTGGTTATTGGATTTATTCCGACGACGACAACCACTCTTACACTCTTTAGCCCAATGTCCCGCTGCACCGCATTTGTGACACCCTGCTGTTGTACATACTGCATCATTTGTTTTGAGCTGGGAGCATTATTACCAGCGAAGAAAACATCGTTCCTATGCATAGCCATTATTTTGTTTATAGTTGACTTCGAGTCAAGGACTGATAGTTTGTAAGCGGCTTGAACATTCGGTCTTAGATTTTGCACAAAAATTTGCACCATAAGACATTCATGTTCATCTCGCTTTATTCCAGCTTTAATATCCCATGTTTGTATGAATCAGGGAAAACAAACTCATCTTAACACAAGATCCACTCAGTTCTACAAGTGAACTGGATTAAGTGTTTTTTTCTGGTATTCTTCCATGAACTCAGAAGTCCATGGTTTTCAAACTGCTGTGTTGTCAATCATTATTTTGACAAGCATTTATTAAAGATGTCTGTGACACTTCAGAGGCAGGGGCAAAGTTGTTTTCCTATGTGCCGCTGTGTTTCTGGTCTGAGTGTAACATCAGATTTAGGCATTTATGTAGTAGTGTAAACAAAGTGTGCTTTTAAGTAGAGCCAGTTTGATTTTTTTAGCTTGACATATACAGTTTTTTTTATTATTATTTGAGCACAAACTGCACAATTATCGATTCATAATGAGCACCATGATTGGAGTTGAAGTTGATTCTGAGTTGATTTAAAGTGTGTGAAACATATTTATCAGGTTGAAACATGTGTTAATTAAGTTTAAAGAAGATTGTGCCACACCAAAATAGTATGCGATGATTGTTACAATACTTAACTTCAAACACTTGAAACATTTTTTCTTTGCAGTAGAAATAATCCTATGACAATTTAAGTAAAAAGGTTACTTTTAAATGAAGTTGAACAGAGCTAAACTTTAACAGTATAATCCTTGAAGAGGGAGAGCAGAGATGTTGTTTTGTTTTGGCTTTACAATCTGCACTTCCTCGTCACTAAAGTCTGTGTAAGGCTCCTCCTCTCTGGGTCTGGCTCCTTCTCCTTCTAAATCTGACTCATTAGACTGTCTGCTGTCTTCCTTCTCCTGTCTGTGCATAATCTTGACTTTCCTTTCTAATTCACTACTGTAGCTGCCATTAGGATAAACTCATCATCTGCTTTAGTTTGTAATGTGCTTGGTTGTTCATCTATCTCAGCATTGCAAGAGGGCTTTGTATTTGAAAGTTGCGGAAAAACAGAGATCGCTTTTTCATTGTTTTGTTGTTCCGGCAGTGTTATCCCGACCTCGGCTAAAATATTCAACAAATCACGAGGAGTGGGAATCTTGGCTTGGCGCTTTGCCCAGCCATACATCATAGCTTTTGCACAATTTTCCAAATTATCAACATGTCGCTGCTTTATCTTAGCCATCTCTAAAGCTCTAATTTGCAACTTAGCTTCTAGTACAGGCATATGAGAGGCAGTAACACACTTAGAAGTCAGATCAATCATCTTTCTTAAATCATCCGGTCCAATCTCGCAGCTTTTGTCATGCACTCTCACACCACATCTTTCTTGGGCCACAGTCAACCACACTTGGATACACTCATTTATGTATCTGAAGTCCCAGGATGGATTTCCAACACTAGAGTTAACATTCATCTCAGCCATTTGCAGCTTCTCTCTCTCGAATGCTCCATCATGCGGCCACATGCCATTCGTACATTCACACATAAGAGAAGTGAACGGAAACACAAAATCCCATCCTTTCAGTCTACCGATGAGTCCAGCTGGCACATGCGGCGAAAACATTGCTTTAAATTGTGATATCTGGTCAGATGTGTATGTGTGTGTGCCTGCTCCGGCATGCTGTGTATCAATGACAGGTTGACCATCTAACTTCACATTAGTTCTTTGATCTTTTACAGAAAGATGTTTTGTCTTTGATTTAGCTTTTGCTGAGTCAGTTTGCATGATTTCAGGTTTGTCTACTGCTTTGGACAGATCATTACCCATTTTCGCTTGCGCAGTAGGACATTACACATACAGACAAACAGATTTCAAACCACAATACAGCAGCATTAAAGGTCAGTCTCCACACTTTTCTAACTGCAGCAGTGGTGATCTGAGGTGAAAGGAGGAAAAATGTACTTCTTTTTCTCTCCCAGTGTATACACATTTAAAACCAACGTTTCCCAAAGGACACAGAGCAGATCCCCGATCTTGATTCAAACGAGGGTGTATTTAAACTCCCCCAAAAATGTCTTTTCTATAGTTTAAACCTCAGGTGGGTCTCTCTGTGCCGAGTGCAGCCCGAAACTGCCCCGGAAACAAACAGCCACGTAGTGGCAATGCAGTGGGTCATAAACCCAACCTGCCCCCCTTCAGATCCACACACTGTACACTGCTCTGTAATCAATTATTGTTACAGCTCCATTTATTTTTTAAAATCGTTTTTTTACACCATTGTCAGCTTTCTTGATTTCTCACGTTAAATCAATATGCCGAATTGAACATCTAACTGGGATGTTTGTATGACACATACGTTCCAAACAACGCCAGAGGTTTCAGCCAGGACATTGTCCCCAAGACACTGAAGCTCCTGACCCCCTGGTGGGTCTTAGATGTTTTTATATTCCAGGCAGATTAAATAAGCACATAGTTTTTTATGATTTCGTCAAACGCAGACATGGTAAGGCATAGTAATAAAACTTTGCACTTACCACGTCTTTGTTCTGTTGAAATCCTGTTCGTGACGCCAATTGTTGTGGAGAAATTGCTGAAGTCAAAGGTCAATGGTGAGGTCAGGAGGGAAGAAAGTGTTCAGGAGCCTCTAATGTCTTATGCTGTATTATTTATTGACGCTTAGCCAAGGAGAACTAGAGACACTCTCAAAGTACATCTGAAGTGTTTGAGTCGGTCTCGCATTCTGACGAACTTGTGATGGTGCATATACTTCAAACCCAAAGATCACACCCCAAATACTATACGCCCCAGAATTAGTAAAAGAGAATGTCTTTACTCTTGGAGGTGTTATTGTCAACACATCCTAGTCTGGAGACACAGATGTCCGCTTACGCAGATTGGAACGGCAACAACAAGCTATCTATTATGACTAGGAAGGCAGCAACAGGTCTCTTCGACCCTGGCCACCACAGTGACATATGGTGGCACCTAGTCATAAGACAAACAGTTAATACTGTCGTGGATCACAAGGCTCACACGTGGCCTCGTGTAACCTAAAAAGAAAAAATTCCATAACAGAAACCGGTTTAGTACTCCTGCAAATAGCCTAACCTAATTCTAGTCCCTGTTGTGGCAGCCACAAAGAACAACTGTATCTGTGGTGTTAGTTTTATGTTGCCATGGAAATAGTAGAGTAATATGTTTAGTGAATTCGCACGTTCTTCACTGATTTGTGAAATACTGTTTGGTCTAAATCCAAAGTGGTTAATGCAGGTTTATGAATATAAAGTGATTTCACATTTTATTATACACTACAGGAAATTCCTGAAAAAGTGAAAAACCCACTAAAAATGCTTTCGCCTCACAAAAAACAGCCACGCTTGCCATGGAATGTCTTTCTTTCATAAAAGTTGTCATTTTCTTTTTAAAATGTTCACCTTCAAATCTCTGTCCTCTGCTAAATATACTCTCTCTCTCCCTTTGCTGAAACGTCCGGACCTCACAAAAATGTCCTTATGACATAAAAATGCTGTCATTTCTCAAATTCTCCTCACGCAGGAGACTTAAGAGGCAGCCTCACAGCCACAGAAGTGCACGCTCACACACACACACACACACACATGCGCGTACACTCCTGGACCTCCTGGTTGTCAGTATAAATCCCATCCAGGTGACAGCAGTGCATCATTCATCAGCCAGAGGTCTTCCTAATTACCTGATGCTGCTCCCTAATTACTGTCTGATACCTGGAAAAAAAAATAGCTTCTCGTCACAGCGAGACGCTGTGTGTCTTCCCCTCTGTTTACCTCATTCATTAAAATACAGACCTCTCTTTGTCTTTTCCTGTCGATCTGTGGCATGTTCCATGTTGCTCAAAGATCCTGTTTGACCGTCAAATGTCGTCAGTATTGCCCAAGCTGGCCGCTCCATGTACAAAGGCTCAGTCTTTGCAGCAGAAGCCCAGGGCTCAAATCCAGCCTGTGGCTCTTCCCCGCATGTCATTCCCCGTCTGTCTCTCCTGTCACTCTACAGCTGTCTCTATCAAATAAAGCTTGAAAAGGCCAAAAAAAAAAAAAATAATAGTTGAAAATATTACCCAAGCTGCTTTAACTTCCTGTTCCAAAACTGGAGATCTGTTTTACTGAAGTCAGAAGTGGATATTGATGACTCGTATTCAGTCTTAATGTTTTCAATGGACTCACTTTTACAGTTCATAGTCGGTTAAATATAATTATTTGCTTTATTTATTAAGTGTTACTTCTGCATACGCCTATGGAGAATCATGCTCTTTTAAATTTTGAACGGCGTCCGTCAGATTTTTTTTCCAGGTACTGGTGGAACATCTGCACATCCTGTGTGAATGGTATGGTTGATGGTTTATTAAACTTTGATTTGTTAAAAGTTGCAAGAGCAGTGTGGGAGATGAGCTCCGTCCATTCTTTTGAGCATAGACTTTGGAATCGCTCTGCTGCACTGATCATCTTCTCATCTTCTGCTGCAATGGCCCCGCAGATTATAAAGTCCCTGATCTTCTTTAGAGAATGTCCTAATTTCAAAGACTCATGTGCAATATGAATCGTTGCCTTCATCAAAGCCGGCAACTTGGTTGTTCGGTTTTGCAGCATCTTCAAGACTGAATACTGAATAGTTCTTTCTCAGGCTCAACAAGGCTCAGCCTGCCCAGTTCTCAAAACTCCTTTCGAATAGAGTTGGATTTTGTTGTGAATAGCCAGTTCTTCTTTTTCATGCTTTTTGAGGTGACCTTTAGAGTTAGGTGTATTGCAGACACAACAGTAATTTCTGTTGGTACCAATGTCTATGGGGTTTGGGTTTACAGTGCAGCCCTGTCCCTATGTTCAGTGCAGTTTATGTGTTGTGCAACACTCTCTGTTCTCTCCTAAAACCTTGTGGAAGTTGATGCAGTCTTGGAATGAGGTGTATAATCATCAGTGCTGGATCCATCACTGATTTGTGCTGCATAAGGTACATAGTCTTGATCAGATGTGGATCCATCACTATCTGATGAAGTCTTTGCGATGAAGTTGTTGTAGTTTCCAGACTAGAAGATTCAATGTCCTTTACCTAAGATGATGAAAAAAACAAATTAAGTCACAGTTTAACACTAAAATCAGAGGTGGAGGAGTTAAATACAGCAAACTTACCACTTATGAATTGCTTCTGATGAAACATGTTTTGTGCCATGATCTTGAACACACTGAAAGCACAGTAAAAATGCTTTAGTTTTGAACATGCTATGCAAAGAAATTTATATAAAAGATGCAGGTAACTCCAGTAAGAACTTAGCTGTACTTAAATGATGATAGTTTAGCTGAAATGTGTCTAGAAACAAAAGGTAAAAATTTGTAACAATCACATTTATCATATTTACATGTTTTAAAGGAAGCCTTTTTAGACTGGAGACGGGTCCTCTGCAGTCTTGACAATGGATCAAAGAGCAGACGACTGCACTGAAAAACTTGGTGGTGGCACCGAGAATAAATAACATAATAGTAAGAATATGAAATACACAAAATTTTTGCCACAACTAATAGTTGAGGTCTGCGCTTTTGAAGCATATGTCAATTAATCTTTGAAGCAGAATATGATATGAATGCGAATGTTATGATGCTACTATCTGTATAACAGACTTTAAATCATATGTGAAGAAATATGATGGTCCTTACTGGGAGAGCTGTCCTTAAAACTCAGGTTAGGGACTGCACCACTGACACATAAGTGACACAAGTTTGACAAGTCATGTGCTGTCCTTACAAGACACTGCGACCTGACAGTCCTTAACCTTATCACATGTTCTGAAACATTCTACCAGCTTTTGTCAGACCCAAAGTGTAGAGATACTGGAGTGCCTTCATAAAAACAAATCTAAAAACCGCCCAGTACAGTACTTTGCCCAAGCCACCTGCATCAAACATCTTGTCAGTGTGTGAAAGAATATATTTTAATACTTAATACTTTTACTACTTTATCAGCTGCCCTGTCAGGTGCTGCACTGGTGGAGCCTTGCTTGGCTCACCACAGAATTCCTAGAGATAAGAGATAGGTAGCAAATTTAAAAAATGTAATAGTAATGAACAGTAATAATGAATTTTCATGCAGCAATTATTGTATTTTTTGTCTGAGGTTTGGGGTTCCTTGTGTGGTGCCTGCAATTGTACAGAGGAAATATATGCTATTGTCATATAATTAAAACTTTTTTTAGAAATCGGACCTTCCTTTCCGTACATCATATATCATAATTTACAGGGATGATTAATACAGTGTGTTGATTCACAACATATATATGCTACAAGACATTATTTCACTCTAATAACTTTGACTGCTCAAGCCCCTCACTCATTATGATATATATTACCTGAAGACAGGGGAAAATCTCAAACACAATTCTATGTACAAATGTCTCTTCATGAAGTGAATTCCTGATATAAGTACTCATATGACTACTTTCCCTCTCATTCAACAAACACTATTGTTATGTTAGGATGGCCATGTAGCGGCTGAACTTTGTAACTTGCAAGGTAGGAGGCTTGAGTCAGGAGTTGTGTGAAATCAACCAGGTTTTTATTCACCAACATTTAAATATCAGGGTGCTTGAATTCCTTGAAAATGCTTGAATTTCAATTCAATGTTTTCAAGGTTGTGAAAACTCTTGAATTTTTTGTGAAGTGCTTGAAAATGCTTGAAGTTTCACAATTAGTTAAAAATCAAAACAGTCAATCTACCACCATATAAAATAATGATAATTAGACCCATATTATTATGCCATACAGTGGCACCGCTGCGCTTCCCATGACCATCATGGCAAACACAACTAGTAGGCTACCTATTTAAAGGTGCTGGAAAAATGGAAAAACTGGTGCTTAAAGGTGCTTGAAAAGTGCTTGAATTTGTTCATGAAAAAGGTGTGGGAACCCTGAAATATACATTAAGACTCGATCATGGTCAGCGGCTGTGGACCAGCACACAGTGGCGCAGCAGGAGCAGCAGCAATAACATATAACAACATGCAACAACGTGTGTGATCCCACTGGCAGCCTTAAATACCCCTCTGCTGCTACCAACCAATATCCTATGGGATTCTGCCTCTCCCATTACATCACAAACAATAGACAAAACCTTAAAATGCATTTACCCTCTAATATAACATTAATCCACTTATCTTCTACCTGTTTCTAAACATTATACCAACATCTATTAAAAACCTCCCATGAACTGATTCAGATGCACTCCGGCCTACACCAATCAGCTCATGGTACAACCCGGAACCTTCAAATAACCGAGTTAACGTGGGGACTCTTTTCGGCCGAACACCCTGGAGCAGAGACATATCAGGTGAGTGACCTGCACACACACATATCGTTAACAATGCATACAATAAAACATTTTCCAATTTGTTTGTGTCTTATTCTTAAACATCTCATTGTGATAAACAATCAAAAGTACGTAATGAAGACTCCCTTCATTACAACCATTATTAAAAGAACATCAGAACATAAACTCACTATTGAGTGCCATGGCCAAGAGGGTATCACCATAGTCATACATTGTTTCCTCTCCTGGAAATATGTCCTTGCAAAAAGGTACAAGTGTGGCCTTCCTTCAACAACTTTTTTTTTTTTTTGATTCATTCATTCATGTCATTTGCTGTCATTGACAGTAGCCCTTTTTGACCTGAAGATGTATAAAACTGCTCGAGTAAATTAGAGCTGCTGTGATGTGACTGTCAGTGGTGTCAGAACATAGTATGAAACAACAACTTACCTTTAAATGTGTTCTTCTAGGATGGGTTGGTCCACTGCATCCTGTTTAGGAGACTTTTGCCTCCCTCTCGCTGTCATGTTTAACTGCAATAATTTCCAGAGAACATGCCAAGTATTAAACACTAAACCAATCTTTATTTATATTGATGCAAACATTAACAGTGACACTATGTTTAAGTTGGATAAGTAATTAACAGTGACAGTTATCTATTTAGGTCAGAAAGCATCACTACATGAGATGAAGGGAGCAGGATAAGCTATACATTATAAATACATGTGCTTACATTTACTATATATTTTAAAACAAATGACTGATTACTCATTACTCTTCTACCATTTTAGTGTTTCCCATAGGTTATGAAAATAAATGAATGAAGATATTCCTACATGTACGTATTTATGTAAGGTGACCATATTTTAATTGCAAAAAAAGAGGACACTCGGCCCGGCCTCGAGACATAAATTTAGACAGAGGCTAATTAACAAAAAAAAAAAAAAAACGGACGCCGTTGTTTCATAAAGTGGCCCAAACATAAACTCTTTCACCTGTGGTGTAACTGAAACAATGCGCTGAAAGAGGTGTGTTCACCACTGCTTTATGCGCGTGCTCCATGTCTTAACTTCTTACCAAACACTGACCCCGGCGTCCAGAAAATCAAACTGCACTTACAGTAGACTACATCATCATGTGACGGCAAATGTTACTGACGTAATCTGTGGTAAAACTACAAAGTCCAGAAGATGGACTACAAAACGCTCATCTTTCGGGTCGTTTCACTCAGTTAGGAAGGTTCCTAAGCAAAATTGATGCACCCAACTTCTCTGTAAACGTTGTGCAGGAAAACAACGTCTATAATGGAGACTCTCGCTCACTCTTGGCCCCACTCTCCTGCGCAACCCCGCCCGCCCTTCCCTTTGTGCTCACCTGCAGCTACAGGAGGACAGCAAGTGTCCACTAGTTAATCACTAACAGATCAATTTCACAGACGAATAAAATAAAAATGAAAAATGATAAATGGCCCACCAAACAAAACTTATGTGTGGGAAACACTGCATTTACCTAGTTTATGCTACATAGATGCTGGAAAAAGTGAAAAAAAAACAAAGCAAAAAAACATGCAGTTTTATTCTTGTCTATATCCTGAAGTTTCTTACATTGGCTTTATTTAGATATCATTCAGAGTCTGATTTTATAAAGTTTTTTGGCTGTTGGCAAAATTTTAGGCGTTAAAACGAGTTTTCCAAAATTTCCTCTGTAAAAACCCTTGACTAAAATATGTTAACAAAATCAGACAACATTTTGAACCATGATTTATCCACTGTTCAGATAGCTCTTCTAGAAATGCATGCAAAATAACTCTTCTCATGCTTGCCCTGATCACTGCAGGTAATAGGCACCTCCATGTAATTACAGAGGAAACTAGTTTAGAGCCAACAATCCACAAATATTACCCTCCCTAGATACTTTATTATTGCTAATACATTTATAATATGACAGTATCACTTACCAATTTTGGTATTCCAAGTTTCTGCTGTCCCTTTGAAAATTCACCGCTTTTTTTCGGTCCCACTTAGCGCCAGAACGTGATGACAACTCAGCAGCCAATCACTGATCAGAATCTGTCTGATTGGCGTCAGCAGCAGAATTTGCCTGCTTGCAGCCAATTGTCACCAAAGATGTGTTCAGCCAATGAAAGGCTCTCATTCAGTGAAAATCGATCCAGAAATGTGTGTGGAGTTGCAGTACCACAAACTAACGGTGAAGTGAAATTATACACAACACACACACACACACACACACACACACACACACACACACACACACACACACACACTAGAAATCAAGTCAAGCGTAACTATAAGGACACTTCGAGAAAACTTGTGAGGACATCTCAACTGTCCAAGACATCGTACTGTACCTACATTGCACTATAATACTTACAATACTTACAGCAATTACGATCCAAACAATGTCTCCATCAGAATTATATTCTGGCATTGTTTTGATGTAGGCATTTGAGTGACCAATCAAAAAGCCACCAGACAAGAGTAAATTTGCGATTGACTTTTAGTCGCTGGCAAGAACTTTGTGTTAGATGTATGTAAACATTAGGAGTATCTATTCATTAAAAAGATTTCAGTTTCAATCAACATGGCGACAACCCAGTGATGTACTTGAGATCGGTCTTTAGCTTTGGCTTCAGGATGGTGTCGTCTTGGAATCTATTGCATTTTTACACACGATGACTAAACAGCCTTTGCATTGCTTCATATGTTTAATAGCATCCTTACTGTGATTGGATGCACAGCTTCCTGTTACAAATGCAACCACTACCATGACTAATTTCCAATAATTTTTTTGTTATTGTTAATATTGCTGTCACTGCTTCCTGTCTGCTCTCACATGCATTCCAAAAAAGTGAATGCAGAAGGGTTGGAAGAGGCTGAAGGCTGTGGCTTCCTGGGATTCCTGAGAGGAGGACACACACACACACACAGACACACACACACACACAGACACACACACACACGTTGGGTTTAGAGACACACCGAGCTAGCAATAGCATGGACGATAACTTTTTGTATCTTTGTCTTTTCTCTCGTGGATTAGCAGTTAGCAGCTCCCACTCTCGTGGCTGACGTCAGAAGTGACCAGAAACCAACACGCCTGCACTTCACCTCCAAGCTTTAAACCATCCCTGTTTCAGCAGCAAGTCTTTTTTATATTGGAAACTTTTGTACAATCATAATGTCACGCCACACAACACGCAGATATGGAACAAGAGATATGTTACAGTTAAAAACAAGTCACTGTTTAACAAGGACTAGATGGATAAAGGTATTTGGTGATTAATTCATTTAGTTAAATCTTTGAAATGATAAACAAGAACGGTGGGGCTAGAGTACTACTGAGTTCATTTTTGATACTTTTACATCTATGTTTGGGTTATTACTTAAACTTTTGATCAGTTGATAAACAGCCTGTTTGAGTTTAAATGTAGTTTTCAGTAAACTGCTGATTCTATTTTGTTGTCTCTTGCTCCTGTTTCTTCTTTTTGCATTGTGGAGCTCTACTC
Organism: Collichthys lucidus; assembly: GCA_004119915.2. NCBI lineage: Eukaryota > Metazoa > Chordata > Actinopteri > Sciaenidae > Collichthys > Collichthys lucidus. Next base: position 5,138,038 of record CM014083.1, read on the forward strand.
ACAACCTGGTTAAGTTCCACCATCGTGAAATGCGATCAGGAGTGTATTTTCACTGTTGTTATTCTACTATTATTATTACTTTTTTTAATGTTTTTTTTTTTTGTAAGATAGGTGACAAAAAATTTTTAATGTTCAGTGCAGCCTTTAGACTAAGAATCTCTGTTTCAAGGTAACAGTTTATTAGGCCTCTCTATCCTGCTCCGACTGTAGATTTGTCTTCCTTTCTAACTTATTTAAGTTTTTGTCATATACAGTAACTCTTGTTGCTCTGTTTCTCACCTCTTCACCTCTAACAACAAGCCATTCACTCTGTATCTGCACCACTCCATCTCTCTCCCTTTGTTGTCTCTTCCTTCTGTCCCTCTTTCACCATTTATTTCCATCCTCTGTTCCTCTCCTATTTCTTTCATGCTGCAGCTCTGTACACACACACGCGCACACACTCATGCACATGCACACACCAGTTGGAGAGCTCATTTGCAGGATGGAGGTGTCGTGTTGCTCTGTCATGATCAGGATAATGCCTCTGGCATCACTTACCATTAATCACATTCTAGAGGGAATGGATGGGTTACAAACACACTTTCTCTCACACACACACATCCACACAAACTTAAATGTGGATGGATGAGACCATTGGAGCCTGGACTACTTCCAAAACCACCAGAGAGGGGGGAATATATAGGGATGCTGTGTACCCTGCAGAAAGGGCAACAATGACAAATATACTCCTGCACACACACACACACACCCACACCCACACTTTACTGTACAGCATCATCACAAATTACAATGTCATAGAGCCGCTTTCCTTGGAGCCATTAGGACTTTGTATTTTAATAATCTTGTAATTTGTACAAAGAAGCAGATTTTAAACAAAGTAAGTGCAAAGGTCATAACTGAGACGTACAGCCGCACAATGGAAATGCTACATTAGTGTTTGCTGTTTGCTGATTCAAATGAGCAAAAGCCTGTCGGTGCAGTAAAGCCAAAAACAGATGCATTTAATTTGCAGCAGTAGCTGCTGTGAGACCTCGCACCGTGCATGTGCATTTTCCATTATACTCATAATTTATTTTACCAAGTGAATCCACAGTAGAGCAGCAGAGCCTAGCTCGAAAAAGTTTGCTTTGAGTCATGAGACAGAGGCTGTGTGAGTATAAATAATACTTATTTATTAGAATAATTAGATCCCTGTAGAATAATATTTAGAACTTTTGCAAACAGTTTATTCACGCTCAATGGCACACTCAATGGCCTCAGCCATCTTTTATGCTGTGGTCTGCTGGAGAGGGGGCAGCACGGACAGGGACAGGAGCAGACTCAATAGACTTATTAGAAGAGCGAGCTCTGTCCTGGACTGTCCTCTCGAATCCATAGAGGAGGTGGGTGAGAGGAGGATGTTAGCTAAGCTGACATCCATCATGGACGACCCCTCTCACCCCCTACATGACACTGTGGGGTCTCTGAGCAGCTCCTTCAGCAGCAGACTGATACACCCACGGTGTAAGAAGGAGAGGTTCCGCAGGTCCTTCATCCCTGCTGCTGTGAGACTCTACAACACCTGCACCTGATCATGTCATGTCATGTCATGTCATGTTGTAGTCTCCTGTTCATGTCCCATTGCAATATTTTTGTTCTTGTTTGTTTTTGTTTTTGTTTCGCTTATGTTCTACCTTAGTACTTGTTTTGCACATTCTTAATATCTACACATTCCACTTTAGTACTTTTTGTAAATATGTACACTTGTGTTTTTCCCTCCTTGGTTTCTATTTTTCGCTGCTGTTAACAAGTGAATTTCCCCGTTGTGGGATCAATAAAGTCCTTATCTTATCTTATCTTATCTTATCTTATCTTATCTTATCTTATCTTATCTTATCTTATCTTATCTTATCTTATCTTATCTTATCTTATCTCAAGTTGAACCTACACAAACAAACATGTCCCTTTTTTAAACTGTCAACAAACTGTGAATGGACTGTACGTTAGAGAAAGATCGCTCTGTAAAGTGCTTTTCATTGAAGCAACATTATGTATATACAGTATCAATCAAAGGTTTGGACACACCTTCTTATTCAATGTTGATTCATTGATTCACACTGAAGACATCAAAACTTTGAATTAACACATAAGGACTTAGGTGGTAAACATAAACATGTAAACAAAGCAAAATATGTTTCATATTTTGGATTTTTCAAAGTTGCACACTCATGTTATTCTCTCAGTCACATTCATGGGTTTGTCACCTGGAATGCGTTTTAATTAACAAAAAATAATAATTAGTACAATTTCTTGCCTTTGAGTTGATCAGTTGTGTTGTTTAGAGGTGGTGTTGGCATGCAGTAAATAACTCTATTAAACTACTCTAGTAATCCATACTATGGCAAGAATGACTCAAGTAAAAAAAAACAATTAGGTCAGCTAATCCACAAAACATCCAGAACATTGAATGTGTTAACATGCTGATAACATTTCACATATTAGCATTCCTACATTTTTGCATATTGCTAATGTTAGCATTAAGCTCAAAGCATTGGTGAGCAGCTGAAGCTGTCAGAGGACAGCTGAGCCAGATGAAGTGAACCGAATAAATGCTGCGCTGAACCTGAAAAAGTCTGATGATGCAGAAGTGGGGCCTGACAAGCAAAGTGTGATATGTCCTAAAAAGAACAACGAGCACATGGTTTCATTTAGACACACACAGCACAACATTACTTGGCATCAGCCTCAGCCTCTGGTGGTGCAGTGGTTTATACTGAACAAGAAAGACGGTTCTGGTTTGAACCCCTCTGTCTGCATGAGTTCTCTTCAGGTACTAAGACATTCAGGTTAATTAAGACAAACAACCACTCACACTCACATCTATGAGTTAGAGTCACCAATGTGTCAGCCCTGTGATGAATTGGCGACCTGCTCAGAGTGCAAGCTGGGATCAGCTCGAGTGCCTGATTGGCCTGTACTCATTGCTTCCTGTGGGATATCAGGGTAAGCCAATCAGAGAGAGAGTAGAACAGGTCACGACTTTGACGTTGCCATTGTTCAGGTGAAACGAAACTCAGTTGACGTGGATGCGCTGTGATAGTCTGAGGACCCATTGGGGCTCAATCCAACATTTGGGATTGAGCCCCAATGGGTCCTCAGTTGACGTGGATGCGCTGTGATAGTCTGAGGACCCATTGGGGCTCAATCCCAAATGTTGGATTGATGGATTTATAATTTACATGAATCGTTAACTCCCTATTGTGTCAACAAATCATGCCATAAATCGTCCTGAAAACAGTAAAAGTTGTGGGAAAGAAACATTACTGTGTTTGCTGACAGCTATGGAATTCATTCTCATAGATGGCCCATGATGCCTTGCATTGGTATCCCATGCTCATTCATGCTCACCACATCCTATTATTTTTATTCCATATCAGTGCTTCTCTCTGTTTGTTTTTTTTTGTTCCCTCCACTTTCTTTGTAGTGATGCTGGATTCTCACTGGCTTACTGCAGCAGCTGTATCCCGGCTCAGCATGCGTTGTTTTATTCAGTAATTGATGTGTAAGTCACTCATTAACCAACAATAGGGTCGTTTTTTATGTGCAAAGCATAGCGAGCAGACAGACAACCAGGACCGATGTGCCAGGTCTCCTTTCATTTTCAACTCACCTTTTTTTTCTGTTTGCACTGTTCCACCATCGTCATTCTTTCAAACAGCATTCCACTGCGACTGAACTGTTTGATTTATACATAAAAAGGAAAGAAAATCCAGGAAATTAAAGAAAACGTGTGATCAGGAGAGAGGAGTAGGGGTTCCCCAGCTTGGATCTGGGGGTCCGTGGTAGTGTAGATATATGGTACATGTGATGGGGTCAGTTTTATGGAACTGTGTTTTTATTGAGTGTCTTGTAGTGGTTTTGGAGTTGTTTTTTTGCATGCAGAGTGGATTTTCCAATTGTCCCTGAACACACCACTGACTGATTTAGACAACGAGCATCAGGGGTGTAGTAGCACCTCTATGTTTTAAAAGAGATGCAGAAACAGCAGGGACAGAACAAGAAACACACAGAGACAGAAGGAGACGGAGGAGTGTGTGGGACTCTGAGGGCCTGGGCCAGGGTCGAAGCCTGGGACGGAAGCATGGCTGCTGGTGCCCATGGGTGCGGTACTCCGGCCTGGGGAGCAATGGCAGGATGCTATTCACCAGGCTGGAAGGTACGTCAATCTGTGATGGGAGTGGCGGGCACAGGCAGGAATCAGGCAGGAATCAGGCAAGGGGCTGACGGTGGAGGTCAACTGATGGCAGGCGGAGACGAGTGGCGGCTGAGGGCAAGTGGCAGACAGTGGCCATGGGGAGAGGCAGAAGGCAGTGAAGGCAGGACACGGTGGAGACCTCCGGGGCAGATGACTGGGCAGTATCCCAGACAGTCACCACCATATTCGAGGGACAGGACATGAGGTGGGTAATTTTTTATTATTTTATTGTGTAAATAGACCTTGGACCTTTTTAAAATGATACCCTGAGTTTCTTACCCCTAATTTTAAAGAATCTGTGTAGCCTTACCTGAAAGAGTCCCATAGGCTCTTTTGAACCTAGGTGGTGATGTCATTGACATTTTAACTTTGTTTATTGGTAGTATATTCTAACCCACGTTATCTAGTTGTAAACTTGGTTAGCACCATGACATCAGTGTAACTTTACCAGCCCTAAGTTTGGAGTCCTCCTCCAAAAGAACTCTGAGCAGCTGAAGGTACGCTGTTGAGCTAGACACCTCAACGGCGTACATGAAAATAATTTTGGTGATAGACCTTTACCACGAAAGTGTAGCAATTTTCTTTAATAAGAACCCATGGTGACCCCAGTGTAACATGCACATTGAATGTCCCAGACTCTTCTGTATAAAGCTTTATGTCTGACCTTAACTCAATAAGTCCCTAAGGTCACATATATATGTAACATCCTGGTATGATGACCATGTGACAGTCATGTGACTGTGACAGGAAGTGACCTCTTCAAAATGGTGGTATGGCCTGTGCGCTAATTTCAATGAAGCAGCTAATTTGATTAATTAATTTGATACTACAGGAAATTTCAAACATTTAACAGTTCAGTGCAGATGATAACATGTCCTATATTACTCAACATGGTCTGACCATATTTGTTGAAGAAAATAATATCAAACGTTACAAAAATGTCGTAACATATGTCACATCGGGCTTTTAGCCTTAAAATAAGACAATGACAAAAATGGTAATAACCCACCCCATAAATTTAGCTGTATCAAGTATTTGGTTTGTGTTATAAAATATATTTTTTAGCAAATCTGTACATAATGTTAACACATTTTTACTATCCTATGCTGATCCTATAAAAAGGTAAATGTCTTATTCTTGATATTAAATATTCTGTTATTTCTATTTAATTTGTAGTATGAAAAGGAACAAGCACTACACTCTTCATGATCCACTGGAGGCCATCATGAAAGACGATAGTGAGTTTGAGGAATGTGATGATAGCTCAGATAAGGACCCTGATGACGCTCTATACAATCCCAATAGTCAAGACAGGGAGAGTGACGAGTCAAGTGAGTATGGTGATTCAGACAGTAGGGAATCAAGTACATCAGATGATGTACCACAACCAAACGTGAATTCAGGGCAGCAAAATACGTCTGTCCTAAGAAAAAAAACAAGAAACTGTCCATGGACAAAAACAAAGAACTGAAAAAGGAACTGTCCAAGGGAAAAATCAAATGTCGTGGACGAACAAACCTTTTGAAGCTCCTGAGTGTACATTGGGGTTTGAAAATTTGGAGCCGCTGTTCTGCCTCAGGAATACTCTGTGATTTTTCAGTCTATGAAGGTGGCACCAGCAAAAAATCTTCATATGGCATGGGACGTGATGTTGTCGTCAAGCTTTGTGAAACTCTCCCATCAGACCACAACTACAAAGTATTTGCCGACAATCTTTTCTCTTCAGCACCACTGGTGCTCAACCTTCTTTAACGAAAGATCTACTTTATAGGAACTCTGCGAGCCAATCGCTTGGCCAGGTGTCAGTTTGAAGACGAGAAAAGTCCTGCCAAAAGAGGATATTTGGGAATAAAAAGTGTTATTCTGAAAAAAACCTTTAGAAAAGTCTCCTATGCGGTCCACTTGGTCTGTGGTATAACCCACATAGTTTTCCTTTAAGGATAAATGGGTCTGGATTATTGAAAAAATCATGACAAGATGGTCGCTGGCGCACCTTGGCTGCCGCACCGTCGCTGTCGCTATGTCTCCGACAAAGAGTCCGTTAAAGTTTTTTTGTCTCTCGAACTACGCTTCACCTCACCAGATTGTCCGGATTAACAGTTTTCCAACTCCCAATACTCCTAACTATCAGAACAAACCTGTTCACTGTTGTCTTCACCGGCCTCCCACCTGTTGTGAAGACCGACGTCCTGCTAGCTCCTACTAGACTCCCGGAAACTTACTCTTGGCACAGCTTTGTCGCCCGCCAACGGGGTGCCCATTCCTGCGGACTCTCCCTGCTATTTCCTCTACCAGCCTGAGACCATCTGCCCGTCCTCCCGGAATCTTTCCGTCCCGGTGTGGTCGGTTCTTCCGGGCTTTGGCTGGTCCTCTGGCCCCTCTCCTCATTGGATTACTGTTGGATTACTGCCTGCTGCGGTTATGCTGTGGATTATCCCGTGGATGCTCCTGGGGTACGCGTCACCTCTCCCTCCACAGTGACCCGGCTCCTGGTCACAAGCTAGCCCTAGCTCCGTGCTAGCGCTCCACACCTGGATCATGCCGCCGCTGTACTCCACCTCCGACCTCCACTCACTCAACAACCACCTGCGCCCAGACTGCATCGACTTCCTTAGAGAAACCGGTCTACTTCGCCGTCCTTCACACAGAGGCTCTGGTCGTATGTTTAACTACAACTTCTCCACTCCTGGCTCTATCCCATCCATCTGGTCCTGCTCACGAACCGCAACTTCCTCATTACGTCATCACAACAAACGACAGGTGCACCTATCAAACCTCCGCCCCCTTCCTCAGTCCTCACAACCTGTCATGAAGCAACGTCACCTGAAACTGGCTCTGCTCAACACCCACTCACTTAACAATAAAAGTCTCATTCTGAATGAATTCATAACAGACAATAACCTGGATTTCCTCTGTATCACTGAAACCTGGCACAAACCTCTGGACTACTTTTCACTCAACCAGACCACACCCACCGGATACACCTACATGGACAAACCCCGACCTGAGGGGCGGGGAGGTAGTGTAGCAGCATTCTATAGAAAGGACATTAAAACATCCACCATCTCCATCCCTGCTACTCCCTCCTTTGAGCATTTCACTTTCAAACTCTCTGGTCCCACTCCTCTGGTCACTGCCATCATCTACCGCCCTCCCAAACCAAACCCCTCCTTTCCCTCTGATTTTTCGGACCACCTTACCCAGTTATCTGCCATCTCCCCTTCCGTTCTTCTTCTGGGAGATTTCAACATCCACCTCGACACTGACTGCAAATCTGCCACTGAATTTCGGGAACTACTACACTTCTTCAACTTCACTCAGCACGTCAACTTTCCCACCCACAGCCGTGGCCACATCCTGGACCTGGTCTGCTCCACTGGTCTCACCATACATCACCTCTCCAGCTTCAACCTCAACATCTCTGACCACCTGACAGTCATTATGGACATTGACATCCCCATTCCTACTACTAAGGACAAACAGACAATATTTTTCAGAAACCTCAAATCCATCTCCCCTTCAGCCCTTTCTGCCTCTCTTACTAGTAAAATATTTGCTTCCCCCCCTCCGTTAACTGACAATCCCTCTGACCTCACCAAATACTACAATGAAACACTCTCCTCTTGTCTCAATCAGCTGGCCCCCATCAAAACTAAAATTGTCTTCTTCACCTACTCTGCCCCCGGTACACTCCGGAACTGCATAAAATTAATTACGAAAACGACAACTTAAAAGACTACAAGAAAACCGGTTTAACTGTCTATCTACAAGCCTATACAGATTACCTTCAGCAGTACAAGGATGCTCTCAGTACTGCCCGATCAACTTACTACTCCCACCTCATACACTCTGGCTCCACCAACCCAAAGGCTCTGTTTTCTATGGTAAATAAAGTCCTCAAGCCCAGCAACAAACCTCCAACTCATTCACCACCGACAAATGCAACTCCTTTCTTTCATTTTTCCAAACAAAAATCAACACCATTTATAACAACTTGTCCTCCTCTCCTGCCCCCACTGCCTGCACTCCTTCACCTGCTCCACCCCTCCTCACCTCTCAGTCTCTGTCCCAGTTGTCTCCCTTGTCACTAGGGGAGCTGCCCAAAACCATGAAAGGCATGAAAACCTCTACCTGTGTCATGATCCCATCCCATCCCACCTCATCAAGGACTCTTTACCAGCCATCTCCACACTCATCACAGAAATCATCAACTGGCTGCTGTCACCCCCATCCTCAAAAAACCTGGACTGAACCCTGACATCATTAAAGCCCACCTCTGCTCAAACGACCTGCTCGAACCATTTCAATCCGGTTTCCGTCCTCAACACCGAAACAGCCCTCCTCAAAGTCACCAATGACATCCTCATCTCCGCAGACTCTGGCCACCTCACCATCCTCTTCCTCCTGGACCTCACTGACCTCACAGACCAACAACAATTCATCCACATCAACAACTGCACCTCCTCCACTCTTCCTCTGTCCCAAGGCCTCCCCCAGGGTTCTGTGCTTGGTCCTCTCCTCTTCATACTCTACCTGCTCCCTCTTGGCAACATCATTCGCCACCATGGTCTCCATTTCCACTGTTATGCTGATGACGTCCAGCTTTATATCTCCACCAACTCCATCACCCCCGACGATGCCACTCACTCCACTCTCTCCAACTGCCTTGCCGACATCAAATCCTGGATGCAGACCAACTTCCTCAAACTAAACTGTAACAAATCAGACATGCTCATCATCGGCCCCAAATCCCTTACCAAAACCGCAGACTGCTTTCACCTCAACATTGACAAGTCCTCCCTGTCTCCATCCCCCCACAGTCGCAACCTCGGAGTCATCTTTGACAATAACCTCTCCTTTGAACATCACATAAACCATATCACCAGAACTGCCTTCTTTCATCTCAAGAACATAGCCCGACTTCGCCCATCACTGTTCTTCTCCGCTGCTGAAACCCTCATTCACGCCTTCATCACTTCCAGAATTGACTACTGCAACAGCATCCTCTATGGCACACCATCCAAAACTTTAAAAAACTACAGTACATCCAAAACTCTGCTGCTCGTCTCCTCACCCACACCCGCACCCGGAATCACATCACCCCAGTCCTCCAGAAACTCCACTGGCTCCCATTTCCACAGCGTATCCAGTTCAAAATCCTCCTCCTCACACACAAAGCCCTCCACAACCAGGCCCCTTCCTCCCTTAATGACCTGCTCCATCGCCACAATCCATCCCGCAGCCTCCGTTCATCTGATGCTAATCTCCTGACTCCTCCATTTAGGACCAAGCACCGAGCCTGGGGTGACAGCGCCTTCTCTGCAGCTGCCCCCTCCCTCTGGAACTCTCTCCCCAAACACATCTGTGACTGTACTGACCTTCCCACCTTCAAATCTTTAACAAAAACACACCTTTTTAAAATTGCTTTTAATGTCTAATGTGTTTTTAGTGCACTCTATTGTTTTAATGATTCATGTTTCTCTGTAAAGTGTCTTTGAGTACCATGAAAAGTGCTTTAAAATAAAATGTATTATTATTATTACGGGTTAATAGGAGATCGGTGTTACATTAACATCCTCTAGTCGAGGTTTTATGGATTTCCTTCCTGGGGGAATTGATTTTGTGTAACACAAATGTTTTGAGTTTGTAGGCAGAGTGGAGGGGTGGACAGGTCACTGAAGAGAACAGGACAGAGCTTTCAGCCCTGTCAAAAGGCTTTACTATTGGTCTGTCTGCTTGTGAAGATATTTTAGGAGCTCTTGTCAAAGGTCATCAGTCTATCAGGATAGTGGTTTCCTCAAAGTTTCAGGATTTCTTTCTTCTTTCTTGCATAAATTCAAAAGGTTGCAGTAACATGCAGTTTAAATCATTCATCAATGAAGGAAACAAATGTGACCTATCAAAACATGCAGAACATATTTCAAATAACTGCCTTGTGGCAAACCATAACACAGTAATGACACAGTAATGTAATGGAAATACAGGGTCTGACTTCATTTACATCAGTCTGTCGTGTCACTGGACTGTTAAAAATCTCAGGAGACGACATCAGGAGAACAAAATGAACATCAGAGGTAGCAGAGAAACACTCATGTAAAAAATAAATAATATAGAGTGTTTCTCTGCTATAGCAACAAAGAAAACAGGAGGGGGTGATCTTATCAACTGATCACTCACTGGTGACCTTCAACAGCCCACTGAGCCCCTATTAGTTATTGATCAATGGTCAAAGTCCTACTGCACATTGCTAAAAGATAAAGGTGAAGGCCAATGTGATCAGTGGAAACATGTAGGATAACTTTGATATTGATAGTTTACAATATAAGATGGACAGATGAACAAGAGAGTCGAAGCTCCCTGCACATTCTTAGAACCATTTATTAAAAACATGTCTTAATTAATGTGTCTTGTGTCTCTTGTTCATTTTTATTAAAATATCATTGTTTCATCGTCCTGTTTTCATCAGACAGCGAAAGTTTGTATTTGTAACTCTTGCTGATACCGAGCTGCTTTGGCTGATTTACTGCACTGCTTTATTTGCTCTACATTCATGTTTTTGGTCTGTATGAGTCAGCAGTCATCCAGCTGATTATGGTGTCTTAGAATGTCTGTTCTCTGACATCTCTCTGACATTTAATTATAATCATTTGGGGGAAAAGAATTTATCAAATTGTGTATTATTCCCACACTGTCATTAAATTCAATGTTATATGGCTAAAAAAGATGCTTTGGCCTTAAGCGAGTTCTGTCATCTGTCCTCCCCGTTATTCCTTTTTTTACCATCACATCACATATCTGCTCTTACTCAAATTGCATGAGTGAACTAAAATGATGAAAAAAAAAAAAAGAAATGCTGTTGACAGAGCCAGTGTCACAGCCATTTCAATCTCAGCCAGTCGTCTGTGACAGAGCAGAGGTCCAGTGTCCATCAACATCACATGCATCAGTAATCATCTCAACATCATAGTCTCTCTGGTCTGGTCTGAATCAATCTGCTGTCAGAGCAGTGCCTATTTTTATTAACACTTTTTGAATTAACAATTAAGCTTGTGGCAATGTTTCTCAAACTTTTTGCCGCCATGATGCACAAAACATCATTCAGAGTCATCAGATTTTAGGACAGCTACAGTGTGAGGGCAATAAAAGTGTTATCTATCTTCAATGCTAACAGTGCATGTCTGCATGCATTTGCACAGAATTAAAGATGGAGGAACATTTTTACACAAATCTTACCAAGATGTTGCATTAGATAAAACAGCAAACAGGGTCATAAATATATGCACGCATCAAACAATAGGTTTGCTTTTTAATATATGACATGTGTATCCATTATTAAGTGGCACTGGACAAAATCTACAGTGTACAGTATCTTCCAAAGTTGGAATGTGTTTGGGATGAAATTCCCTTGTTGCATTTCCTCATTCAGTAATAAGTCACACACCATTTACTTCAATAAAGTAGCTACTCAAGTGGGGAAAAATGCAAGATGCATGCTTGAAAGTGTCAGGTTGCTTTCATTTTACAGTTAGTGATGGAGTTCTATGGATGCAAACCATTCCACTGATATGTAGCTCATCTTAAATGACATAGGATGGTGCAAAAGAAGCTGATAGGCTAACGCCAGCATGAGTAATATTAAGACAGTAATCTAATACATAAAATTTGTGGCAGAAATAAAGTAAAATCTGGAATCTTTAACTGTGAAATGTCCCTGTTTGAAATGCTGCTGTGAGCAGGCCTTAAGCTTACAGCAGTTTCTCTAGATTTAAAGCTTAAACAGCAAAAACTCTCTCACAGAAATTTAATGTGACAAGGCCGTCATAAGTAAACATGTCACACTCCTTCAACATACTGTTCTATGATTTATTCCCCAGGGCTTTCAGCTATCTTGACTTTGTAGTATCAGTTTTCTTCAATCACCCCTAATGAATAGAGACAACTATGGAGTCAGGTCTCCCTTGCCCGTCGCGGGTTACCGGGCCCCCCCCCCCTGGAGCCAGGCGCTGGCGAGCGCCTGGTGGCTGGGTCTACCCATGGGTCTACCCATGGGGCCCGGTCGGGCACAGCCCCGAAAGGATGACATGGGCCCCCCTTCCCATGGACCCACCACCCATGGGAGGGGTCTCAGGGGTCGGGGGCAAAGAGAGATGGGCGGCAGTCGGAGGTGGGGACCCTGGCGGTCCGACCCCCGGTTGCAGAAGCTGGCTCTGGGGACGTGGAACGTCACCTCTCTGGCGGGGAAGGAGCCTGAGCTGGTGCACAAGGTTGAGAGGTACCGGCTAGATATAGTCGGGCTCGCCTCGACACACAGCGTGGGTTCCGCCCCCGGCGAGAGGCGCAGGGCGGGGGTGGGAATGTTTGTTTCCGGCTTGCCTGTACGCTGGGGTTCACCCCGGTGGACCTGAGGGTAGCCTCCCTTCACCTTCGGGTGGGGGGACGGATCCTGACTGTCGTCTGTGCCTATGCACCAAATGGCAGCTCAGAGTGCCCACCCTTTCTGGAGTCTTTGGAGGGAGTGCTGGAGAGCGCCCCCTCTGGGGACTCCCTCATCCTCCTGGGGGACTTTAATGCTCACGTGGGCAGCGACAGTGAGACCTGGAGGGGCGTGATTGGGAGGAACGGCCCCCCTGATCTAAACCCCAGCGGTGTGCTGTTATTGGACTTCTGTGCTCATCATGGACTGTCCATAACGAACACCATGTTCAAGCATGAGGGTGTCCATATGTGCACTTGGCACCAGGACACTCTCTGTTGCAGTTCGATGATCGACTTTGTGGTCGTGTCGTCGGACTTGCGGCCACATGTTTTGGACACTGAAGAGAAGAGGCGGAGCTGTCAACCTGGTGGTGAGTTGGCTTCGATGGTGGGGGAGGATGGCGGTCAGACCTGGCAGACCCAAACGTTCTGTGCGGGTTTGCTGGGAATGTCTGGCTGAATCTCCTGTCAGAAAGAGTTTCAATTCCCACCTCCGGGAGAGCTTCTCTCACATCCTGGGGGAGGCGGGGGACATTGAGTCCGAGTGGACCTTGTTCCGTTTCTCCATTGTCGAGGCAACTGACCGGAGCTGTGGCCGTAAGGTGGTCGGTGCGTGTCGTGGCGGTGGCCCCCGAACCCCCGTCTACTGAGTTTACTGGCATGTGAGATGACGGGTCATGTCATGTCAGGAGGCTGCTGTTTGTGTTATGTGTGAAACCAAAAGTCAACTGTCATATGTAACATACCTTTCGTAAATGTAACAAAGGTGACGTTTCATGTTAATTTAGAAGTGATATCCTTTCATAAAATGCAGAATGTGTAATACTTTAAACTTTCCAATGAAATGATAAAGACATTTTAGTAAAAGTCATAGTCATGCATTAGAAAATGAAATGGTAAAAATGACCCCTAATATCTGAAGCTTAAAAGCATTACGTGACTGCATGAACTACATTTGAAGAAAGGCACCATTAAAGCAGTTCTGATGTAAAATAATCTCATTCTGAAATAATTTCACAACCAGAAATCTCCATAAAATCATTAGGGGACTGCAAGGTTAGCATGGTAAAGTGCTATTATTACAATACTGAACAAACAAAATGCTGACTTAAATGTGAGGTTACTAAAGTCCACCAAAAGAAAGTTCACCTTGGATCGCCAAAGTTATTACAGTTCTTCCTGAGGGGCATGAACTGCATTTTTTGGCAATCCATTCAATAGTTGTCACAGAATTCATTAGGATACATCATCTGGGAACCATGATGAACCTCTACAAAACCCATATGAATCTATCAAGTAGATGTTGAGAAATTTCCCTGGATAATTGAGTGCTGGGAGCATTAGATTAAAGGACCAAAAGTCAATAGAATTTCTTTTCTGGGCGCTTTGGATATTTGTACCAAAAATTGAGATTTCATTCTGGACCGAAGTGGTGGACCAACTAACTGACAGAGCCCACCTCAGAGCCAGGGCATTACAACTAAAAACTTTCCAAAGAAAACTTCAGGACTCGATCTACTGAAGCTTTCTCTTATTTAATCTCTTAACAAGTTCTTGTACACCTGACATGTTATGGGCTCATGTTCAGCCAGCCACATCATGCACGTTTACACAATAGACTATATAAAACACATAACTTAAGCCTTTATATAATCTGAACAGGTGAGTTCTATAAAAATTAACCCTCAGTACAGTTGTCATGAATGTTCAAATTATAGACCAGGCTGTAAACATGTTTATTTCTGCTCTGAAGTTTTACCATTTTAACATGGGGGCTTATGGAGACTGACTTGTTCTGGAGACAGTTTTTGTTGTTGGCACTTCTGCATTGGCTTCATTTACAAAGGTTGCCCCTTGGTTTACACTCTTCAGGCAGCAAATATCAGCAAAGCATCACGAAAGACGTCACATAACTCTAATAAGGGAAAAACAAAACAAAAAAAATGAAAAGTAAATGTTGCACTTGATAAAGGTCAACACTTTCCGGTCATGAGTCTGACTTTTTTTTTTTTTAAATGCCTGGCAATAGCAGCATGAAGTCACCATCTGCATGCTGACATACGGCTGCTGCAGGCACAACACTAATCATGAAGGATATGTGGACAGAAGGGCGCTGCCCTCAGTGCCATTTCCTCAAAAAGGATTATTTACAACTCAATATAGAGAAAAGATTGAAGTTCAAATGAAAGTGTTGAAACATCCCTGAGCTCTTTCAGATACTGTAATTCATTCAGATGTTGCAGCAGTTCTATGGTGTACGATAAGATATGAGTCACTGTGTTACTCAGTGCTTGTTTAAAAAAATCAGTTTAGAGGACAAAAATATAACATCTTCCAGCAAAAATAATGGAAATAGCAACAGAAAAAAAAGACAAAAATCAAAATGCAAATTTAAATCTTCCCAGAATAACAGTATTTCGGTTGTATGAGAGCCCTAATTTAATTACATTTAAAATAGATTTGCCATGCCTCTGAGATTTAATTATTTTCCTTCAAATCCAACTAAAATTAAATTACATTGTTTGTTTTTTTCCTGTTTCAGCATACATATCTGCTCTGTAAAAAAACCCAAACATCACAAACCAAAAGGCAGAATTTTATATTTTATTTTAGTTCTACTAACTGCTGGTAGAAGAAACCCTTATAACATGTAATACTGAAACATTTCTGAAGGTATTTCACATGTACATTCTGCTTTGAAATCTGTGAACATCCACTGCATTACCTACATCTAACACCTACTATGTGTAATGCCTGATGGACCATAAAAGTGGCCTTAAAAGTAAGATTCTTGGAGTTCAACATGAGAGCAGTAACTAAAGCAATGAGACCAGAAATAACTGTAACATCTGAAGATATAGTTGACATGGCATAAATATATACACTGAGCTTTTTAGCAAGGGTTGTACCTTTTTAACCTTTTGATCTAATTGTTAAAGTATACCCATGTGCACCTGAAATATTCTCTCCTGTTTCTATAATTTAGTAACTTTGAGTTTCAAATCATGTAGAATCTGTTAGCCTGATTTTCTAGGCTCATCTTTTGTCGATGTGTTTTTTTGTTTTTTTTCCTGCCTTGATGCTTGTTTTGTCTGCTTTGTTCTCCAGCCCAGCCATGCTCACCTGCTCTGTTTGCCGGGCTCAGCCTGTTCTCCAGCCTTTACCCTCCAGCCCTGAAAATTCTCCCTGGACCTCACCTGTTGTGTTTTTTCTTGTCACTTCTTGTAAATAAATTGTCCAAGCAATTCCACTCTGTGGTCTGCATCGTGGGTTCAAGCTCAAGTTTAACACAATCAAAGTATCCAATATCAAACCATATTTTTCTTGCAAACATTCTAGAAATACCACACACATAAACTTATAAGCTTATAAACATTTAGATGTGGAGAGATGGTGGAGTAATGGGAGCAGTTAGGGGTTTGTTCTCTTGATCAAGGGCCCCTCACTAGTGCACAATCCATATTCTATACTGTGGTTGGTGCTTGATTTTGGTTGGTCTTGATTGGTGTTATACTGTTGTTGTTCTTCTTCTATTAATTGTGTACTTGTTTTAAATTTGCCTTTACTTTTTATATTTTGTATATTATATCATTTTATATATTATATATTTTTATGATATCGGGCTGCTTCGGGACCAGGGGAAACCAATTTCGTTTCATCCCATGTGCTGTATGTGCTGTAATGGCAATAAAACTCCTTGAATCCTTGATTTGAACTGACCAACCGCTTCTCCAGACCAAGTCTCTATGAATGCTACTGCCGCCTCAAATCACATCAAATAAAACCACATTCACTGCAAACCTTCCTGCTGTATTGGACACTACTGATTGAGGTTCTGTTCATACAACTATGCAAACTTAATCTTACTACTATGCTGCAGATGACGGAGAGGCTCCAGAAAAGCCACCAAAAAACAAGCATAGTGAATCTTTGCATGCTAATGTTGGGCTCAGAGGCTCAACATCCAAAGAAGTAAACTCTTCTTTTCATTAAAACCTGACCTGCTCATATCAACAGACCATAGAAAACCATAAGCAATAGTATATGTAGTCAGCAGTACATTTTGCAAGAGCAGCTGTAAAGTGAAGGCTGTACCAAAGAAAATGTTTCCAGAATGAACTATTAGTGCATAAGAAGTATAAATGCACTTTCTTAGTATAGTTTTTAGTTTCTTGTGGGCTGGGACATTTCTCCCCATCTCTCTGGGTACACTAACTCTGGTCCACTGAGTATCCCTGATTAGGATAAGCAGATATGGAATATAAATAAGAATACCATGTTATGTGTGTGTCAAAGTGGACAACTGACACATCATTGAGAGTAGCTGTTATACTCATAGCTGCTTATAAGGACCAACTACTTTTTTCTTTCATTTCACACATTATCTGATGCTCTGAACTGATTATTTCCTCTGCTCCATACAGTGTTTACAGTCCACCTGAGAGCATCAGGATGAGTTTGTTTTCTCACCCTTTTAGCACAGATGGGTATTGGGTTGATGGTGATTCTGGATACAGCAGAACTATTTACATATAGCGTGTTACTTTATCTTTGAGAACATGCATGAAGCCTCTTCTCACTTTCAACTTGTCAAATATAGCAGCTTGGTCAGCGGTCCTAGGCTTTATAACCCCTTAACTCTGGACGCCTCAACTGACATTATGTATTGGTTTGCCATTGAAGTCAGGTGACAGGAAATTAGGTAGTATACAGTGAGAAAGTTTGCATGGGGAGGATGGATTGGTCAAACAAACATTTGAGGGCTTTCACCCAGGGGACTGGAGCTGTTTGCCTCCCACATCCTCCCTAAACAATAATGCTGCCTTCAGATGACTGCAGGGATTTAATAAACTGCATGTAGTGTAAAGCAGCTGTTGACAAGAGAAACTAAGACTCTCTTTTATTCATTTTCAGATGAATGCACCAATAAATGCACACCAGATAGTATCCCACATGTCCCAACACACTAAGATGCCACAAGGCCACATGTCATCAGACACAAAAGAGCTGTGTTCTAGTTTGTTAGTAAATCTGAGGAACGTGTCATTACTTTAATGAGAGACTTTGAAGTGTCACGCATCTGCTCTCCATAGATGCAAGATGTGCCTTACGTAATCAGAACATGTGCAGGTGTTCATGCACTTAACCACGCAAGTGTATAAATGTCTAAGTTTCTTTATAGTGCATCACGTGTGTGCGTGTGTAGAGTCCCATGTCATAACACGTCAGGCTAAAACACTCTAGCTGTGCCCGAGAGGTTTTTGATCCCAAAACGCTCTGAAAAGCTTTTCTCACCAAGCTGTGCCCTCGTCAGGCCATTAGAGGAGAAATGTCCTGTGTGTGTGTGTGTTTCCTTTCAATTTCTTAAATCTAATAGAGGTTACAGTTAACAAGATGCTGACCATTTTTTAACTTATGATATAAAATTAGAAACAGTCTACGATAAATGGAATCATACGGCGTCTAAACGACGATAACTCTTTTTTGGATTATTTAAGATTAATTATAAATAAATAAACTGGCGTCTTAAATAGGTGATGATTCAAATAGCTGGCTAGTATGGTAAATTGGTGTATTTTTAAGAGAGGCAGTTTTACAAACAGACCATATACCCGCCCCTGCGAAGTGCCCAAACACACCCAAGATTGGGCCAGACTCTAGCTGTCTCCCTATTGGCTGGTGAAACACACTAATTTAAGCGCAGGGCGGGACATCCTTCAGTCTGTGCAGACACTTCAACCTGAGAGGACGTGCTGTTTTGAGCGAGAGCAGAAAAAATCTGAGAGCGCAGAGAACATGTTTTGAGCGCAAGCAGAAAAAATCTGAGCGCACAGGACATGTTTTGAGTGCGAGCACATTAGATCTGAGCGCGCACAGGACATGTTTTGAGCGAGAGCACATTAGATTTGAGTGTGAGCATAAAATGTGAGCACGAGGACAATAAATCTGAGCACTGAACTGAACTGAAAATGTGCGCTCTTGAATAAAGATAGGATAATTCTTCCATATTAACTAAAATTACTTAAAATTTAGTTTAACATAGATGCATGTGGTTGTAAAACTTTTGTAGATATCTATATACATTTGTAGAAAGCTATTTTTTCAGTCTATCCTTTCACTGTTCTTACAAGTAATAGCCCATCATGATTTATCCGTTGCTGTCCATTTCCCTTTTACTGCTGAATATGTCAGTTTGATGTCACTTGTTGCTCATCTAGAACTGAACTGAAAAATTCAGCAGTAAAACTGCAGAAAATGTATGGAAAAAGAGCATTTCTGAGGCCCAAAGGGATGGTCAAACGTGCAGGACTGCGTTTGTGCACATGGAGTGAAAATTCTCCCTAAGGCTGCATTCAGACAGGATTCAGTGCTTTTTTCGTTAATTTGAGTGGGAGCAGTCTGTTCTAGCTATGGTGGTGCGGGCCACAGGAGTATCCGCCAAAAAACACAGTGACCTGCAGTGGAGAAGCTGAGTTGGATCCAACGCAGTTGAATGTCATGCTGTGGCCACCAATCTCAGATGCTCAGACCGGTCAAACCTCCACAGTCAGCCTGAAATCTCTCTGAAACTGGAACTAACTAAATTCCTCCTTCCAGCACAAAATGTTTTTGTTATCTATAATAGGTGGATAAATTCACTTCTGAAACTTAACTAAATAACACACATCGGATCCATCCTTGATTCTTTGTAAATGGTGTTTGCTATTAAGTTACTTAAAGTTGTCAAGCAAAATAGGAAGCTGCACATTTTATTCCTAACATGTTGGAGTGTGCTCTGTAATCTTTAGATTTGCTTGCAAAGTGCAAAGCTAATCAAGTTTACTTTAGCTGCATTATTGGGTAAAAATACTCTTCAGAGAGGTCTTGAATGTAGCCTTGATGTCTAAACATATGATTCTTAAAGCTAAGAGGACAACAGCCTTATGACTTGCTGACTTGGTCAATAATCATTGATGTAGATTTGATAGCATGATCTTCCAATCACTCTCAAGTCAAATGTTCATGTCTGTTTTGGTTTTCAGAACTTTACACCCATGTTTTACACACATAAGAAATATTTGGGTTCTGGAACCAGTGCTATGTGTGGAGGTGAACCCAACTATATCCAGCTTATGTCACTCTACCTCCTGCAGCTCCTTGCGTTCTGTCTTTGGCGTCTTTAGTCCCACCCCTGGGACTATCATGCCTTTTGGGAGCTTACCAGGGGCTGTTGCCCCAGACTATAAAGCTCCCATGATCACAGATATAAGCAAATCCCACCATGACGGTAAGGTAGCGATTCTTTTGGGGGTGCATCAGGAGCCTACATATCGGAAACTTACACACATGGACCAGTACCTGCTCTTTGATTCTAACCACTCACTAAAACACAAGCTTGTTGTTATCAGACTTTTGGACTGGCAAATGACAAATGATCCTATGTTCCTACAACAGTTCCTGCGTTTGTGCTCAAGTTCAAGAAAAGGAACACCAACATTTGAGGGACATACTAGAAGTTTGTGGATACCCTAACTGCACTTGCAACGGCAAGATCCAGGACGGACAAGACTGTTTGTGATGAATAAAAGAAGGATAGACTCATGAGGATCTTCAACAAGCCTTCAAACCTTCATACCGAAATTGGTACACCCTAAAGAGTGTACGCATCACACCTAGAAAAACAATCTGGTGTGTGCTTTCCAATGCATTGAGGAGTGCACAATGAACTCATCAAACACCTTAAGGACAAGGGACACGTGTCAATTATGTTTGCATTTTGGACAAAGAAGACAGAAAATATGGTCTATGTGAAGTAAGGAATCCATCAGTCAACAGAGGAGGTCTCAGACAGCACTTATCCACCACCTACAATGCTGTCCTTTTCATCAACAGCACTTCACACTTGGTCTCATGTGACTCCATCGTCTGCACCAGACCTCAGGTGACAGCAGAATTAACCTTTTTGAAGAAAAATGATCTGGATGACCGAGAACCTCCACAGACTTGTGGGGGTTCTAACCTTCAGCTAAACTGCTGATACTTTTCCACAGGCTGTTTTGTGCTGTCAAATACAAGCATATTCTTCTACAATGAGGAAATCTGCTAGGGCAGATGGAGCATCAGCACTCGCTCAAGGGCACTTTGACAGTAAAGACAGTGAGTGTTCAAAATGCTGCATCCCCAGCTGGCCCAGCTCTGGGTTATATCTAATGACCTTTTGATACAGAGGAAGACAGAAGGAGGTTAAGTAGTGCACACAAAGAACCAGACACACATTGAGGTTATAATTGAATGAATTACAGGGCCAAATGTGTGACAGAAGGAATCCTCTATTTGTCTTTTCACACAGGAACAAATGGAGGGATAAAGAGAAAGAAAGAAAGAAAGAAAGAAAGAAAGAAAGAAAGAAAGAAAGAAAGAAAGAAAGAAAGAAAGAAAGAAAGAAAGAAAGAAAGAAAGAAAGAAAGCGACAATGAGTGGAAAGGTTCAAGCACCGAGGTCAAAGTCTGGCCTGTGGGGAAGCTACTCATCTATGTGTGTGTGTGAGAGAGGTCTGGCTGATTATTAAATCACAAGTCTTTTCTTTCAGAAGGGCAGAGGGACATAGACACAGACAAAGGAAGTGGAAGATTCTGAAAAACCAGACAGACTACCTAGTTTACATTTCCATGAATTATGCTGCAGTACAGAAAGTACAATAACTTACATGCTGCATGTACTACTGAGTTTGCTATTCTATCAATGCTTTGTAAATTTGTTTTTATAACAGTTTAAATATTTTGTTTGCAAAATACACCTTTTTAGCACCAAATGTCTCATTAAATGTACCTGCTCTTCTAGGTAACAAATTAAATAACAAGCACATTAAGTCCACAGCTCATTTCAAGCCCAAAAGCCTAATGGTACAATTAGACATCATGGCTAAAAATGAATGTTACCAAACAGAAGCACATTTGTAGGCAGAAAGCCTTTAAACTGGTGATTCTCACGCTGCTGATGACACTCACGCTGCCCTTTTTTGGGTCGATTTCACCCAGTCTTCATCCGCCGACTGCTTAAAAACCAACAAGAAACCGGCTCCGCACTACTACTACAGAGACAAACATGCCTGCTGAATTCAAGTTTGGCAAGTAAAAACTACGACTACGACTCCCTGCAACCGTATTTCTACTATGACAACGAGGAGGAGGATTTCTACCCTCAGCAGCTTCAGCCTCCAGCACCGAGTAAGGACATCTCGAAGAAATTTAAGCTCCTGCCGACCCCTCCCCTCTCACCGAGCCGCCGGCCGTCCCTGTCAAGCCTCTTCCCCTCCACGGCGGAGGGGAAGAGGCTTGCGATAACGTGGTCAACCAGAGCATCATCTGTGACACAGACTACTCCCAGACCTTCCTCAAGTCCATCATCATCCAGGACTGCATGTGGAGCGGCTTCTCCGCCGCGGCTAAGCTGGAGCAGGTTGTCTCCGACCAGCTCGCCTCTTTGCACGCAGCGAGAAAGGAGTCTGCAGCCGGCGAGTGTGCGGAGCCCGCCGGTGCAGGAGGTGCTGGAGCATGGAGACTAAACAGCAGTTACCTGCAAGATTTGAACACATCCGCGTCGGAGTGCATTGATCCGTCTGTGGTTTTCCCGTACACGATAGCAGAGACACCCAAACAGGGTGCAGCAACGCCGCCTAGTAAGGATTTGGGATTGGATATTCCACCTAACAGCGGGAGCAGCAGCAGAAGTTGTAGTGACTCAGAAGATGAAGATGGAGATGATGATGAGGAGGATGAGGAAGAGGAAGAAGAAGAAGAAGAGGAGGAGGACCAGGAGGAAGAGGAGGAGATCGACGTGACAGTGGAGAAGAGGCAGGCGGTGAAACGGAGCGACCCCAGCCCGTTCGAAGACCCGGCATCTGAGCCTGTTCGTGCTGAAGAGATGCCACCTCTCCACCCACCAGCACAATTACGCCGCCCATCCATCCATGAGGCACAAGCAGCCGGCTGTCAAGAGGCTGAAGCTGGAGAGCGGTGGGAGTGGAGGAGGCAGTGGTAACGGCGGCGGTGGAGGAGGAGGAGGTAGCCACAGCAGGGTCCTCAAACAGATCAGCAGCAACCGCAAGTGTTCGAGTCCCTGGACGTCTGACACGGAGGACTACGACAAGAGACGGACTCATAATGTGCTGGAGCTCCAGCGGAGGAACAAGCTCAAGCTGAGCTTCTTCACCCTGCGGGACGAGATCCCAGAGGTGGCCAACAACGAGAAGGCGGCCAAGGTGGTGATCCTGAAGAAGGCTACAGAGTGCATCTACAGCATGCAGTCAGACGAACAGAGACTTCCTCTCAAAGAACAGCTGAGGAGGAAAAGTGAACTTTTCAAAGCAGAGACTGTCACAGCTGCAGCACGTCTCACGCGCTTAAAGTTATGAATCATAAGACTTTTGTTTGTTTTGTTTTTTTTGTTTTTTATGCAAGTTCAAGACTTCGGGTGTACAGTTGTTGTTGCATGCAAATGCAAAACGGATTAGGTTGTTTGGGATCTTGTTTGATTTCAATGTTAAAACTGCCTCAATTTGAAGTTATGGGTGGATGCAATATTTAAAAGTTTATTTTTATTAATAAAATATTAAACAAAAAAATAGGGCTTAATCCTGGTGAGGGGCCCAAACTTAAAATATAAATGTTTATGTTTTGTATATAATTGATATTTCCTAAGAAAATGTATTTTTGTATCTCAATTTGTCTGGATGTTCAGACCCAGAGTTTGTTTGTTTTTTGTTTTTTTTCCATTATGTTCCTAGATTCTTTTTGAAATATAAAAAACATGTTTTAGGGGCGGCTGTGGCTCACAGGCAGAGCGGGTCGTCCACTAATCAGAAGATCGGCGGTTCGATCCCCGGCTCCTCTGGTCTGCATGCCTTGGGCAAGATACTGAACCCCAAATTGCTCCTGAAGGCTGTGCCTTCGGTGTGTGAATGTATATGAATGGTTACATCTTCAAACTGATGAGCAGTTGGCACCTTGCATGGTAGCCAATGCCATCAGTGTGTGAATGTGGTGAATGAGATATATAGCGTAGAGCGCTTTGAGTGGTCGGAAGACTAGAAAGGCGCTATATAAGTACAGTCCATTTACCAATACCATTTTAAATAGCCACTAAATGTAATTAAAAGTTGTTAACATTTCAAACATGTTTGTTTGAATGTAAAATGCAATTTTATTGACCTTGTTACCCCAAATCCAGTTTATATACATCAAATATAAAAATCAAAAATAAAAATTAAAATGTTCATCTAGAGCAGTGTTACTCAAAGTGTGGTCCGCGGACCACTAGCGACCTCAAGTGGTCCGTGAGAGGATCTCTAAAATATTCGAATTTCCCACACAAGTTTGTGGAGTCCTACCTAGGGATACTCGATATATCGCGGCTTGTTCTACGTGAGATGTATGAAATGACTATATCGCGACCATCGAGTACTTGTCACGTAAATGTTTTAAGCCGTCGGCATTTAATTCTCCGGGGATTCGCCTGTCACTCACTCCTGCTGCTCACAGCACGCAGCACACTGCCCCGCCCACCCAGAAACATCCCCTGCGCGCATGCGTACTTTCTGTATCAAGTGAGGAGAGGTGAAGCCAAGAGGTGAGGTAATTGAAGATGGAGACGGACGACTTGGTTCTGAAGAAAAACAGCTGCGGTCACGCCGTCTCTCGTTTTCGCGTGGTCACGTCAGCTGCTCCAATATTTTCAAGTGCGCCCTTATTGCCGACTTTATGGCAAACACTTTTAAAAAACTGGAAAGTCAGCGCTAGCTTACTGCAGCGTGTGGACACTTTCGGTTTTCAAAATAAAACGTGGGTGTTAAATGTATTAAACAGTTTATTTATAAAATATGAAGAATGGTTAAAATCTGATTTAAAAAAGTGTCTCATATGCCAAGTATGATTCTGTACTGCTTCAATGCTCATATGTACATTATGAAATATATTAAAAATTCATAAAAAATATGACAAGTGTTAAAATGCTATAAAAAAGAGTGTGTGTCGTATAGCAGGTGTAGCTCGACTGTTCTACACTGATTTTGAGCCAATAGGTCACAGGACCTGGAAGCTATTGAGCTTTAAAGCTCATATTTACATCATGAAATGTATTAAAAATTCATAAAAAATATGACAAGTGTTAAAATGCTATAAAAGAGGTGTGTCTCACACCAAGTGTAAATCTACTGTTCTACGTTGATTCTGAGCAATTACAATGCTATCATGGAAATAATGACAATATTTATTAGAAATAAACAATACAAAACAACAACACAAATATCGAAATATATATCGTGTATCGCGATATAGCTTAAAAATATCGAGATATTGGTTACAGGCCATATCAGCCCTAGTCCTACCTAACATTATTTGAAGTGTAAAGCGAATTTGTTCTCTGAACAAAAATGCAGAGAAATATTTTTTTTTTAAATATGTATAATGGATATATGAAGATAAATCTGAATTAGCAGTGCCCAAATTGTTGCCTAAGCAACCACGGCGTCTCCTATAGACAAAATCATTCCGCTGTCACGTCAGTAAGTAAGGAAAAGAAAGCAAGGAAAAGAGCAGCAAAAGCTGTGAACTTTAACTAAAACAAGGCACGGAGAGGATGGGAAACAATGATGGATAGGTGGCTGAAGACGGGGTCAGGTGGTCCCTGAAAATTTTTTTTTTGACAAAGTGGTCCTTGGTCTGAAAAAGTTTGAGAAACACTGATCTAGAGTACTGGCATGGATGTCTTATAATGTATCTAATAGGACACAGTATGTTTACGTTAATGATCGGTGTAAGGCCCCTTGATATTTCGTCTTATATAAATGACAATTCACAACAGTGTAGTCAGAACGAATTGCAAACACACAAACAGCTGAGAAGCTACAACTTCTATGAAAAATGAATACTCCAAGCTGAATCAGTCATGTCTGAAACAAAGACAAGAGGTGTGTTCTTGTATTATTAAAAGCCAAAAGTCTCTGAAGACACAGCAGAACATAATGAGAGTAAGCAAAATCCATGAGATGCACATGTTCAATAACTTAGCACCCGCAAACTTTGTTTTTCCAGTGACCATTCCAGCTGTTACCCTTTTAAACTAGATGTTTAAAAGGCTAGTGTATTTAGAATCTTTTCATATACATAGTCATAGTTTTTCTGATGAAAGAACATCCAGCCATGCCTAAAAACCTGTCCTCACTTTTACTCTTAAAAGAAATAATAGTCAAAGGCTGTGTAAGAGTGTTTTTATCAGCAATTGTACTCTCCAAGATTAGTCTATCATTGACATTTGGTACAAGGTAAGCTGGGCTTAACCTGAGATCTGCACTAAAGTTTAGGACTGGGGAGAATTTCAATGCCCCTCACACAGACTACACTGCCTCTTCTTTCCAGCAACTCAAACTAAACATTAGAGCTTGTATTACTCCACACCTTCCTAGCTGTGGAAATGTTCATCTGCAGCCCATGGGATTGTGATAATAGACTTCATTTTAATGCTGGGTATGGAACCTTTGTGCAGCAGCAAAGCATCTACTTCCATCAGCAACACAGCAGGTCCAGAGGCACCACTGCTAGATGAAAGATTTGCCTTATTAATGCCCAATAGGGAACTTCTTGTTTTGCTGCATTACACATTCTGTGTATATAGACTGCTGTTTACACTGTGCAAGTCACACGCTGGACAGATATATAATGTTATGTAAAATATGTTTACTGGGTCAGAAAAACAGCCATAATATTATCACAGCAGTTGTACAATGACTACAAAAGTTACACAAACTTGTTAGTGTGCCTCGTATATCGATACAGTGATGATGGTGTCATCATATATTTGCAAATGTTTGAATATCTTTATGCTATTCACAAATCTTTCATACAGGCTATACAAAAGGCATCTGTACCGATTTCACTCCTTAATCCTCGTATTATGTTGAAAAAAAAAAATACATTGATTATGTTGTGGGTCATTTTGACCCGTAGGCGTAAATCTAATCAAAGCAGTCAAAAAACAGGTTAAAATGTAAATGTAAATGTAGTTTATTTATACAGCCCTTTACAACAATCTCAAATATTCGGTGTACCAAAGTGCTTTACAGCAGATAATAAATAACGAGAACGATAGGTAAAAACAAACAAATTAAAGACAATAAAGGAACAGTAAAAACAATAAAATACAACAAAATAGAGATAGATAAAAGTGTCATCATACTACTGGGTATTAAAAGCCATCCTGAATAGGTGGGTTTTTAGCCTGGATCTAAAAAGGCCCAGGTCAGAAACAAGATGCATCTTGACGGGGAGCTTATTCCAGAGCCTAGGGGCAGCAATGGAAAACGCTCGGTCACCCCAGTGTTTATATTTTGACCTGGGCACTTCCAGCAAAAGTTGATCTTTAGACCTCAGAGCTCTACCAGGATTGCGGACAGTTAAAAGCTCAGATAAATACGGGGCAAGGCCGTTAAGAGCTTTAAAAACTAAACATTAAAAGTTTAAAATTAATTCTATAAAAGACATGAAGCCTATGAATGGAGTTAAGAACAGGACTGATGTGCGTACTGTTGGTGTTGGTTAAAAGACGGGCAGCAGCGTTTTGCACATGTTGAAGGCGACTGAGAGAAGACTGGGGCACACCGACATAAAGTGCATTGCAGTGCAGAGCTTATTACAGCATGGATGGCTTTCTCAAGGTTGTTACGGCTTATAAAGATTTTAACTTTGGCCAGGAGACGCCCAGGTTTCTAAAGGTTGAACTCAGCTTAGTAGACAGGGTGCCAAAGCCAGCCGTCACAGTATCCCCAAACACAATACATTCATTTAAATGAAGAAGATTTTGGGCCAACCACTGCTTAATATCAGTAATACAATCAAACAAAAAACATTGTCCATTACTATTTGGCTTCACTGGCAGACAGATTTGTATGTCGTCAGCATAACAGTGAAAAGAAAGGTTGTGCCTGGCTATAATTGACTCAAGTGATAACATGTACAATGAAAAGAGCATAGGGCCAAGAACAGATCCTTGTGGAACTCCCCAGGAGAGAGGGGCAATGGAAGAGGACAGGTCACCGACCATAACAGAGAAGGTTCTACTGGATAAGTATGACATAAACCACTTCAATGCAGTGCCGTGGATGCCAACATAATTATTTAGACGTGACAGGAGGACTGCGTGCTCCACCGTGTCAAAGGCTGCTGTGAGATCAAGAAGCACTAGTACAGCAGGGCACTTGGCATCCACGGACAGAGCAATGTCATTGTGCACCTTTAACAGTGCAGACTCGGTGCTGTGACGAGATCTAAACCCAGATTGGAACGTCTCAAGAACAGAGTTATCCTCAAGAATGGACTGTAATTGAATAAAAACAACTTTTTCTAAAACCTTCGAAAGATGGGCTCAAGATTAGGCTTTTTAAGAAGAGGCCTGACCACAGCATGTATAAAGGCAGCTCAGACAGTTCCTAATCTAAGGCAGGAAGTTATAAAAACCAGTAAACTGGGCCCCAAAGTATTAAAAACCAGTTTCAACAATTTGGCAGGGACAATATCCAATAGGCAAGTTGTCGGTTAACATAACATAATATAACATAACAAAAACTCTAACATGGGTCATTGATCATCTAAAACTATTTTCGAATATTTAATCCCACATGACAATTTGACTGCTAGAAGCTCCCTCCTATGGCTAACGCTGGCTATAGGTCTATAAGTACGCCCATAAAAGGTTTATACAAGAAGACAGATGATTTTTCATTCAAAATTATTAAATAAATTATTTAGTATTTATTTTGGTCTGTTTATTTAGCCTAAACAGCAACAATATTGTAGCTATTCTCAGCAATTCATGTGAATTTGCTAGAAGACTAAGAACCAGCTATGATGTTAAGTTGACTGACGAGACGCGTGGTTTCAGTTTCGTTTCTTGGTTCATGTGAGGATGAGGTCGTTTCGGATGACGCCGTTTGGGATGACACCGTTATGGTTATGACACCTGATGCCTTTTCGTCTGAGTCTGACACCTGAGTCTGACACCTGAGTCTGACACCTGATGCCTTTTTGTCTGAAGATGACAAAGGTTTTTCTGAGACTGAGTGACTTTTAGGCGACTCTGATGCCTTTTCGTCTGAGTCTGACACCTAAATCTATGATCTGAGGATGTCCTAAAATAAACCCTGTAGACCTGGCATCTTTTCTGTTTCTTTACACCTGTATCCACTGGATCCATTGCAGATCGGTTGGATATCCTGAGCTTGAACTTTTCAATGACAGCTGTAGCTGCTGAGGATCGAGCTGGCTTGGTACACCTCTGGATCTTGGGAGTGATGAGTGCTTTGCTGAGTTCTTCCAGGAAAAGCCGACGTCGATACAATTTGCCGGCATTCCATTGCTGGTTCATTTCCATCCACAGGACATAGGCATTGTAAGCAGACACGCCCACAATGTTGAAGAAAATCACCAAGGCCCAACGGGCAATCTTGCGCTGGCAGCTGCATGTTGCTGTGACTTTGTCCAGATTGTCAACTCCTCCTTTGGTGAAGTTGTAGTCCAGGATCATTTGTGGCTTCATGTCTTCTCTTGTGTTCAGAGATGCATCTGTGTGCATTGTGCTCATTACAAGAACATTGTTGTTTCTCTTTGGGCAGTATGAAACAACTGTTGCTTTCTCAGTGAAAACAAATATTGAGAAATGCAGAGGTCTGTCCTGCGTCTTCAGAATTTCACTGGGAAGTTCTGGCTTATTTCTTCTGACTGTTCCCAACATAGTCAGCTTTCTCTTCTGAATTTCATCTCCAAGCTGGTAGGATGTAAAGAAGTTGTCACATGTGATGTTATGACCTTGCAGGCCTTCACTCATCTCCAGCACCACCCACATCCCTTGATTCTTTTCAGATGCTGCTCCAGGTAGCTTTCCAGTATACACTTGCGTATTCTATGCATGTACTGTCGGAAAGGACAGCACCCCCTAATGGAACATGACACCCATCTACAGTAACATGGGGACCAGGATTGTACAACAAAGGTAGAATTTTGACCCATGTGTCCCATACATCTCTGATCGCAGATAGTTAGCCTCTTTCACGTTGACCAGCTGTGGTGTCTCGGTTGTCAAATAGGACATGAGATATCATGTGAAATGTCTCCAGAGACATTGTAGCTCAAAAGATTGGCCTTCCATTCTCTTCATTCCATAGACTTGCAGTTGCTTCTCTTTTGACTTGTACACTCCAGCTAATACCACAATTCCAATGTAAGCATGCAAGTCAGTCTGATCCAGTGGCTTCCATTTCTCTTGATATACCCCCCTCCAAGTTGGTCATGTCCTCTCTATTGGTGGAGATATGAAGAGCTGAAATGCTGATTGAATATCATCAACTCGTGTAACAGCATATATTATAGGACCTGGAGTCATTTTGATGACATTGGAAGATGACGGTCTGCCTCGGCTTTGGTGTGGTGATGTTGACGATTTTCATCTGATTGAGAAACAACAGCAGACTCGTCCACTGAATCCTCCTCATCGTAGGAAAATTGACAATCTGAATCATCAATAACGATCCTCTGTCTCTGAAATCTCTTCCTCTGCATCACTATCCCAGTTCAAAGTCTGTGATAAAGCTTCTTCACCTGTAAACCTTGTGGAGGTCATTTTTGGTGTGTTTGTCAAAGAGATGACATGAGAAGACTGACAAGGACAAGGGAGAGAAAGTTTCTCGTCTACACATACCTGGGTCTCTGGGTCTGAATGTCTATTTAGAGGCAATAAAAAAACAAATAATTGGGCACTCAAAATAAAGTACAGTCGTCCCTCGCTAAATCGCGGTTCACTTTTCGCGGACTCGCTGTTTTGCGGATTTTTTTCAGTGTAATTTTGCAGGTTTTTTTTTTTTTACAGCGTACTGTACAGTATGAACGCGCATTGTGTTCTGCGTCCTAAATTGGCTAAGGGAGAACCGCCCATGTGTTCTGCGTCCTGTTTAAGGGAGTACTGCACAAAATGCGTGTAAAAAGGTGTGGTTAGGGGTTTTACCGCCTTAAAACATGTATAATAATTGTAAAACTTACTTCGCAGATTTCGTTTATTGCCGGTTATTTTTAGAACGTATCCCCTGCGATAAACGAGGGACCACTGTATATCAAACTGACATGTTTTTTTTGGATTTGAACAGTTATTTACTCACATTAAAGTGTCTTGGCAGATCAATCAGTTGGTCAAATTGTGACCTTCATGCCCTCTAGTGGATGAAACTTACTGATTTCATGATCCCCCTACTTTACATCCACTGCCTGCATTTAATGTTGTACAGACATAATAGCTCCCATTTGATTTATCTCAATGATTCCTGAATTTATAGTATGACTAGCACTACAATTTTTCTCAGTTCAAATTAAAACAGCTCCACAATTGCTTGACAGATTTCCATAAAATTCCCTGGCCAGCACAGGCTAAACCTGTTGATTGGTTTGTTTGTGTACCATGGTAATCATACCTGACAAACACAACTATGTTAGCATTGTCTTTCTCAACTTTTTGGCTTGCTGACATTAACATTTAGCTCAAGCACCACAGTTCAGAGTACAGCCTTATAGCTGCATGGCTGTAGACCAGGGGTCGGCAAGCCCGCGGGCCAGAACTGGCCCGCCATCAATTATATCTGGCCCTGCTAGATGACGTTGATTTGTTTTAATATATATATTTTTTAAATATATATTTTAAACCTCATGTTTCCTGTCAAAATACAGCAATTCCACAGATTTCACAACATTTATTGAAAAGTAGCTGATAAGTAACGTGACAGCAGCCAGAACATCCTCGCAGCCTCTTTACTTGACGCACAGGTCGGAACACTAATTGGCACGTGCGTGCGCTGTAACCTGTGGAAAATAAAAGTGTCCTGTGTCCCTCTGTAACGGACAACGTGAACAAATGTGTTTCATTAAATGAAAAAAACAAAACCAAACAAGGTCGGCTCAAATATCAAATGTAAATGCACATCAGCAGCAGATCTGCGCTGCTGTATACATTAGTTACGGCAGGTTGCTAGGGCAGGTTGACTGTTTCATGACAGACGCAGTGGGCGTTTAAGGCCGTAAAACCCCTAACCACACACTTTTATACACCTTGTTACACGCATTTTGTGCAGTGCTCCCTTAATAAATCAGGACGTTGAACATACATGCGGTTCTCACTCAGCCAATCAGGACGGATATATATGGATATATGCTATTTTTATTAACACAAATATCCTCACTTTATGTAATTTGGCACAAAATAAACAAAATAAGTACAGTTGATTTTGATATTTAATCATTCAGGAGAGAAAACTGAACTGACTGACGCTAATTTGAAACCAAATGTAGGGCAACAGAAAATAAATTACCACTTGAGTAACTAAAAGTTCTTAATTGCCTCTTATAGCAGTATAAAAACAAGGCGAGATTTAACCTGCAGTTTGAAATAAGACGTTCACTTCTCTTCATTTCCTCTAGTCAGTGGAGCCTCAGCTTTTACAGTAGGCCTGCCTTGGGTCTGTGGCTGTTTTAATCATTTCCACTGCCTTCCTGTGCCATTTCATCATGATTTCATCATTTCTTTGAAAGATCCCGACAGAAATCTTTGTTTGATCTTAAAGGGGTTTAAGATAGGTTCTGCTTTTTTTGCCAAATCACCCCAGGAAACAGTGAGTCTTCAGAGGCTTTTTTGGATGTTGCATTTGTTTTATTGGGGAAAAATTTGAGACCTGTAAAAGAAACTGATACAAAGTACCATGTGACTTTTTAGTATACGTTTATATAGTCACTATTTGTCATAGATACTGTCATCTTGTCAAATATATCGCTGTACTAAAATCATTTGTTTACTGTATCAGTCACTATTTGTCATAGATATTGTCATCCTGTCAAATATATCGCTGTAAGAAAATCATTTGTTTATTGAGAGAATTTCTTCATTTATTAATGGCTCATTCTTACATGGAGTGAGTCATATTGAATCACAAAGCCCAGAACAGACACATCGAACACTGACTCTAGATGATGTCTTTCATGTTTTTTTTTTACTAGTTTTGCAGCCACCATACTTTCATAGCACTGGATATTAATAAATTCTACACACTAGACCTTTAAAGTTCTATAAAACAGTATCAGGTGTTAATGCTTCTGCATATGTAAATAGACGCAGCTAGGGAGGGACTTGAGGATGGATATTGATTGGCATTTACAACAGCACACCACCATGCACCACCATGATGTTATTGAAACCTGAGTTCTTGGGTTCACACAAATGTCAATGTACTTATTTATTTATGAGCTGTCATTGGATGAAGATCTATATGAAGTGCAAATGCTGGTAGTGCAGTTGCTTTCATATGCAGGAATGAAAGGATTTCTAGATATGTCTCTTATTTTGACTTGTTAATGAGCTCAGACATGAATCTCCGATAGACACGATCTTCAAACCCAACTCCATCTTGACACTGGTTATCACTGAGTTTATGTATTTTCCATGTGTGGGTATGTTCTTTAATACTGACACAAATGCTAAAAAAAAGATTTTTGGATGTTTATTGGGACACTCTTGGCTGAACTGTCAGTCCATTAGTACAAAACAAGTAATACTACTTTTTATGACTTTTGCCCTTTATGCTGCACATTTCCAATACAGTTTGGCTCTGAATATTAATGCGTGGTCTTGTTCATCTCATTTTATTTTTCTGCTGTGCTGAAAAGTTTGGATGAACGCATCACTGCATCTCTAAAACTCTTTTATCTTTATTACCACAAAAAGTGCTGTTTTCACCATTTCTGCACTATTAGAGTTATTACATCATTCTGGATAGATGATTTTTATATTTCTGATAAGTTCCCTAAAGCACCTCAAAAGTGTTAATCTCCACACACACACACACACACACACACACACACACACACACACACACACACACACACACACACACACACACACACACACACACACCTTCCCACTGTCTGCTTACCCTCTCCTGTCTGTGTCTGCAGTACTCTTTCATTGGGAGGAATGAAGAAGAGGGGGAGGAAGAGGAGAGCAAGGAAGTTAGAAGTTGGTTCAAGGCAAGAGGGATGTTGTAGAGGAAGACCCAGATTTCACCCAGATAGCGAAAGTTCAGATCATCGATCATTATCTCCCTGTGTTGGGAGGGCTGACACTTGCTAAAATAGTACAATAATAAACTTTACAGAGACAGGGGTGGGTTTACATCCAGTCACTTTCCATAAGTGCTTATCCATATCAGGACTGCAGGGGGCTGGAGCCAATCCAAGCTGGCATTGGGCAAGTGGTAGGGTACTCCACTGGCTGACACATAGAGACAACCATTTACACCTGTATACAGTTTTGTCACCATATGTTTGACTGCAGGAAGACAGAGCCCAACACAGCCCAACCTCATGCTGTGAGGTGAAAGTGTTACCATGTCACGTGTTATAACGTGATTTTGGTAAATTGGTTTCTTCCAGTTTACTTAAAATGATGAAGGTTTCATGAATTGTCCAAAATAAACAACAAATGTGTCATGGATTTAGGCAATGATTCAAAAGTGTTTTAACTGACCAAACGTTGTCCACCCTATGCACACCTGTCCATATCCAAAAACAGACATGGACAGGTGTGCCTTCATTGCATTTGTTCATTGTTGCATTGAATCTGTACAGGTCTTTAACTATTCCTGCAGCATGTGGAGTTGGTCAGGTTTGATTTCAAAGTAAAAGCACCTGGAGCTGCAGAATCTAGAAGTTTAAACCATTTATCTTTTAGTCTACAATTCAGTGTTTCTCTTGTTTTCTTATGAGTGACTCGGCGGGTAGTAACTGTTTTGGATTATGTAATGATAAAAACACTGAAGATCAACATCACACCAATCTAGTCATGGCCTACTCTATTTGCATTTATGTTCCTCCCGAGCACAAATGTTTGTTTCCATCAAATTATTATTTCTACTACAATCTTTCCACAGCACAGTAACTAAGTACCCCCTGGGGTAAGTATGCATAGATTGGAATGACTGTGTTAGTTTACAGAAATCATTCACATAACTATCCTGCGGGGCTGTCCTCTCCACTGTGTAGGATTTAGTGGCATCTAACACTGTAGTTGCTGATTGCCTACCTCTCAGCTCAGCCTCTGCTTCCTAGCAGCAGTGAAAAATGCAACAGGCTCTATGTGGAGCCAGTGTTCACAGTCTGTTCTGGGCTACTGTAGAAACTTGCTGCGACTTGGCAGAATACACTGAAGAGGACCAGTGGTGTCTGTAGATATAAAAGTCACATTCCAATGTAACACAAACACAATGATTCTCATTTTTAGGTGATTATTCACTAATGAAAACACAGTGATGAAGAATATATTAAATTGCTGCCACATTGGGTAAATGAAGCCCCCTCAATCTGACACACTGGACCTTTCAGGGCTTTAAAGGACTTTATCTGGTCCTGAAGCACCTCGTGGCGCATCCCGTCTGCTGTGTGTTATCCTCTATGTTATAGTGAAAATTAGATTTAAGACTGTAATGACATTAAAGTATACAGTTTTTCTTTCCAAAATAAACATTGTGCTCACATACACTTGTGTTTACTTGAGAAAAGACTCCGGGGTGTCATGATCTGGCTCAGAGAGTCATGGCAAAAAGGGAGTTCACACCATGTACGGTTTGTTTAAACAATACTTTATTAAATCAAATTAAACAATCATAAAGGATTTAAAGTAATGGAGTGCGTGAAAGCAGTGGTATCAGTGGTGTAGGGTGTGCATGAGTGACAATTGTGAGTGTGCATGTGTTGGTAGTGTAAAACAAAAGCAAAGGATGATCAAAAACAACAAACTGAACTAAACCAAACCAAACCTGACTAGGGACAGAAGAGCCCAGAGCAGGGCCCAGTCAGAGAGAGATCAGAGAAGAGAGTGAGCACCAGCACGCTGTGGTATAAATACCGCAAGTGATTAATGGAAAACACCTGCAAACATAAACCACACCCAGAGAAGAGGAGGAGAAAGAAACAGACCACACCCAGGAGAGGAGGAGGAAGGTAGACACTCAGGATGCCACATAGGGCATCACAGGGGGAAGACTGGTGATGTTGATGGATGATGAAACAAAGCGAAGCAGCAGTGGGAAAAAAATATCCCAAAGTAAGAAAAGAATGTGAAAAAAGAGGTGCAGAGGTGCTGCCCTCCACAAAAACACAGACCTGTTTTTGAAAAGGCTTCCTCACAGCGCTACGAACACAGCATGTGTTTAATTTTTTCTATTCCCACGCCTTGCTCCGAATAAAAAAACAGCACATTAAAAAATATGGTGACATATTGACATGACAAACATGGTAAAATGTCATAATTGCCGCGTCAGCTGGTGAGTATCTGCGTCATCCAGTACTCAGACTGCAGCTGCCATCTTTAAACATGTAGACTCATGATTAAATGATAGCCAGGGGTATAGGAGGTTATGTTTGTCCTGCCCCTCCAGACATTTGTTCATGCGTCGCAGATTTTTCTTTCGGGTGATCAAGCTCTCCTCAGTTGACGATCACATTAAAAGCTGCACCAGCTGCCTCCAGACTGTCCATATGAGCTCATCAGAGAAACTACTTACCAGTCAGAGCTTTTGTTATTGGATTTTTTTTTTTTAATGAAAGCTTTGATCACTGAAGAAGAGAACAGAAGAAGAACACAAGACACAGCAAAAGGCCACATTTTGGTAGCCTTAATTGTACTGTAGATGAAGGTAATCAGTGATTACTTGTTCCACCGGCTCTGTTCAAAATGCCTGCTGGAAAAAATAACAAATGAGGAAGAGGGCATAGTACAATGACACTGAACCAGCACCTACAGTGTGTATTGTAACACAACCACATTATCAACCCACAATCAGCTAATAATGGTGAGGCAGCAGCAAACAAACTAGGTGATCAGTTTGACTCTGGGCACCCTCCCACTCACTCAAATTGAAATCATCTACAGTAACATGAACAGAACTTTAGATGGAATATAGCAAGCTGGTACTAAGCTAAATAGCAGCGTCTGTTTACTTAATGCACAAAAATGACACGCAGCAGGGTTATTAATGTTGGGAACTGAACTCAACTAATATTTTAATCTAGTCATTTCATTCATTTTAACTAGTGCAGCACTGTAGCCATCTTGGTGACAAATGAACGGGAGACTCAAACTTGAGGACACGTCGTTGAGTCGTGAACTAATCATTTCTGTTTCAGCTGCCATGTGGCGAGAGAATGCAGTGCATGAAAATGAACTAATCACTCACTGAGACTGCTCATTACTCCTGAGTCATGTAAGATATTTGTTTAAATTAAACTATATGTTCCAACCAACACACCACTGGGTTACATAAAACTGTGCAACACAGCCTCTCGGATAACTTTAAAGTTTGGACTCTCTCCAGATCCTCAAAAGTCAGCACTATCAAACAGCTTGACATTTGGTGTAGACAGCGCCAAAGTTCACTGAAAACTACACAAAAGCCTGTCTACATACCAAATCTACATATCATAACCAATCCATTAAAATAAATGAGTTTTCTTCACAGTTCAATTGGAAATATTAGTGTGAGTCTTTTTTGATCAGATTTACTGACATCCTAAAAAACTTGAGAATAGTGAATTATTAACTAAGATTTTTTTAGGAATCACATTTTGATTTTAAATCAATGTTTGCTACAGATGAACTCCACTGCGTGTGTGTGTGTGTGTGAGAAAGAGAGGGAGACAGAGAGAGAGAGAGAAATTAAAGTTATATGATTAAACAATATTAGTGTTTGTCTGTGGACAGAACCATGCATGAGTGTACGCTGGCAATGATTAAATTGCAATAGGGTGTTTGTTTGTGTGTGTGTGTGTGTGTGTGTGTGTGTGTGTGTGTGTGTGTGTGTGTGTGTGTGTGTCTGTGGGCGTGTGTTAGCTATGATTAAATCATGGCTAGTTTGAAGGCTCCTTTATAAATGTCAGAATATATAAGAGTCAGTTTTTCCACTTGGGGGATTTGCTTGTCTGGTGGCGCATTCATCTTGCTCAACAACACTGTGAGGTTGTGTGTGTGTGTGTGTGTTTGAGGAAAAGAGAGAGGAGGAAATAATGATTGCCAAATGCTAATATAGATTGCAGTCTTGTGAAAATGTCCATAACTTACATAAATCTACAATATGTTCAATTCGCATACAGAGATAACCAAACAAAGCTTCACTCTCTGGTCCAGAACAACGTAAACGAACTGAAATGACTTGTGTGTGTTTGCAGATGAAACAGGGGCAGTTGTTGTTTCCTCGCAGAAAAAAGTCATGACGCAGCACTCGATTATTCAATTGGCAGCAACAGGCCGAGCAGAAGAGAACTGTAGTTACTGTACTTGAGACAATGAGCCGAAATGAGGATGTGTCACACAGAGCAGCGTGGTCACAGCTTCTCCTTCAAGCTTAATTATCTCCTTTTTGTTTCTTCTCATCTTTGGAGTGGGTCCTCTCATGTCAGGGTCCTCTGATATGCTTGGTGGTGGAAACCAGCTATGAGATGAGAATAACATAAATGGGAAACAATAATTAATAAAGAACATATTAATGAGTCACTAAACCGGCAGAGAGGTTCCAGTCAGTGTTCTTGGGCCGTGACGCTGCACCTGGTTAGTGGAAATTCAATATTGCATTACATTTGGTCATTTAGCTGACACTTTCGTCCAAAGCAATCAAGGTACAGTGTGACAAGGACATGTTAGTGCAGCAAAAATAACTACTCACAGAATCAAGTGACAGTTGTAGAGGGCGATAGATTCATCATGTCATGTTGATGTCATGGAGTGGTTTGGCTAGGAGGACCAGCAGTTTTTGAGAGGTTCAGCTTGAGGTGGTGTGTCTTCATCCATGCAGATATGTACTGTAATATGTATGAAGTCATGAGTTTTACTGGGAAAGAAATTGTATCATCCGCTCAGCCTATGGTTGCTTAGAAGCAACAACCACTGGTAGTGTATTATGCCATGTGCCATGTTATCCGTGTTTAAATTTGTCGAATACTAAAGGTTCAGCTATGTTTTGTTTGTATAATCAGTGATTTAGCCTTGATGCAGACCTGTGTGGATGTAAACATGGATTGAAATGTTTTGTGCTAAAAGAAGTGCATTCAATACATTTGTTCCTCAAAGTGGGCAATGCTGACTGTAAACATAATTAATAAAGTTTATTTTTGAGAAATATCCCCAAGGCTCTATATTTTCATTTTACATTTCCAAGATGTAAGAGAGTGAATTCTGCTTCGATATAATTTCACTGGAGCCAAGGACTTTGTTTTCTAAAGGGTAGACATTGTTATAAGTTATCTTTGTATCCCATAGGTGTAAGCTCTAAAGGAGACAACATTGCAGTTGTAAGTCTTCTTAATCTAATCTTTTCCAGTTATACTGTACCATGTCTGTTTTTTGACTGTGTTTTCCTTTTAGTAACTCTGGTGGTGGTGTCAGCCATACTGGAGAAAGAGTGGTCAAATACACACACTCAGTGATGTGTTTTGCTTCAAGTAAATTTTTTTTCGTGAACGCCACCATCAACTGTTCAGTATGTTTGACCCAGGCAGCAACCTCTGTGACTGGGAAATGTAGTGCCAAAAACTGCAGTTCCTCAAACGTCCACTTGGCTACAGAACAAGTCAGTATCCCATGTTCAAATGTCCAACTTCACAACAGAGTAAACAGCTGATACAAAAAACAAACAGTTTTGGTCTCTATAGCTAACTTTACTGTTCATGACAACTGTACTGAGGGTGAATTTATATACAACTCACCTGTTCACATTATATTAACGTATCCCAGGTGTTATTCAGCCTTCCTTGATTCTTGTCTTTGCCAGTTTTTAGATTACCTGGGAGGCAGAAGAGGCAGGACATCCAATGCCAGCAAGCAAAGTCAAAGTCTTGTACTCCTGCTCATTTCCTTCTCGGCTGTATCATCAGAAGACTTCTGTAGATGACAGTGTCAGTGTTGGGTCTGAAGACTGAAAAAAAAGAGAGCAACACACCCTGTGGAGCCCCCGTGCTGCAAATCACCACATCAGACACACAGTCATGAAGCCTCACAGGCTGTGGTCTGTTGGTGAGGTAGCTGACGGTCCACACAGGAAGGCAGTCAACTCCAGCCCCTTCTAGCCTCCCCCTTAGCAGTGATGGCTGAAAAGTCAAAAAACATTCCTCCCAAGCGTTTCCCATTTTTTTCAGCTATGAGAGGGATCTGTGCCATTTGGTTGATGACCTACCAACGAAGCAATGGTCCACCCCAATGCCTGGTTGGTAGGTGACTTGCAGATGTTCCAGCGGAAAGCAGTATCGAATGCAGAGAACAGTGTTGATGTCCCGGATGTTCTGGAGGAGGAGGAGGAGGAGTTCATTGTATTTTCTTACCTTCTGAATACATGGATCCTGTTTGTAACACGTGTAATTCCTTACACAACTTAATGCACACTGAAAAGGACTTGAGAGCAAGAGGAAAACAAAATCAACAACCTAAAGCTGACTCGCAAATTAGCCTCTTTTAACAACTCACTTCATCCTAATTCATGAAACAATCACAAGCTTCTCCTTTTTTTTTTCTTTTTCTCAGCTCAGCCAGAGTAATTAATGAAAGGTCCCGACTACTGATTAAGTTTAGCTGAAGCGTAGTAAAGAGGGAGGACAGGCGCTGAGCTCTGAGCTGCTTATTTCCATTAAACCTAAATCTAAAACACTGCTCACCCTGCATTAAACTTATTGTCAAATCAACCGTTCTACTGTGCCAGCCAAGGCCTAAGACACACATACACACACACATCAGAATGAACTCATACATGGAAATATAGGAACACACACAGGTTACAAACACACACACAGACACACAGTCTGTCCCACCCTCGCACCATCAGACAAAGATTAAGATTCAGGCTGAAGTTGATAAATACAATGGGCCATTTTAAATTGGACCTTTTATTGAATGACTAACCAGGTTGCTAATTTGGTGTGACATAATTAATTACAGCCAATTAGGTAAACAGATGGGATAGAGAGTGTGCGTGGAGAGGAAATGAGAGCGCGAGGATCATTAACTTGTGTGGGTGGGAGGATCAGGCTTCACCATAGGGCCACCAAGATGCTGTGAGGAGGCTTTGTTTAATGTGAGACATAAACAGATAAAGGCACAGACAAAGATTAGGTTATAGTGACACTAAGCAGCTAATATTGGCTTTCAAGTAATAATCTGTTACATTTGATGAATATTAATGTCTATCTAACCACTCTCTGTGGAGGAGCTCTCCATCAACCTTTGTAAGAGACTTTCTGTGTTACTCTTTATCACTTTTGAGGTGCTTTTAAAGGAATAAAGTAACACATTTAAAGGAAAATTGCATTAAGTTACAACGTGGGTCTATTGTGTTTGGTAAAATATCTTAACTAGTCATAACATAAAAAAACTAAAAAGTTGTTTAATACGTTTGAGTGAACTTCAAAAGATGAGGAACGCTTTGGCCGAATTAGCCAGAGTGTTATTCTCACATCAAGAATCACTTTAACATAGTGAGAAAAACAGTCGGGCAGAGGGTCCTCGGTTGTCCAATCAGATTGTAGCTTGCAGCGTCATGTATCGCTGTGGTCGGGTTATTATTGGAGTGAATGGACGGCTGGAGCTCTGCTCTGAGCGTCTCTTACCAGCGCAAACGGATTATACTGGAGTCAATGGACAACCCAGAGTGTTTCATACAGATGCGGCGTGACAAAGCGTCAGGTATTTTACGTGTTGGGAATGAGAACAGGTTGCACTTTTTATACCCCGTCATCTCACCTCCAACATTTCATTCTCTGACATCCGCACGTAAAACAACAAACTGTCTGCACAAATCCGTACAGACTGGCATGAAGTGAAAAAGCTAAGGGATAAAGAATTAAAGAAAAAAAAGAGAGAAAAAAATAAAAGCAGCTGAAAACACTTTGACGCTGATAAAACCAGACAAACCGATGACATAAACATCAGGTGTCCCTGCGTTCCAAAATCTGGCCCAGCGCCACGTTCATCCAGTTGCTGCTCCACACGCTGAATGAAGCTATGCATGACTCCAATGCAACAGGGAGTCCATGTTACCAGGCTGATGCATAATCAATAGGACAAGCACTCTCCAAATAGGGTTTTAACTTTTATTGAGTTCGCTGAAGAATTAGTGCTCCTTTCTGTGTGCATGAACTGCTCGCCTCTCTCAGACCGAACGGCATTTTGTCTGAGTTTGAGGCATTTTTTTTTTACTGCTGACTTGTGCTCACTGTGACGAAAACGGTGGGTAAGAGAGTGTAGCAGGCCCTGATCGATACAGGACAGAGGTCTTAAAACAGAGAAATCAATCTGCTGTGCCTCTAAAAACTGAGCAGGCATCCTCAAGGAGAAATGAAAGATGCTGATTAAAAATACCCAAGAATGGAGGTGCATCACTTCTTTCGCTCCATTTCATAGCCACTAATCTTCTGTTCATTTATTGTTGATATTTGAAAGTGCACATTGTGTCACATCTAAGAAATAGCAGGCTGCAGATTGAATGCAGATTTGCAAATGTTAAAGGGAAGCGATCACAACGTTTGAAAGGGAATTTTGGGGAACGCATATCTTTTCTTTCTTGCCTCGAGCGCGATGAGAAGCTTGATATCACTCTCACAGCTGAATGGCAAATATGTAGATCCATGAAGCAGCCGGTTAGCTGAGCTGAGCTCAGCGTAAAGGACTAAAAGAAAAGGAGAAACAGTCATTTCCTGCTGTCTCTCCTGGTTGCTTGGCAACTGGTCCCAGCCAAGACATAGGAGAAAACCCCAGTAAAACAGGGAATTGTTGTTTTTACGCTCCAGTTTCTGTATGGATTAAACAA
This sequence comes from Collichthys lucidus, assembly GCA_004119915.2. Classification (NCBI taxonomy): domain Eukaryota; kingdom Metazoa; phylum Chordata; class Actinopteri; family Sciaenidae; genus Collichthys; species Collichthys lucidus. The sequence continues at coordinate 5,180,652 of CM014083.1, forward strand.
GAGATCAAACTTGTCAGCTAGTGAGTTTCGAGGTGCTGTTAGGTAGCTTTGCACAGAGACAGACAAGCTGTTCTTCTTTATGTATACACTTTATTGTCATGACTGCCATTCACATTTCCTCTATAACTTTTCTTGTAGTGTTTAACTGAGGCAGGTGTGTGGTCCCGTTTCTGATTGGCTCCAGCTGGTAAGGCGGGGGCCATCATTATGACTTCCTGTAGAGTGGGAGGATGCTGATTGTTGCAGTACCTGGTCCGGCCCTCCAATCCCTGGAAAGCATTAGACCTTTTTTCACAGCAGCCATTTTGACATGAAATAGTAGGGTCAACACAGGGTCTTTCCAATGAGATTAAGGTTTTATTCTATTTATTACAGCAGAGACTTTTCAGTGAGCCAACATGCACCACAACAGCACCCTGACTCTGTTTGACCTCAATGGTATCATTGGTAAAACCTGTGTTTACCCTATTTCATGTCGAAAACGGTCTATTTAGTGGACTAAGTTATTAAAGTTTGGACAGCCTCACAGTCACTGCTGCTGGGTCTCTTAACTTGAATTGAACTGAATTAACTTCTTAGCTGGAGTACTTGTTAACTACTTGGGTGTGTAGTATATTAAAGTAAGTATATAAAAATACTGAAACATACAATACACTTGGTTTAACCTAAACTACTAAATAAAAGTTTGGTTTTGGTTTTATTTAGGGAAGACTCTTTAGGGTATATTTATTTCTTTGGTTTGAGCAGCATCCACTCGTCTTTCTTCACTGTAGTCTGCCTCACCTTTTTAGTTGTATTATTAATCAGAACACCTAACATTGAATAACTATTTTACCAAACATCTGTTTTTATGTTGCTTCCTTCTCAAATGAAGCTGGGTCATAACAAGCTAATCTCACCAGTTGCTGGCTCCTACAAGATTGCTTGTCACATGGGGAAATTTATTTAAATGGATACAATCTTTCAATGTAGGTCACTGACCATTTATAACAAATGATTATACAGTTGGGTTTGGCAGGAAAGGCGCAGTGAAGCAGCTGATGCCAACCAGCTAATGTAAGTGGTTCAGTACTACTTCAGTGCTCTGCCTGAGCTACTGTGCTCTATATCTGCAAGATACACTGAATTTGGCATGGCGTGTTTTTTATTGTGGTTATTATATGTGGATAATTCATATACTTAGTTATTAATGACATGCATATATTGGTATGCTCAGACATAACCTGTCCAAGATCAGTTAATCTACTTGTCAATTGAGATTTCAAATGCTTCATTGCACATTAAACCCCACTCCAACTACAATTACAAATGTGTTGCTTTACTTGTCACAAATGTCTTGGCAAGATCAGCAGTAAATCTCCAAAGACATTCTACCCGAAAAATGATTTCCCTGTCCAACTGAGGTGTTTAATACATATTTCCTCGCTGAATGTGTTGGTGGTCCACAGCCTGGACTCCAACCAAATCAGGAATAGTTAAATTGCACCTTCACAATATTTGTCAGAATGTGAAAACCATCCAGTGAGGAGGTAATAAACCACCATGCTAAAAATGGCCTTAATGAAAATAGCATAGCGTTGTCATTTGAATTGCAGACCTGGAAACAGAATGTAGAAAAGGTCATTTTGTTAATTTAACAGTAAAATGCTTACTTAGTGCAGCACCTGTCTCCTAATGCAGTGTATGTTAATGACACCTAATGGCTCAGGCTGTACTGCTAATGCAGATAGGACTAATTACTCAACTTCGACCAAAAGAAAACTTTTAAATAGATGTTGGACTGAGGACAGTTTTTCGCAGCCAAAGTAACTACAGCTATGGCTTTTTAAGGGTTCAAGAGAAGCTTTAGTGTTGTGTTGGTGGTGGCTGGTGATTATTAAGCTGGGTGGCAACTATACCTGTGATTGGCTACTTGTTTTTTCCATGACATTTTGGAATTTATTTATTTATTTTTTGAGTGATGACAACTTTAAAGGTCTCATATTATGCTCCTTTTCAGGTTCATACTTACATTACATAAAACCTTTCTGAAAGAACATAATATATTTCTCAAATACCACACGTCCTTTGCTCTTAAAAACAACAAACATGAATACGTCTTTATTTATAGCCAGTTCCATGAATATCAACTCTACACTTTAATGTAAACTGTTCACATTATGTCCACCATCTGGGTAATTGGGTATCTGATATACTGAAGTTGTGTTGGCTAGTAATGAAGTTCTTGTTTCACAGCCGTCATCCTGACTCTACTTCCTGTGCATACTAAAACTCCATGATGCTGACTGAAAAACAACACCTGACCCATAATAACCTCTTCCTCTCATGGCTTCACATGCTGTGAGGAAATTTGGCCAAGTCCAGAAACACGCTACTTATTATGCAGTCACATTACATTAGTGTCAACCAGGTTTAACAAGGTGGTGTGGTGATTACAGTATTAATGTTAAGGTTGTGCAGTATGACCAGAGTAAAACCAAGTTCAGTCCAGTGAAAAGACCTGTCCATTGTAACAGTGAAATTCGACAGTGTTGTCATGTTTTTTGGTTTTTTGGTTTAGTACTTCCTGTTTTATGTTGAAAAGTGTCTTTCCTCTGGTATATTGTGTTAATTTACTTCCTGTCTTTGTCTTTTCCCCGCCAGTTTTCTGTGTCACCCGTGTTTGATTAATTGTTTTGTTTATAGTCCATGTGGCTTTCCTCTTACACTCATCAGACCGTCTGCATCTTTTTCTCAGTTGTGTATAGTTTTGTCTTGTTCGTTTTCGTACCTCGATTCTCTATTTCCAATTGTTGGACCACTGTTGATATAACCTGGAAAAAGTGTTCCAGAAAGTTATTTTAGTATGTTTACTTTAGTATTAGTAATAGTAATTCTAGTAGGCATGATGTGTTTCCTTTTAAGTTATTTTGAGCACTGAAAATACTTTTCCATACATTATTATAGTCTGTGTTCCTATGGCCATTCTCAGTAATTGCACCTTCCATGCTATTTATGTACAACCATGGGAATACACTGTGGATGGTCTCAGTGGTGATGATTCAGTTTCTCCACATTACTGAATACTCTTGAGACAAGGACTGCCCACTGAACTACTGAAAAGGTTCACACAATGAATTGGACGCAATTCTTCATGATCCAGACGAGGATGAAGTCACTTACTCCGGCGTCCGTGAGAAATAGTAGCTCTGCGTATGTGTTGCGGAGGGCTGCTGGTCATCGCAGTCGTTCCGGAGCCGTGACGCAGCGGAACTGGAGACTGTGTGAGCTGACACATTGACTAACATTGAAACGTATCAGCGGAGCCATTCCGGAGTAGGTCCGCATGCAATGTATTTTAGGGGCAATGCCTCAACCACTGTTGCTATGGAGACCAAGGCATTCCAGAACAATCCCGCACTGTAATCACATATATTTTCTAAACTGATTCAGGATCTGAAAGTTAACAGATGTAACGTACGGAATTCTTTGTTAGGTTTATTTTATTTTCCCACATAAAGCACATTTATAGATTCATTCACCACTCGCATCAGTTTTGGACACTGAGCTACAGTCAATCAGACCAATTTACGCTAACTCTACACTACCCACAATCCTCAACCACCATTGCTATGGACATGAAGACAATCCACTTTGCACTACCGGTTATTTATTTAATCTAAAATAATCACCAGTCATAATTATCATCATAATAAGAAAGTAAATTTGGCCCAGTGTTTTATGATGTGTTTACAAATTGCAATAGTTAGTTACAGCTTGCCTTTTGCGACAAATCAACAGATCTTAATCAAGGTGATTGGATGTTTTTTAACTGCAATGCATCTTGGGAGTCATAGTAAACAGCTGATAATCAAACATAAAATATTTTCAGAGAGCAGTCTGTGTACCCAGAGAACTACCTCTGCAACAGTTCATTTTTTTCTTTTGTAATGTATTCTCATGTGAAAGACACTAGCTAACGTTAGCACTAGTTTAGAGCATGGCCCGGCCTGTAAGGCTGAAGGTTGATCGCAATAAACAGGTGAATCCCCTCTCGGAAAAATAAACAAAATGTTCCTTCCACCTTAAAGGAATGCAAATATGGAAAGTTACTGCTTAGGAAATCTGAGTCTAAATTTGTATTTTAATGAGGTTATTAACTTAATTATAATCACCCATGCTGCCATTTTACCACAGCAAACTTACATGTTATATTTGTTATTTCATCTCACATAAACAGACCTGAAATAATCCCTACATGTTTTATTTTCATTTGCAGAAATGTCAAAGCCAAAAACTAAAGTGTGCCCTTCCTGCTAGGCTTCAAACACACTCAACAGGAAGACCTGCATTGGATACTGGGTAGCCTGGGAATTAAGGAGAACTTAAAATGGCAAATGGGCTGCATCAGTAAAAAAAAACAAACAAACAGAAAAAACAGAAATTCCAGCAGGGTTCTTGCTGCCCAGCTGTCACTAAGTTTCATAGTTCTGATTTAACAACAGGGTGGCCTACCAGACAATTATGTGATCATCACAGTTGTCAATGTTTTTTTTATAAAATACACATACAATGTTCACATAAAATATTTATGTATAAAAGAGCATAAATAAAAAAAGGTATTCACATCAGAATAGCATCATCACACTAAAGCCATCAAACTAGAAAAACTATTTAACTTCAGCTACTTCTGATTTGTGTTTATTGACCATTAACTTAAAGACACAACATTTCAAGAGGGATTGTGACCAGAAGAAATTTACAGGTTTGGGCAGCATAATTCCTTTATAACTATTTATGACAACATAACAACAAAGATGTAAAGCTTACCTTTGTTATGCATCAATTTGATTATATCAAACTTCACTTGTTCATGATTTGTAAATTCCTGTAATACATTTCAGGTAATTTCTAACCTTGTATCAGATCAAAGCTAAGAAAAAACTGATTTAACATTATTTATGCTGTTGCACCTCTTGAGTTGGTGTTAATCAGCCTGGCCTATACATGCCTAACACTGTAAATAACTCCTCTGTAATGATAATCTGTCAAACCAGAATGGCTGTATAGATGTTTCTTTGTTGTTCTTGCAGGTTTCAAAACTGCATGCCCTGGGCTACCAGCCCATTCTCTTTATTGGACAGTATGACCGTAAAGGCCACTTTGTGGGGGATCTTATCAGCCACCTTGAGCCAGCTGGAGGCATCGCACAGGAGATCCTCATGAAGATGAGGAAGCTTTATGAACACCTGCTGAAAAGTAAGATGTCCTTTGTCCATTATCTGTAAGCATTTATCCTTATCAGGTAGCCTATCCCTGCTGACTTTGGCTGAGAGAGGGTACACCCTAGAGAAGTCTGCAGCTCATCACGGGGCACATAGAGACAAACAACCATTCACACTCGTTCGGCACTGGGCAGAAGTTTATTACGTTGATCCTGTGTCGGATTTCCTGTCTGGTGCGATCTGCTCCAGTGAAATTTACAAGGGTTAGCAGCAGGCTCGCGGCAAAAATGGAAATGCTACAGAAAGCTCGCGCCTGTGGCGCGGAGAGACGCTTCTGGGACTCTTCTGAGACGCGCCCTGTGTGAGTGCTCTCATTGACTAGACTGGCGGCAATTTGCTACGGTGACCACGGGGCAGCCGTTCTGATGCTGTTCCGCTGCTGTAACGCCTCCGGTGTAAGTTAGCCTTTAGCGATTTCTCCACAACACCCAGTGTCAGCTGGGATAGGCTCCAGCCCCACAGTGACCCTGATGAGGAAAGCAGTTAATGATAATGGATGGATGGAGTTCTGTAATGGGTCATCTGCCATGCGTGGACATCATTCCATTTCAAATTGCCACTGATCATGAATAAAATTATCTAAATCCAAACATCACTATTCTTATTTATTAAAGATGCATTATTACCAATTATTGTGAAATGTGAGGTTGTTCATGTAACTTTATGTATCCAGGAATATGTGGATGAGGATAGCTTTCATGAAACCACTTGAAAAGTAGAGTATTCCTCAATTCACACAGCTGTCAAAAGTTCTCCATAGCTGTCTGCTGTCTGTTTGGGGACACAGTTCCTCAGAGTCAGGGAGCATGTTATGTTCTAAACTGATGAAAAAAAATAGTGTAAGCTTACTGAATCAAGTAATATCTGGAGGAAGCCTTTAGCCCATACTGGATTGGTTCCTTGATCAATACAATACACATTGGGGACAGTGCAGACTCGCTAATCAGGTGACGTCTATGAACATCTACCAGCCCCCCAAATTCTAGGCCTTGGTCTTGTGATATGCAAAATATGTGCCCTTCCTGCCTCCTGTCCTTATGATTGCTTGACTTGAACTTCAGGTGTGTCCTTTGTTTTCTATCCCACAGTACCTTCCCTTATATTCCCTACTCTTTTACATTTGATCACCGTTGTCATGCTCAATTTCAAGTGCTCAGTTTTATTTGCTCTGGATCAACTCACTGGCTCAGATACGTTCTGTGACTGTCAATTCACCAGTGTGCCGGCATGTTTTTTTAATAAACACACACACCACCATAGCAAACGTCTCAAATTGGACTTTGATGATTTCTTTCGACAAACACTGAGCAAAACTGAGTGTGCTGCCTGGTGCTTTTGTGTTCCATTGGCGCTGCATTTCCCTGCAAAGGATCATCTCCTTCTCTTTTAAGGTACCTCACAGCCATCACCTTTTCAAAGGTTTTATCTGGAGGTCTGCAGCAGCTACAGTTTATCAACATCAGAAGGGAAAACATTTAATTTGAACAGATTATGATTCAAGATCAGAACTTCCAACTACTGCTCATATACTGGGTATTTGGTTAAACAGGATACATTTGAAATGTTTTAAAATGAAGAGCTTACGTTCACTTGTGTTCTGTCAGGGCCATACGTTTGTCTGGATGAGGGCATCACTGGACATAATTTGCTTTGAAGGTTCAGCCAGCTTCTTATAGTCGTCGACAGCAGCCGCCAAGCGTTCTTTCTCATCCAGGATGACCTTGCGGATTCTGTGTCGCCTTTGTTGCTATCTGTAAATAATCGTTTAAAAAAGGGCACACTTGTCACATAATGTATATGTTTAGACTAGAATCCACACTCTTCAATTTGTTTGCAAGAACATGCATCACATCCAGATTGAACAAACAAACCAGGGTACGATTTTATTTGGTTTACAAAGCTGCTGCACATGTACCATATGCATTTACAAACTGTAAAGGGATCAAGGGAACTGTCTATTTCAAGGAAACTGTGACATACCAGTTTGTAAAAATTGTCTGTTCACACTCTGATGACGACAAGCTCCTCTATTGCTCCTGCAATGCTCTAAGGCTGCCATCAGTTTGATCCATTTCTATGTGAGAGTAACATTAAGAGTACAGTGTGAGTACAGTACATAAAACTTCTCACTCACTTACATTGAGCAATCAGTCTTTTAAGCAAAATTTCAAGGGATATAGTAAGTTATATTAAACAGTAACATTCACAGAAAGTGTATTGTTCCATTTTAGGGGCTGAGAGATAACTCCATGTCCCTTTCCAAGAACATTGTAGAAAAGCTGTACTGTGTGTGCTATAAAGGGTTCCAAATTAACACCGACCAAATGCAGGAAATATAAACTATTGTCAAGTGCGATGCTGAAAGAGATAAGAATAATACCATAAGAGAACATAACTTTCTTTCTGTTGTTCATCAGTGAGGTGTATGAACTTAACTACAGTGGAGTCTCTGATACCAGTGACTTGACAGATATTCGATATAAGACGTCTTTAGCCTTTGTGTGCTGCATTATCATGAAACAAGTATGTTGGTGTTCGGGTTCATAAAACCACCTTGTATCACATCATTCCACACTGATCGGCCACTTCAGTCCAGTTACAATCCAATTTGATCAAATTCAACAAATCTGCCATACAGTCTGCTTTTACTAGGCTTAATGTTTCAGTTTTTGTTGACACTGTTAAAGATATGTTAATTCCACCTTCATCAATGAGGCCGTGGTGAGTACTATTGTTGTAGAGCAGTGCATTATATTCAGTGATGGGAATAACGGCGTTGAAATGAACGCCGTTACTAACGGCGTTACTTTTTTCAGTAACGGGTAATCTAACGAGTTACTTCATCTATCGTTGTAACGCCGTTACCGGTACCAACACGCCGTTACCTCGCGTTACTGAACCAACCTACTCGTTTAGAAACTGGCACCTCACTCAACTCGCATACAGGAATGCCTTTTTTTCTCCCTTTGGTAAGGGCGGGATACGTAATGACGATTGGCTAAAGCAGAGATTTCATGTTGAGCCAACCAGAGACACCCGATGGGCGGGTATACACACAAACCAACACACGGTCGTAGCGCGCGCGCACACACACACACGCGCACACACACACACACACAGCATGTCGTTGAAAACATGCTGCCATTGAAAGTTTGTTTTAATTTGCAGCATGTCAAGTGTAAAACATGTCATATTGTTTAACTGCTTACATTTGTAAGTAAAGAAAATGCTTGAAGTTCAGTTGTAATTGCGTTGAGGTGCAATACATTAAAACCTGTATGGGTATCTGTTGTTTGCTTTACTCCAAATTGTTTGGCATTTTTTAACTTAAAAAAGTAACGCATTAGTTACTTTCCTGGGTAACTAGTTACTTTTATAGTGTAGTAACTCAGTTACTAACTCAGTTACTTTTTTGGGTAAGTAACTAGTAACTGTAACTAATTACTTTTTCAAAGTAATGTGCCCAACACTGATTATATTAAGACTCACCTTCAGCCCATTTCTGCACATCAGCTACCCATAGTTGCAGTGTGTCATCGTTAGGGCTGCCACGATTAATTGATTAGTTACGATTATGTCAATGAACAAAATCAGTAGTCGACACATTGTTTTTTGTTGTTTTTTTACTTTGCTTTTCTCTCCAAACTGTGGCTGCAGCTTCCACTGCCGCGTCTGCCTTTCTGTCACATACATACACACACACACACACACACACCCCTACGCACATGCGCAGTAGTGGTAATCGGCGTCAGGCCTCACTGTACCGTAAATGATACCATAACACAGACCCTCCAGGAATTCACAATGTTGCGATTTGCAACTTCAACACAACTTCAGTGAATCTCTGTGAATTCAGGGCGGCCCTCTCCGCGACTGTCGAATCACAACTTATCGCAACTTTCACTTCACAAAATCGCAACAGAAATGTAAAAAGCAGCAATGTTTTTGAAATCCTCATGCAACATCAGGCATTTAGGCTGCAACTATTTCAAAAAAAGACCAGTGTAATCCTGGTGGAACTGATATAATTTCCGGTTATAGACTGACCCACATCACAGAAAGTCAAGTTGATGTGGCCCGCACCGAAGAAAGTTTGCGGACCCCTGATTTAAAGCGATAAAGCTTGCGGTTTCCATCAACTGAGACCGCAAGCATGTCTGGAGTGCAGGCAGGGCCAGGGGCGCAGATATTGGGTGTGTCAGGTGTGTCATGACACACCCACTTTTGAATGACCGTAGATCCGTCCCACCCACTTTTATGTAGCTTAACGTTTTGTTTTTTTTTGTTTGTTTTTTTTAAACTTTGTCTTGTTCAAATCTTCTGATTCAAGGATCACGAGGAAACCAAAATATGAATTAACATAATATTTGGTTTACTGAGGTGTGTGCTGATGTGCATGCGTTGTGTGTAACAACGCGTACGCATCAAGCAAGTGACTCGTTTGGACTGTGCAGCAAAGAGTGTGGAGTCGTCGTCGACTTTGGTTGCCACGGTTACCAACTGATCACTTGGACAGCTAGCTGCACGTTCAGCACGGCATGGCATGATGAGAAGGACAACAAAAAAGCAAAAGACTATTGCGTCATTTTTTCAAAAAGTCACTTCTGTAAGTAAATTTTACTTTTTAAATATATACTTCATCACACCACATTGCATTTCTGAGAGTCTCGAAGCAATGTCCTCTCGTGAAAGTAAAATCGTACGAGGCAAGAGACAAACTTTCGCCTTCTGTCTCCGCGTAGCCTGTAGCCTACATGTAAATACCTCATTGGACATTAATAACGTAATGCCGTTTTAATGTTAATCTGACTTTCCTCGCCACGCACGAGCATAGGCCTACTGTTTAACAAGGACTGACTAAACGCACGTAGCCCACCCAGTTTTTTCAGCATTTTTTAAAACGAGTTTAGCATTTTTGTGAGGGGGTTTCTGTGTGTGATGACAGTTAATAATTTGTAATGATTTTCATGAGCTACGTTAATATCATCATTGTCCTGGCCTGCAGGTAGTTGCTGAAGAAGATGGCAGTGAGGGAGGTGAAAGTGGAAGTCAGGTGGAAGAAGCGGCAGAAGGAAGAGAGGGAAAAGTGGGAGGGTCAGACGAAGAAGAGAGAGGCGGAGGGTCAGAAGAAGAGAGAGAAGGAGGACCAGAAGAAAAGAGAGGAGGAGAGAGAGAATGAAAACCAGAAGGAGAGGGAGAAAGAGAGAGAGAAGGAGAGAGAGGAGGATCAGAAGGAGAGAGAGAAGAAAGAGCAGAAGGAGAGAGAGAAGAAAGACCAGAAGGAGAAGGAGGATCAGAAGGCACAGACAAGACGGCAAGACCAGAGACAGATGGAGGAGAGGGACCTGTGGTTGATCTTATGTCATTTACCAAACCCAATCAACCTGACCCCAAATTTATAAAAAGACAAGTAATGAAGGATCGTCGAACCCTGTCCTTTCAGAAAGCGTGGTATGAAAAGCATCCCTGGCTGCATGTCAGTCCTGGCATTGAGGGAGTTCTATTTTTTTTTACTGTGCTAAATACTACACAAGTGGCATCCCAGCTCAAGCCAAGAACACTGACCCAGCCTTTGTTAGCTCTGGCTATAAAAATTGGAGAAGAGGTCTTGAAAAATTCTCTGTACATGAAAAATCTGCTGCACATAAAATGGCTGTTACAACAGCTGCTTACGAAAAAAACCCTGTAAGCGCACAGCTGAGTAGTGCAGTCAAAGCACAACAGGCCGAGAACAGGGAAAGCCTTTTAAAAATTATAGGGGGGGTTATGCTCCTGGCAAGGCAGGGAGTTGCCTTTAGGGGGCATGAGCATCATGGGCAACCTTGACCATCTCCTGAAATACAAAGCGGAAGTTGATCCAGCTTTTAGTAGATGGTTGTCTGGAAAAAGAGGAGTTTACACATCGTGGGATTGCCAAAACGAAATGCTTGAGTTGATGAGCTCATCAGTTATAAGAGAAATTGCTGATGAGATTTGGTCCCTCCCAGTATTACAATATGCTGTTATAATGGATGGGACAAGGGATATATCAGGTGTGGAGCAGGAGGCCCTCTGTCTACGTTATGTCGACAAAAATCTGATGGTGCATGAAGAATTCATTGGGTTGTATGAGACAACATCAACAACTGGTGAAAATCTTGCAAAAATCATTTTGGATGTACTGCTGAGGTTAAATCTGCCAGTATCAGGCCTTAGAAGTCAGGCATATGATGGGGCTTCAAACATGTCTGGCAAGTATGCAGGCGCACAGGTCATCATCCAAAGAAAACAGCCCTTAGCACCATTTATACATTGTGGTGCACATTGTGTAAATTTAGTGACGCAACAAGCCTGCTCATCCTCTCCTCTCATCAGAAATGCGCTTGACTGGGTTCATGACCTTGGCATATTTTTTGGTCAGTCTGGCAAGCTAAAAGACCAGTTCAAAGCCATTGCCGCATCTGAAGGAGAGGGGTCAGTGAAATCCATCAGGCCTTTATGCCCCACAAGGTGGACAGTTCGCTCACCTGCAATCCGTGCAGTTCTTGGGCAATATGGCACAGTACTGCAATCCCTAGATAAGATGGGGATTGCTGTGGCTCAGAGGCAGAGCGGGTCGTCCACCAATCAGATGATCGGTGGTTCGATCCCCGGCTCCTCCGGTCTGCATGTCGAAGTGTCCTTGGGCAACTTTGGGGCACTGAACCCCAAATTGCTCCCGAAGGCTGTGCCATGTGTGAATGTGTGAATGTGTATGAATGGCTAGGTCCTCAAACTGATGAGCAGTTGGCACCTTGCATGATAGCCAAGGCCATCAGTGTATGAATGTGTGTGAATGGGGTGAATGAGATATGTAGTGTAGAGCGCTTTGAGTGGTCGGAAGACTATATATAAGTATAAGCTATATAAGTACAGACCATTTACCATGTCTGCAAGCAGCTCGGAATCTGCAAGCCGGGCAGAGGGCCTACATGTTCGGCTGCAACAAGGAAATGTTGTTTTGGGACTCATGCTGGCCTTAGATGTGATCAGTGAAATGGAAGTGCTAAATGCATCTCTCCAGAAAAGTACCCAAACAGTGGAGGGCATGGTCTCTGCAGTCTCTGTTGTCCAAGAGAGTTTAAAATCTAAAAGAACGTCAGACCACTTTCAGGAAGTCTTTAAGGAAGCAGAGGACATGGTTGAGAAGCTGTGTCTAGAGCCCATTGCTCTACCTCGCACACATAGGCCCCCTAAGAGATACACTGCATCTCCTGCATCTCCTGTGGAGTTCCACAGAGTGGAGTTCTACCGAGTCTTGGACACGGTAGATACACAAATTACCGACAGATTTATGCAACCAGGAATAGAAGCACTAAAGGAATTGGAGGCCTTGCTGCTGACTCCCATTGAAAACAGCACTCAAAACAGTGTAGAGAAATACCCTGAGCTGCAGTGGGAAGATTTGAAGATTCAATTAGCCATGTTTAAGAGAAAATACCCATTCAAAACCACTGCAGATGTTACAAAGATCCTACAGGCAATGCCTGTTGAAGTGCGTGGTCTTTTTGAGCAAGTTGACACCATTGTCAGATTGCTAATGGTCGTGCCTGCATCGTCTGCTGAGGCAGAACGAAGTTTCAGTGGCCTACGGAGGCTGAAAACATGGTGCGGTCCACCATGACCCAAAAAAAGGCTGAATGGAATGGCAGTGTGCCACATCCACCAAGAGAGGCTGGAAAATCTCAATAGGAGAGACATTGCCCAGACGTTTATTCAGGGCAAGGATCGGAGGAGGGAGGTTTTTGGATCCTTCATGTAATTCACTCCACTCCATTTATTGAAAGTCAGGTTTGTTTGTTTTTGTTTTTAAATAAAACAGCTTTGCAAACGGCATATGGTGTGCTGGCTGGGTGATTTGCATTAGTATCAGCATTAATAAACTTTATTAACCTCTGAATTGTAGGGGCTATTTTTGAGGTTTTGTACAACATTGACTTAAATGGTTACTGTGTCTGCACACTGAAGTGGCTGGTATGACTTGAAAGCTCTGTGGAATCTACTGGAAGAGACTGACTTTTGAAGAGACTTTTGTGATGTACTGTCAATTCTGAGCAGAATTGGCAGTGTGCAGACCTACTCTTTCAACAGCACCTGTATATTACCATGAGTCTCTGGATATTTTGTATTACAGGGGCTGCTGTGCTGGTCTAAATAGGCCTATCCATTATGATCTAGGTCCAGATTCTAGGATACTGTTAATGATTTGCATCGTTTGCATGTTATTTTGCGATGCCAAGTCACCATCTACTGACCATTTAGTGGTAATGAAATGCGTGATATTACCGTTGGTGTCTCGACACCCTATTCCAGGTCATAATGGATGGGGCTATGGATATTATTTATTATTTAATTACATGCTTCTTGGATGTTTCAATATATCCGTTGAATTATTGTCAATATGTGCACAATCCCATTATAGTGTCTTTACTAACAACAATATTTATCAACAACTTGCTGTGTTACTGCATATTGTGAGAAGATGCAACCGTAATGTCCCCTAAGGCACCCCGTAGAATTAGCCCCAGGGATGTTTTCTCCCGTGAGATCTGTACTGTAAACAAACCAGTTGTGTTTCCAGTACGTGTGTGGTAGTAGGATTTGATATAATATTGGTTGAAATAATATAATTAGCATATCCGTGTATGCTGGTTTTGGGTTCGACGGAGCTCCGGTGATGTCTGGGCACACGTTTTGCCTACACAGGATCCAGATGTGAAGTAGCAATGGAATGGTAACTTAGTCAACATGGCTCGCTAGCAGTGCAGTTGTGTCCTGTGGATTAAAATGGAATAATCGCAAGAAGTCATGGTATCAAGACAACGTTTTAAGGTAGGACGTTTGGTTATTCATTTTGCCCACTGCTGCGACACATTGACTTGAGCTCATTTGGTTGTTTTGAAGCATTCCCTGAAGAAGGTTCTGCTCATTTGCGCTAAATTGTATTTTTATTGTGCTAATACAGACGCCTTCGCCCCCCCCCCGATTTCTCAAACCTATCTGCGCGCCTGGGCAGGGCAGCTAAAACATGTCTCCTTGCATATCTTGTCCACCTCAAATTTTACAGCATTCCACTCACACAGAAGCTTTCACTGAAGGCATCAGTTGATATTATGCCAATCTTTTAAGTAGAGGACAGACACAACAAAATATTCAAGGACAGTCATCATATAAACATTGATTCACACAATTTTCTTGGCAAATTTTGAAACTCACTCTTCCGAAGTGGGCTGTTCTGTCATCCAGCATTTTAACAAATGTGACAAAAACCCTCCAGTTACTGCCTCTCTGTTGGGCAGGAAAAAGCATGTGTGAACTGCAATATCACAGAGGCAGGCAGTCCAGACACCTCACAACAACCTGCACAGTGTGGATCCAGAGTACTTAACATATTGTCAAGAGAAGGCCTGGCCTCTTTCCACTTTTGTGAGGACACAGTGTTTCTAATCTCTCCCAATGTCACAAGTCACTTCTGCGTCCTCTTTTCCATCCTCCAACAACTGAAGAAGCTCCTGACGAAGCACTTCAGTTTCAGGCACTAACAGAAAAAATAAAGAAACTCTGCCACAAAGTGAACCAAACACTGTAGATGTTATGGCTTAGGACTGCACTATAGCCTATACATTTCTGCCTAACTCAAAAACAACTATAAAAGTCAAAATGAAGTCCCCTAATACCTGTTGTTGGGTTGACACTGCGACATCATAACTAGGTGCTTCACATCTGGACTGTTCTGTGTTAAACATTTAAAGCAACTACAGGTGGCAAGTAGCTGAATCAGACCAAATTAGGTGCTGTGGAGAGAACACTAGTCCAATCCACTCTAATTCATATGAAAGATGACCAATTTGATGGACTTAATCCAAAAATAATGTCATGACTTTACCTGGACATTGATGCTGATCAGTTGACACTAAAAAAAAGAAGAGATTGATTTAATGATTTTGTCTTTATTTCAAATATGCAAAAAAAAAGACAAAACATTTAAACATAGGAATACATATTTGAAAAGGAGTGAGAAAAAGAATAACTTATGAACTCCTACCCCTTCTCTTTAAATAATGAGTCACAATACCAAGCGTCCTTGCAACTTCTTTAAATATTCCTGATACTTATATATCCCTGACTTTGTATTACAGAAAACAAAATAAAACCTGCATATACACACATGCACGAAGAGAAAAAAAAAAATACTTACTGAAATTCTTGGGTGAACAAAAGTTGTGAGGATGAATACTGACAATGTGGCATGTCACTAGTACTTCGACTGGATGACGGCCTTTGAGGAATAACATCTCCCTGTCTGTCACGTTTTTTCCATCGCACTGGTTTTGGTTCGGGTCCCCCTGTGCCTCATTCTACGCAGTTACTCAACTCAAATTTATTTATAAAGCCCTTTAAAGACAGCCGCGGCTGATACACAGTTCTGTACATGAAATAGAACATGAAATATAAGACATAAAACATAATATAAGAACAATATTAAAATAATAAAGCAAAAACAGAAACATAGTCTTCAAAAATGGACAGTAAAGGGGTTTGTCTAACGTATAGAGGGAGGTCATTCCATAATTTAGGACCAGCAGCAGAAAAGGCTCTATCCCCTCTGAGCTTCCGTTTAGCCCTAGGTACCTCCAGGAGCAGCTGATCAGCTGACCTGAGGCACCGGGCAGGAGTGCATGGATGGAGCAGCTCAGAGAGGTATGGCGGGGCGAGACCATTTAAAGATTTAAAAACAAATAAAAGAATCACCGCTGCTAAACCTCAACCGAGCAGATTGCACCAGACAGGAAATCCGACACAGAATCAACGTGTCGGGCAGAGGACCGAGATAAACCGCGGCGCAGCCGTTCCGCAGTGCTTACGTACCCCTGTGTGAGTTCCCAGTTAGGGGTTAGGAAAAACGGAGGAAAATTACGTCATTGTCACAGGAAACCGGGTGGAATAAAATGTATGTATGTATGACCCTTTAGGGCTTCCGTAAGGAGAGACACAAAACACACACCTTGTGGCCAGACATGTAACAGTGCAAAAAAAAGCAGCATTTTTCAAGAGAGACTTTGCTGTGTTTGTTCCGTCTTATGAAGGGCTTCAATGCACACTGGCAGTATATATTTAAAATGACCAACAAATGTCTTCATCAGGGTCAGTACCAGCAGTAGCATCAATAAGTGAGAAAAAGCAAGAATGAGGAAAAATAAGCTGAGTGAACTAGGATGGGAGTGAAAGAAGGGAGAAGGAAAGAGCAGGGGTAAATGGATAGAGATACAAAATAAGATAAGACAAGGTGGACCTAAACTTTTCTTTAGACCTATGTACACATAAATTCCTCATCGCTTCAAACCCATGCTGACAACAAATTCACCTTGACCATTAACAATTTCCTTGCAACAAAGTACAAACTAATTAATCTTCTAATTTTAAATATTAAAATAATAAAATGCTGTTTTCTGAATAATATAACATAATATCTAATTTTTAAATAATCTCTAACTAAAGCTCAGATGCATGTCTATTGGCTGTCTGTCAATGTGTTGTCACAGGTCTGTCTATTTCACAGTCACGGCTACAGCTGAATGTGTCTCCAGCAAAGCAATATTCTGCTTTATCATTTCTCTCCAAATCTTCCATCACCCATGGATATACACACTCCTACATGTGTATTTGTCTTTCATTACTTATATCACAAGCTGTCTTTTGGGCAGAATTGCAATGAAGTGATCCATATTTTCTGAACGTGTGATTTTTTTTTTTTGCCACCTACAGTATTCTTCAACCCGGTGGGAATTGCAGGGAATCGGTTTCTTTAGCAGAGCAATATCCTGTATCTTCTCACTTTCTATCAGTGATGGATTTCTGTCCATTCAGCTGCTGCTGTACACCAAAGAATGGCACTGGCAAATACCCTGAGGGATATCTGCAGTGTGGTGGGGATACATGTTATTCCTTCCTCTGGTCTAATTGAATAAATGCTATACTATGCTAGTTAGTATTGTTGCAGTTAACTTAACGATGGCAGGGACAAACTATGGAAGTGGATTTATTGAGACGTTCAAAGTCTCGTTTAAGGCGTCTTTTCAAAATAGCTAGTATCGCAGCTTACACCATCTGGTGGTGGACAGAGGAAATTTATTCATTCAGAAAAAAAATCTAAATTTCTTTATTAAAACTAATTGGCACACTTTAACCTCAAGTTACTGCACATTTAATTAGCCTTATTCGCCCAGGCTGCCAAAAGCGCAATGACAGACAGGTTGCTGTACATGTTGACTGAGCGAGCATGGTGGATGTTAGAAAATATGCCTAATTATTGTTTATTGAAATTTTGTTTAGGAAAATGCTCTCACTATTAATTTTTATTTTTATGATACCATTCTGGGATTGGTGAAATTACATTTGCACACATTACTGTAAACCATGAAAAAATGAACATTCGGCAGCTATTTTCAGTGCACACACATGCCCTGACTGACTGATTTGGCTGTATTTAGCCATCGGCAGCGTTGTGGTGTGTGCAGCTGCACTATGGATGAGCACATGTGGGTGTACTGTATGTGTGAAAGATGAGGTGTGATCAGGATGAGTGACAGCTAGAGAGAAACACATGGTAAGGCTCTTGATAAGAATCAGTCCTGAGCAGCATGCTACCTAGCAGTCAGTCCTTCATATCAAATAAGCTCATTACTTTTCAAAATGGTTTAGACATGGAGGAAGGCATTTATTTTTAGGAATCGGGGGGGGGGGTATCTGGGTTAGGCCTGGGATTTTCATAATAGTATATGAAAATTAGACCCCTAGGGCTTTCATAGTAGCTCTTACAGCATATTATTACTGCATATCTTGTAGTGGGGATTAGCATGTTAGAAGCCATGCAGCTTGGGGCTCTGACAGAGATACCTAGACAATTGTGATTTTGAAAATGATACAGTCACAGACATGCCTAAATATAGACTTATGCTATATGAAGAAAACAATATATGCAGCATCATTACTAACACTGCATGGAAGACAGTGGAAAATAATATCATACAATTTCATTCATCGTATATATTATTGATAATGTATTAGCATGGAATTCTTCTCTTCTATTTAAAGAAGTGCTTTTTTAAAAATTTCGAACGCTTTAAGTCACAATAAATGTTCATAAGGATATTCGGCTTTATAAGGAGTGTGTTATGATGACTCGGTCAAAGTGAGAGAGTGTGTGTGTTCCAACAAAGAAAGTGGTCGGCTTAAAGGATTAAGCTAATGTTATGAGAGTTTGGCTTGTTTTCCACATTTGTCACCACCTTCTGACTAATGGATTGGCACTAAAATTAGAGAGGTTTCCTGAGTCTACAGCTGTGCTTGTAACCCTGTGAGGTTGTACTTTGAAACAGCAGTGCTTTGAACTAAAATAAACTCACAGTGCTGCTGAGGCTGATGGGAATGTTATTAGATTTGCAAGTACTTTGCCATAAACCATAACCAGTGTGTGGTGGAAAAAAACAAAACAAAAAAAGAAACACCTGACGATGTTGCTAGAGAAAAACCGATAGGATTAATAGAACCACAGCAAGCCATTCAATGGCTGTGATATATATATATATATATATATATATATATATATATATATATATATATATATATATATATATATATATATATATATGCTAACACTTAGCATACGGTAGATTGCATGGTAAACTCAGCTCTTACAAATTCTGATAGATTTACTGGCCATCAGGAAGCTTTAGAGCCTTTGGTTCTAGATTCTTTCTTGCACTTTATATTTAATGAAACATCTTAAAAAGCCAACAGTGGGAGACTTTGCATTGCATTGCTTTGAGCCACACCTGCAGCATGTCTATAGCCAGGGCATATCAATGTCAGTTGCTCCAGGCTAAAATATTGTTGTGTGGATTGCTATGAAATCATGTACCTCCATCTCCAGAGGATCATTATGATTTTGGTGATCGTTGATCGTTTCGGTGATCGTCGCCCCTTGAATCATTAGCTGACATCCCATCAGTGCCATATATGTTGTATTATGGAGCTGTCCTAGATTTTTCATTTAATAAAATAGTATTTTTTCTAGTTATGGGATTTTCGGCTCTTTTTGGAGAGTCGGTTCTTTTGGCTCTGCATACTATAAGGAGCCGGCTCTTTCGGCTCCCAAACGGCTCCTTACATTTTATTAATTGGTTTTATTAATTAATTATAATTTTATTTTTGTTATTATTGCTGTTATTATTATTTTATATTTTTAAATGTTATTATATTTTATTTTATTTTTGACATTGTAAAGCACTTTGGTCAGTGTATGCGGTGTAAAAATGTGCTATATAAATAAAACGTACTAACTATTTAATTAATTTATCACCCAAAATAATGCAATAATGTAATAAATAATGTCTCTCGCCTCCCTCCTGTCGTGTTTGTCCTCCGCGACCGGTGTGTGTGTGTGTGTCTGTCACCCCTGCCGTGGATGCTGCTATACATCTTTTCACCAATTACGTGCAGCTTTCACACAAAAAAAGTGGAGAAAAAAGTGTTTTTCCCACAAGTTTTTTTTTTTTCCTCCAGTTTTTTAATTGAAAGCCAAACAGGATTGGTAAAGTTGTGGGAGAACAGGCATGGCATGAGGGAGAGTGTCACTTCAAAGAGCCGGCTCTTAGAACCGGATCATTCGCGATCGACACATCACTTATTTTTTTCATACATGTTCTAGTGTATTAAATAGAAATGTTGCTTTGAACCCTCTGATGGCTTTTTTGGGGTGTCGTAGATCCTGATGTTGGGAAACGAATTCAGTGTTCAGTGATACAATGTACAATTATAACCTTTGTGTTTCTGCGGGCACGTAGATTAATAATGCTAAATTGAAAACAGGCAACAGTCCCTACTCATGTTAACTGGATAAAAGAAGTGATGATGCATTTCTAAAGAAAGAAGATACATTCTCATTAAAAGAACAGGAGGGTAAATTCTTCAAAATACGATTGCACAAATATTGAACAAAGAAATATGAATACCACTCGATCACAGAAGCAGGGTCCGGAGAGAAGCTCTTCAGGAACTGGTTATTGACAAGAATTATAGACATGCACTCCTCATTTTTACTTGAACTTTTTATTCAGTATGATTCTTAACTTTTTCTTTTTCGGCAGAATGTCTAGAATGGAATATAATATCTGTATACTTTTGTATAATCGCCTGAAAATAAGAATCGTTGTGTTTTGTGTCTTTAGAATGGACCTCTTATATCTGCAGATGCTGCGGGTTCTCCATGTTAAACCACCATGTTTCTACAGTAGCCCAGAATGGACAATCAAACACTGACTCTAGACAGAGCCTTTTCCTTTTGTTTTTTTAAGGGTTTTGCTGCCACTGTATGTGGCAGTTTGGTCCAGTTAGAACAAACCTGTCTTTCTCATTAATACCTCTGGGCTGCTGGCTTCATTAAAGCTCCTTCCAGGGACTCATTTTATTCATTTGGGAAAACAGGGTTCTGGTTAGGGTGAGATGAGGTGTCAGCTTGGGTGAAGAATAATACCTAGTAATCCATTCTCTGAAAAGAGCCAGATGGACAGAACCGGGCCATAAGTTCTCTTTAATAATCTAAGTCACAACAGCTGAAGCCAAGATATCTTATTCTAGCCAGCTGGCTGTACATTTAGGTGGCAGAGAGGGCAGCTTTAAAATTCTGTGACCTGCATGTTGCTGCTGAGCTGAGGAGGAGACACAGGAGAGAGAAAAGATAAGGAGAGACATAGCAGGAGTCTCATTTGTGTTTCAGATTTGATGTTTCAGGCCAACTTCAAGGGGTCAGCTCTGATTTGCGTTACCCGAAACCCATTTGTGCTTAGACAAATGGGTTTAGGGTGACTGACACTGGTTGTTAAGGTAATGAAACACAGACGACAGCTTTTTCAAGACAATGCCAATGCAATGTAGACAGGTGATATTTCCAGTTTTACAACTTAATGAGCACTACCTGAATGCACCATTTAACAACAGAACATCAGGCTATGGATTGTTGGACACTTGAGGACATTCAATATATCAGCTGTCCTCCAAATCTGAATAAATAAATGGTTGATTTGTTTTTTTTTTCTTTTGAACTGCAGCAGGATTTTGTCGTTCCATTCAGTTTAAGAATGCCGACCTTAAACAGAGTAGTCTCTTGCAATACATCTATAGCCTTGTGATGTGACATGGTCAAGAGCTGCTATTGGATTAATTACACTCCATCACAGATAATGCAGAAAAGGGTTCACCTTTCAAACGAAGTGAAATATATAGCAGTGATGAGGACACATTCTGTAGAATGTCATTGTGGCCAGCCTTGGTGTTTTTCGTCACCTGTAGCCGCATTGACCTGTCTGAAGCTGGAATTATGCTTCCCTGGACAGCATGTAGGCAGCGCCTTGATATTGACTTAGTCACACCACCTTCATATTCTCAGTCAGTGACTAGATCAAACTCTATTGAGTAATTTTCTCTGTCTAAAAACTCTTGGTGTTGTGACAGGCTGGAGGTTTGACTGATGCTCACTGTGGAATGTTCTCTGAGGCATTTTATTCTGCTAAACGCATTTGTGATCGAAGGTACAAAACCAAATTCAAAGTCTTTCCTCTACATTTGTTTTCAGATCAGTACTTGAACTAGAATCGTGTCAGTACTCTAACCTAGAAGCTTGCACACACAGTGGGTGCAAGTTAATATTTTATTTTATTTAAAGAATACAATGTTGTAATTGTAATTGTGTTTTTTAGAAAATAAACTTAAATGTCTGTATGAGTCAGAGTATATCACAAATATGCTCATAATATCTAAACATATAAAAGAAACAGCCATCCAAATGTCTCTGCACAAGCTCTATGTTCACAGCACTAATTCTAATTCATGTGCACAAAAGAAATGAAAAAGAATGACCCTTGTTTCCCTGCCAAACTGCGCATAGACCATTATGGGCAGGATTTTGGAGACGTGAGCAGAAATCTAAGCTTTTATCCCGCAGCCTTACACATATTGTGAGGACCACACATTGTACCTTACACGGCTGCTCATGTTTGTGTCCTCTCGCAGCTTGTACAGCAGAAACCAGTCTTATTTTCCTGACACCAAAGTGCCACACACACCCGCCCACATCAAGCAAGGCCAAATGACGCACATCAAAGCATTGCACAGATGAGCCATGCAGACAGAAGAAGTGGTGAGGTCACAGAAGAATGACAGCTATGCGGTATGATTTACCTATCTAGGCAGTGAATGTGATAAAATTGCTGCTTTTCTGAAGAGCTGGTGTTGGGGAAAAAATGACACTGGCTTAACCTGATGTGTCGACATATGCCATTGGAGGTTGACGCGTGTTGTCAGGTCAGGGTACGCCACTGTCCTGGAGACAACACAGGTGGGTGGGTTTATATAGAAAAGAATAGCTTCGGGTGTTTTGACAGTGATGCTGGCCCAATTCAAGCACTTAGTCAAATGCATGGTACATGACACACACACACACACACATATATATATATATACACACACACACACAGCCTTAGGAAAACAATATACAATTCAACACAAACTAAAGACCAGTTAAACGGGGACAGCTTGTCTAACTGAGGACAAAAGCTGGTAAGTGTAAGTGGTTAGGGTTAAGCTCTTGTTGTTTTCTTTTTTTCGCCCTCTTTATTGAGCACATAAGTACAAACAACAAGGTGCATTTTCAAACCTCTGCTGCCTCAGGTTGTATGTACAGTTGGTACAGTTGTCCCTCACTATAACGCAGTTCACCTTTCGCGGACTCGCTGTTTCGTGGATTTTTTTGTGTGCAATTTTGCATGCTTTTTTTTACAGCGTACTGTACAGTATGAACGCGCATCGTGTTCGGCGTCCTGATTGGCTAAGGGAGTACTGTACAAAATGCGTTCGTGTTCAGTGTGACTCTGAAGTGCTGTATGTTTGCACTTTTTCTACCTGAAAAAACCCATGATGTCGATGAAACAAACTGCACCGTCAGAGGAACTGAGAAACACGCGTGAGTTACTGGTAATAATTTCTTATGTGTCAAACCTCGTAGACTGATCATTAAAATTAAATTTGTTAAAAAACGGTCGGGCTTGAAAACAGGTTTTGATCTTTGGTTTTATTTACTAATACAGTATTGTACTTATTTTAGTTAAATCTGCGAAAGTTTGAACTTTGAAAGTGTTTAAATAAGAGAGCAATGTGAGAAAATGTTAATGCCTGTCTGAGAAAAGTGTATAAAGTGTGTGGTTAGGGGTCTTACGGCCTTAAAACATGTATAATAATTGTAAAAAATAAAGCCAATTACTTCACGGATTTCGTCTAAACGAGGGACCACTGTACTGTCCCCAAAAGTGACCTAAGACAACGTGTGTGCGTTTGTGTATGAACTTGTATCCAATACAAGTTACCTCCAAAAGTCACATATGAGCTGTCTGAACACAGCTAAAGAGACAGCAACAATCTGAGTGAGAGGGACAGACAGGAAACGAGACAAAGAGGCAGGCAAGACCTGAGAGAGTGATGGAGGACACAAAGACGACAGAGAGACTGTGTGAGAGAGACGTAGTCCTATTAGAGTTTTGTTCTCAGCTGAAAATAGGTCACAAAGGGCCGGAGGTTAAAACTGTGACAACAGCACTCTGCTTGTTTCTGTAAGACCTGTTCCTCTCTTTCAGCAGAAAAGGATATTTTGTGAAATTGATTTCTGAGGGGAAAGTGAAAGCGACAGAGTCAAACAGAAACAGAGATAGGAAGTATCAGAGTAAAAAGTATACTGTAATAGCACGGGAGGGAGAGGGAAAGTGCAGACATTATGTAAATGAAATAGTTACAGTCTGTGAAATAAATTGAATGAATTATACTTTGCCTAACCTTCGGGCATTCTTGTCGTTCACCCCATTTTTCTCGCTGGAATTATTAAGTATGTTTATATAACTTTCTCTTTGTGCAGGTGTGGGTCAAATAGGCCTACTGAAGCAGCTTTCTACACCTGAAAATGTAGCTGTTTGAAACTTATATTATTGCAGAAACTAATCATGTTCAGTAAAGAAAATAACCCTTAAGGCTATGCACTTTAAATTACAAGCCTATTTCTCTATAGAACGCTCATTACCTGTGAAATAATTGAACTGAGAGGTAGGAAGGGATCAAAACACTGCAGCAGTAATGTAGGTGCTGCATAAGCTTCTTGTGAAATTGAAATAAGTTTTGATAAGAAAGTGATACAAAATACGTGTTGTAAGACATTTACAGTACCGTTTTGATGAATTTTCAAAAGATAGTGCAAATGAATGGACAACTCCATCCACCCCTAAACAGTTGTTGTCAAGTCAGGTGCGATTAAACTAGATGCATGATTTAAAAAAGCCGTATTCTGTGGAAAGCCATGTAGAAAACATAATTAAGATGTTTAATGTATTATTGTGAGGACTACTGTTTAGCTTCAACAGTCTTTTAAAGTCACATAATTCATCTAAGTTCTGATTTATTCAGTTTTTCTTTTGAATTTCAAGGTTATTTTTAGTGAGGCAAATAGAAAAATAGTTTTAAAAAGATGAGTTTAAGTCGTATTTTGAATTGAGATGGTTTGGTGCAGTCTTTGATTTATTAGGAAAGAGAGTATCAGAGGAAGGAAGCTATGGAGAAAGCTCTGTTACCCCAGGTCAGGAGCTTGGTCTTTAGAGTCGGAGACAGGAGGTTGGCATTAGATGAATGGAGGCTGCAGAATGAGTATGGTGGTGGAGGAAGTCACTGAGGCAACAGAAGGGCGCAGTTATGGTTACAGGCTCATATATGTTCTTCAAAAAGGACTTATGGTGTGTTCACATACATTTTCTGAATAGATTACAAAGTCCATATAAAGATGTAAATGACTTGAATACAAGTTAGAATATGAGTTTAGCACAGACTTCACTTTTGTTACATTTGAGACTTTAGAGTGGATTTATATTCACCGCTCAACCTGTCTGAATCAGCAAGCCACAGAGGCGCTGACCTCCACTTGTAGCCATCTGTGGGCACACAAAACTCTATACTTCTTCATAAAACTGATAGACGACACAAAAATGGAGAATCCTTGTAGTAAGCCAGGAATTTGGGCTACTTTTCTTTTCTCTGGTACTTGATTCCAGCTATTGCTACACTACTCCAAACCAAAGTTAGCATAGAACAAGTGCCACAATCCCTTCATTGTGTTTGTATTCTACTTTGACATAGCAATGGGCTCTAAAACAACAACTTGTGTTGTAAGATGCTCATTTTCATGTCTGCATCAGGCCATTGATTCTGGCTCAAAGACATGTCAGTGTGTGCTTTCTTGCTTCAAGCATCTCATAAGTAACTGATGAGTTAACAGATTAAAAGTAACCTTGATATCCTGTGAAGCTTTGAAGACTGCCATCTATATGACATGCATGAGTCTCTGCTACTGGAAAAAGTCATGCAGGTGATTTCTGCTTACTATGTTATTATTTATTTGGCTTTTTTTATGCAGTGGGAATCACGGGATGGTGATATCATTTGATTCATTGTTTAAATCTAGACTGAAATATCTTGACAAATATTAGAATTCCCATGGAATTTGGTACAGATATTCATGGTGGTCAGATAATGAATCATGTTGACTTGCTACCAAAGATGACTTTTGAAGCTCCACCAGCAGATTGACATTTTAGATTTTTTTTTTTTTTTTTTTTTGTGAAATGTGGTAAAAATCACAGCATTATCGGGTTGAATTTGTTTGTTGGTTTATATCCAAAAACGAATGACATTCCCATCATTTGTAGCTATTATGTGTGTGCTAATAAGCAAATGCTCCTATACTAGAATAGAATAGAATAGATCTTTATTGTCATTGTCACAGGTACAACGCGATTAAAATCCTTGCATTAAAATGTCTAGTGAGTGTTAAAATAACTAGAATAAATAAGAATAAAAATACCTGAGACATTAAAATGTACTAAAATAAATAAAATTAAACATATGCTA
Organism: Collichthys lucidus; assembly: GCA_004119915.2. Classification (NCBI taxonomy): domain Eukaryota; kingdom Metazoa; phylum Chordata; class Actinopteri; family Sciaenidae; genus Collichthys; species Collichthys lucidus. The sequence continues at coordinate 5,206,931 of CM014083.1, forward strand.
AAATCAAAATAGATACTGAATATGCTAAAAGGAGCATGCATCCATTAGTTGAAACATTAAAGCATTGTGCACATAATTTTTTTAGCAGCATTCACAGTGGTTATTGCATTTGGATAAAAACTGTGTTTGAGTCTATTTGCTTAGCACCAATGGCTCTGTGTCGTCTGCCTGAAGGCAGCATTACAAACAGGGAGTGACCAGGGTGTGAAGTGCCCCCTATGATGTTGTGGGCTTTCTTAAGACAATAGGATCTGTGTAGGTCTTCCAGTGTATTCCTTCCTGTATGTGGACTTCCAGGAAGGAAGTGACCAAGGTAAACATTTCCTGTCTTGTTACTCATGTAGTGTCCAAACAAAGCGTCTTTTGAATACCTGTCTGATGGATCAAGGGAAAAGTTCTGACTTGCTATACTTTTTCAGAGATTAAAGAATACAAACCATAAAAATAGAGTTATGCTGAAAGCTTTGGGATACAGTCCCAGCATACTTCCGCTGCCCTACTTTGGTGTGTCTACAAATGGGATTTAAACCCTCAAATTGTGGTTTAGGAGCAACATGGAGAGCCGTGAGCTTCAATGTGCCAAGCATTTCTGCATTTTGGAATACATTTTAAATTGATTTTGCTTGGTGTCAGCGTCAGGAAACCTCAGCTGTCTACAGGCAGGTTAACAACATCAGTTCTCAACGGAAAATGCAAATGCGATACCTGGAGGATACAGACAATATGAAATACTCAGATGGAAAAAAAAAAAGTAATGTAAAAATGCTGCATCCGGAATGTAAATGATTGTGTTTACCATGCATACCATAAGTCTTTGTCCTGCTTGTTAGCCTTTGACGAATGCTATAAGTGGTGAGTGGATGACATTCACAGCCGCAGGTAATCAATGACCGGCTCCTTCATTACCATCACAATGGACTCTTATAACTTGCACACAAATTCTCAAAGAGAAACTAGCAAACGTGTAAAAACTCTCACACAGACACATACACACATCTACACACATAAACTCCAGCGAGGCGGCCACTTTGTAATTACACAAAGTGTAATCATTCACGGTGGCCAAGCCAGAGCTAAACCTTCCTCCAATTAATTCAAAAACAATTTTAATTAAGGTGATAAACATTTAAATTGCTTCTGGGAGATTTGGATTGTATTTTACTCTGCCTCCTGTCTCTGCCGTCTCCCTTTATCATCTCTCGTTTCCCCCCTAACTGCTCTCTTCCTTTTCCAATCTCTTTCATCCATCTCTCTTTGCTTGTGCCTATCTTCTTGTCTCTTCTCCATCTTTCTTTCATGTCTTTCCGTCTTTTTTCTGTCTTCCGGGAATGAGGATTACCTCTTTTGCCAGCCAGCACAGTATTTCCCTTGTGAGAAGTGACTCATTCAGTGCTTCAATTGGCCCACTCCCATTGATTCAAATTTTAAGTCTTTCCATTCTCTGCCTCTCGACCCCCCTCCTAAGGCCACCCAATACACACTCATTAGTGGCGAGCCCTTACCGGGCGCCCACCCAAGCCCTCTCTGTGAGCTAGCAAATGCTGCATATGTCCTCCTCTGCCGGCGCATTAGAGGGAAGATTGCATTTGTGTCGAGAGGGATGATCTGTCTGAGGCCCTGTTGTTCCTCTTTCCATTCATGAAATACATCTCCATTGACTGCCAGTGTGTTTACTGTAAGGCCAATTGTGCTTGCGCTCCAGTGCTTCCAGTAATATGCTAGAATCTGTCCCATTATGTGGCCCTCTCAGGCTGTAGATTCTCAAAAGCCTGGCTGCAATTTGAAAATCAGAATGACGGATGAGAGGGAGTTTTGTAGCCAAGGCTGTAACAATGTTACAGTTCCACTCAGCCATAGTCTCCCAAAGTCAGAGAAACCCTTAAATAACTTTCAAAGCATACACTATGAGAAAAGTTTACTTTTTTATATTGTGCACATAAAAGCATTTAATGATTGCGGGGCATGGTCCTAAAGCTGATTTTTGTTATGTTTAAAAATATATATATATATCATGATTATATCCCTCAGTATGATGGAGCTTAGTAAAACACTGCACTTATATTCACCATAGTTGGACACATCCCACATTCTGCTAGGGCACACAGTTGTCCTGGGCAACAATGTCAAAAACATAACATAAAATGAATACGCATTTGTAATATCTGCATTGTATGCCCAACCATCTACAGTACCCAAACCTTTAACCTAACTCTTTGTCTACACATATCTGAAGTAGAACATTAACAGACGAACAGCAACTGCAGCAGTCAGTGTCTATTGCAGATGTGTTTAGCAACTTTAAGTTTTCTAAGTATGTCACATGCAATATAATATATATGAATGTAGAACGTAGATTATGTGCAGTGTGTAGTCTCTGACATTGTCACTCCCAGTGTGGAAAGCTCTCGTCCTGCACAGCATTGGAAGTGCTCTCCATGGGGATCGGATCAACTCAGAGCCTACAGGTGAATGCTGGGTGGAGGCGTTGCTTTTTGAAATGCTACATGAAAGTGGTCAGCTTGAGCACCAAGCATCAGCATAGCTTGTAGGTGAGTCGTGTGGCAATACAGCAGCAAAGGAGTGAGCAGGGTGGTGAATGAGTGATATATATTGCGGGGGTGGGGGGGATTACATTAACCTGAAATGTAAAAAAATAATTTTTGGGATATGCACTTGGAGTGCTAGCTAAATATGAGCCCCTACACAGCTGGCGTAGACGGCTGTATCGATTAATATTGAAGCACATCTGTACTATCAGATGTGTGTGAGACAGGAGACTGAAAAATGTATGTGTCCTGTGCTGAGAGTGTCTGAGACATTTGTGACAGCATTGCGACTTCATTATTTTTCTCTTACTACCTAGAGAAGATGCAAATAGCTAAGACCACCGAAAGTGTCAGAAAAGCATAGACACAGGTTGCTCCTCTGCCATCTTTGCATCAGAACAATTTCCAGCTTGAAGAACAGTTAAAGCTACAGAAAACTGAAGAAACGTGGAATTAATTTGTTGGCATCAACTGTGGGACGTGACCTCACACCCTCCTTTGTTAGGCTGATGATACCTAACTATTCTTAGCCGTCCTTGCCCCATTTGATATTTTCAATCTGTCTTTTCCTGTCCTTTCTTAAACCGACTAATTTCTACTGAAGTCACTCTTGATTGGTTGAACATGATAGTGTTCTGTAGCGCTGTGCCAAAATCTATTTCCAGTAACCCCTCCTCATCAAAGGAATCTTGGACCTGAATGAAAACACCAAAGATGCAGCAAATTTGTAGCTGACTGGGATCTCTGTTGGCTGTTTAGCTCCTCATCATTCTGCCAGATATGCAGCTAATCTGCACTGATGGATACCTGAAAGTTTTACAGAGGCTGCCAGCAGACCATACAGCCTCACCCCTACCATCACCCCATCACTGCCTCACTAAACATTACTATAGACAGCATGAAATCATTTCTCTGTAGGTAGAAGACTGACTTTCAGTTTTTAGTGTTTTTTACTAGATTTTTATTTTCATGTGGTTTGCTCTCTGATCCATCTATTTAAGTACAGAATACTTAAAACTAAAAAGTGCAAATTGTGTTGGTGGTTCTTTAACAGCTGAAGATAAATGCATCAATGGGTGTTAATTGCTCCTAGATTGTTTCTTTTCTTTAATTTTATCACTTTATATTTATTTTGGGGGCTCAAAAGTATGTCCAAATAGTCTAATAAATAATTCCACACACCTTCAGGAAACAAATCCAAAGGTGATTCACATGTCAATCTAAACAGTTTGTTGGCTTTTTTATACACAGGGTGAAATACAGAACTCATTCTGTCATTAATAGTGCTGTAGAGATTTTCTGGTGTATGGCTGTGGACTCTGTACTGTTCAATTTATATGGTACGTTTACCAAATCATTTTACACTGTTTTATTCTTTTGATCTGCATCCACTTGAAATACCTATATGAAACAGTCATCCATAATTTATTTATTTATTCAGCGTGACATGTGTAAATTTGCCAATTTCTTATTGGACTGTGTGATATTTTGTTTTGCTCCCAACATGATTTTCAGTCGAAATGGAATGCAGATGTGGTTTATCTGAGCAGCTGACATGTGTTTCCTAGTGACCAAAAAGAGTTTTATCATTTCTGTATGCAGACTTACAACAGCTTGCACAGTTGCACTATTAATCCATGTTTGTCACCATGAATGAAGTTAGGTAGCCAGCAAAACAGGAGGGTGATGTCACTATTAGTCCTGCCCACAAAGCTCTGATTTGTCATTAGTGAACATAAAATCCATCCTATTGGATTGTCACTAGTTTGATATGTAGGTTGTAATTGTGATGTCTGGAACCTTGGTAGTAATACTGTGAGTTGGAAATAACTTTCAACTGTTAACATGTTTTCTGTCAATATAAATAATTTGCATAGTACATCAGATGTACACCTATATGTTGACAGTTCTGAAGAAAGTTTCCCATGTGTTAACCAACGTACAGTTGGCAAATAGACAGAAGAGGGCTATATCAGCCCTAGATACCGACCATCTGGGTGTGGACACAAGTTTTAAAGGGTTCAAATAGAGCGGGAGACGTGCGTTCAAGTCAAGGAATATTTATTTTAAAAAGAGACCTATTGCAATGGACCTGAAAAACAAGAGGAGAAACTGCCAGATTAGTCCAAGTTATTTTATTTCAAAATACTAAAATAATTAAAACTACTAATATATAAATAGCAAATGGCTTGACATGAAATACAGAGGATAAAATTGCTACGATGATAGGCAGGACAGGGTACTTACTTAGGGGGGATCCCAAATCACAGACCCAAATAGGAACCACCACGTGTGCACACAAATCACTGCAAAGACAAACTAACCTACAATCCAGTGAGGTGACCACTACACTTCACACCTACCACACTGCAGGCAAGGAAGGGTGCATATCCCACGACTACTCCCCGCAGGTCATCCCTCACACTTTGCCTATAAAGAAAAATAACTCCAAAAAAGACACAAGACACAGAGATTCAGTTGGTTCAAGTTCATAAATGCCAGTAAGGTGCAATCAAACATATAGAGTCGTCCCTCGCTATATCACGGTTCATTTTTCACGGACACGCTGTTTCTGATTTTTTTCAGTGTAATTTTACATGCTTTTTTTACAGCATACTGTACAGTATGAATGCGCATTGTGTTCTGCGTCCTAAATTGGCTAAGGGAGAACCGCACATGTGTTCTGCGTCCTGATTAACTAAGGGAGTACTGTATAAAATGCGTGTAAAAAGCTGTATAAAAGTGTATGGTTAGGGGTTTTACCGCCTTAAAACATGTATAATAATTGTAAAACTCACTTCGCAGATTTTGTTTATTGCATAGAAACAGTCAATCTTCAGCCATCTACATAGTAGTTCAACTGTATAAGTCAACACAGCCTTGGTGAACTGGCTCAGGCAATGCAGCAGTCGGGCCTTAAACCTCAGTCAATGTGGGGGCTTGGCTGAAAAGCATCACCATAGTGGCCGGGCTTCACTCTGCTTTAAAACAGGGAAGAGCTGAGTCTTTTCCTAAAGAGATGATTTTATATTTGATATGTTTACAGTTTAATGAAACTCCAAAGTTCACTAACACATACCTCTTCAGCACAGCACCACAGAGCTCCATCTAGATCACCTCAGGACAGCCACACCACAACTAAATATACAAAACTCCTCATTAGTTTTCCCATAAAGCAATATAACACATCTCATTCTTCTTTCTCATTCAATCTCCCTTACCCGCACAGCCACAACAACCCTGCACACAACCAGGCCTCAGACAAAGAGGTACTAACCTGTCCCTATAAAGGCGGGGAACTACCTCTGGCCCCACCTGACAGGGCGGTGCTTTAAATGTAGATGTCGGCCCTCACATCAAGCTTATATCCTTACAACCCTGATTCCAAAAGGTTGCGTTGCCATGTGATTCCAAATTTAGCCCAGAGGATATGACATCTATGATTTCCCCAAACAATGTGAAATGTGTACCCAGAACACATGGCATAGTTTTTTAATTAGGATCAGTCCATCTCAGATGAACTCAAGTCCAGTAAAGTCTGCTGTGTTTCTGGATGTTGTTGATATCCGTTTTTCTTTTTGTATGATGGAGTCTTCAATGCTGCAACAAACTGTGTGAAACAATGATTTATTGAAGTGTTAATGAGCCCAGGTAATATCCTTTGTACAACATGTAGGTTTTTAATGCAGCCTGTGCTGCCTGAGGGATCAAAGATCACAGATTTTCAAAGTTAGTTTTCAGCCTTGCCCCTTACTCATACATTTCTTGCAGTTGTACATTGTGAAAAACTGCAAATTAACCAACAGTTTAAGTAAGTTTCTCAAAGTAGTAAATTCTTGCCTGTGTACAACTGAGGTGACACCTTTTTCAATCATGAGTAAGACAACTGTACCAGTGTTCTAAATCATTGCATTCATTTTTTCCACAGCATCTCATCTTTTTGGAATCTGTGTTGCATTTAACTAACTAGTAACATCGTAGATGTTATGGAATTTTCTATCCTTAGGTTACACAAGGTCACGTGGGCCTTGAGGTCCTCTGCAGTATTAATTGTTTGGCTTTGGTTGGGAACAGTAGGTGCCAGTCTATCCTAACACTGTGGTGGCCAGAGTCGAAGGAACTGAATGCTGCCTTCCCAGATATAATAGATAGCTTACCATTGACACTCCTATAAGATAAACAGACAAGAAAACATATAGTATTTGTGGTGTGATCTTGGGGTTTAAAGTCTGACCACCAGCATAAGTTTGGCAGAATGTGAGACCGACTCAGGCACTTCTGATCTCTGAACTTTGAGAGTGTCTGTAATTCTCCTTGGACAAGTGTCAATAAATAATACAGCATAAGACATTTATACCTTTGCGATGAATTTGTTGGAGTCATGAATTATTGAATTATTGTCTGGAAGTAGACTCTAATGTCATGCCTTTGTTACATTTCAGTCATTGCAGTATGTCCAATAACGAAAAAACAAACCTGCCATGACTAGGACTACGCAACCAGAATCGATGAGTGTAAGCACGTGTGGTGTAATCAGAGTGAGACTGTGATTCTGAGGTCAGAGTAGATCTATGGCTCCTTGTACATGTAGCACTAAATAAGATATAAAGCTTTCCCAGACCCCGCTAGACTCAGGTGTCCAATCTGTATGCATGCATGCATGTGTGTGTGTGTGTGTGTGTGTGTGTCAGCTGTGATGTAAAACCCATGTGCTGCAGGAGTGCCTCTCTCGTCGCTCTCACCAATCATCTCCAGGCCATCACAGACAAGCCAGCTTTGAGCTAACGTGATCAAATTTTAATTGTTTATTGCCAGAGTGATGGCCCTGAGGGGATAGAGTGGCTTTTGAAAGCAGAGAGGAGCAATTTGTATTCCCCAGCATGGAAAACTGGAGTCTTTGTTACTGTTTTAACCTGACAGGTTATACATGCAAAGAGAGTGCACTTGTGCATCTGTGCTTGTCACTTGGGTTTGCCACAGGCCGAAGTTGTTTAAATGTATACATTTGTCTTTTTTCTCGTGCGCGTGTGTTTTTTGGAGGATGTTATGGAAGACTGGATTGACTTGTCTGGATTTCTAAAGATGTCTGAAAGGCATACACAGTGACATTCAGAGAATTGTAGAAGATTTAACCACCTTTTAAAGGGAAGTCTTTGTAAATAAGTTATATGTGTGCACAGAGGGAGCTCTGTGAAGTCTGACAGATGTCCTCAAGGGATGTCACTTGAGTCAGATCAGCTGAAGTGGTTTGGAAAGAAGTTAGCTTACGGGACTTCTGATGGCTACTTCTTATCTCTGCTTCTGTTTCTAGGTTGAGTTAGCTTATACAGTCATATAACATGCCTGAATCTATGACTGAATTGTCACAGCCATGTTGTATTATGGGTAATGGAGGCACCAAGTTTGGATGAAAAGAAGAATACCTGAAATAAAAATGATAATATCTTTGCTGCATTGATTTTAGTGTTTTATGTTTCAGTCTTTCTATTTTGAGCTGAACAAAGTAATAAAATATTAGTGTGATGATTTATCAGTGGAATATGTTTTAAACACTAGTACAGCCAGTGCTTCCTATTTAACTACTTCCTTTATAATGTAAATGATTTTACATTTTTGCAAAAATTGTGTCAATACATGTTTGTTCTTGGTGTTTTCTGAATCTTAGAAGAGACAAAGCACAAAAGATTTATGAGAATAAATATTTCTGGCCACCACAGCACCACAGTCACAGTGTATATTATCCACACAGTGGTGGAGCACAGTGTAACTTCACAGTGAAGGGAATGAAATAGAAGTCATGATATAGTCAAGAACTGTAATTACCGTATACACAGAAATAAACCCTCATCAATTGATAAATGTAAAGAGAAAGTACCCCCCCATATGCAATTAGTATGACGGTATCATTGTAGCACCTGTAGTGGGTGCTACATTGCCGGCAAGTGGTGTTAGACACAACACCCATTAAAACACACACATCATGGCTTGGGGGTCGACATTATGTTCCATGTTTAGTCCAACACCTCCTCTCATATGTAAACACAGTCCACCTAATTTACCTAAACCCATTTTCACACACTGGAGAAAAAGTTAATTTAGGGCTGCAGATAACAATATTTTTTATTAGACTTTACTGTAACTAACCCGCCTTTTTGGTTTAATTCAGTTAAAGTCTAGTGAATAAATCAAGCAAGCCCAAGGTAACATTAAAATTGCTGAAAAGTAAAAAATAAATCTAATTCTTACATTTGAGAAGCCGTATAACACAATGTAAGATGACATGAAATGTGAAATGACTTTAGTGATTACTTATATGAATTGCTGTCAGTGCATTTCACTAACTGGTTTGTAAGATAATTGTTTTAGTGCCATTTAAAGCTCCAGTGATTTATTAAGCATTGCACATTCATAAAGTTGAGCAACAAAAGAAAGATCGAGCAGCTGTATATAGAGCAACAAGAGTTCTGTTTCTACTTCACTCCAGTGCCTCAAACAAACTGCTGCTGGAAGATAAGAAGGAGCATGTATTCAACTTTCAACTTCGCAAAAGATGAATGACTGAATATTGTCACATAACACCACAAAGCAATGTATGTTCTGTTTTGATTCATTTAAATGCACATAATAAATAACTTTAACAAACAATATAAATGATAACAGAATATGCATGGGAGGCCAAAAGCCTAAAAGCTTATTGAGCATCTCCCACAGTTTAATTAAACCAATCAAATATAAGAAAAAAGTTTTAAAACATAAGGTCATTATCCTGTAATAAAATGTCTCACATAGATAAGAAATGTAATAACTAACCAAATAATCATAATAGATAAACTAATACGTCCATAAAATAAATACAGACTAACTACTAGCTAAACAACAGTTTTAGGACTGACCTGGGATCTGATTAACATTACTCCACATGGGTCATATATTTTATGTATGCCTACAGTGGGTTGTCTGCTTCATAAGACTGAAGATCTGAGTTGAACTGACACATGACAATTCACTGAAATGCCATCAATCTTAGTTTAAGCGTAGTTGGAGCCCACAGCTAGAGTGCTAGATGTCACTAAATTATACATATTGGTCCTTGACCAAAGATGTTACCATATACAGACCTGGTCAAATGTTTACATACGTTTATAAGAATGTTTATATCATGGCAATCTTGAGTTCCATGCTTTCTACAACTTGTGTGATGGAATAATTAGAGCAAATATTTCTTTGTCACAACAAAAGAGAAGTTTGGTTCTGTAATGAGTCTTCTGAAAATGTGACCAAATCTGATGGGTTATAATTATACATACAGTGCGATGCTAATATTTGTCTAAATGTTCCTTCGCCATTTTCTCAATAATTCAGCCATCCCTGTACCAAAGTGTGTTTGAGATCATTGACCTGTTGGAACACTCAACTGTGTCCAAAACCCAACCTTCTGTCTGATGACTCTAAGTTGTCCTGAAAAAAACTGCAGGTAATTCTTCTTTTTATTTAGTCCTTTTATTTTCAGTAAAACATCAGCTCCACTGGCAGCAAAACAGGCCCAGAGCATAACACTACCCACATCATGCTCAACGGTAGGTATAGTGTTCTTATGGTTAAAAATCTATCTGCTGAGCTCCTTAGCATTTTTGTTTGAGTCTAATGAGCATATCAAACAAGTCCTATTTAAATGATTCCAGAAGAACTCACCAGCTGTCGTCATAATCATAATTATTTGTAATTTTTGTTATTTGTGACAAAGTTGCATGTGCTCAAATCATTCCTTCACAGAAAAGAGAGAAATTAGTGGAACTCAAGACTGCCATGATATAAATGTTCAGCAATACCTGGTTTTCCAGGAAAACATTGTAGAGCAACATATTTGAGTTTGTTCTGGCATTTTCTCATACTTCTCCACACATAGTGTAACGGACAAATAGATTGTACCTGGTATGATAGCAGTGCTTTAAGCTATTGCCTTTTCCTTCAAGCAGTTTCCTTGAAAGGGCATATGAAGCAAATGTTTGAAGGGAATTACTGTGAGCAGAATAAGAGCTCATAAACTGGAGCTGTATGCAGGATGAAAAGCACAATGTGTGATTCAAATTCTAGCCATGCTTTAAATTGAAGTGTGTGTCAGCGCGCTCAGTGATGGGAAATATAAAAAAGCGCAAAGAAACAAAAAAAACAATCACAAAAATGCATATGTGCAAGGTCTGATGAGGTAAAGTATTGAGACAGCTCAGAAATGACGGCGATAATAATCTGAACACATCCAATTTGATCACAGGTCATGTTGATACTCTGCAGTTTTTCAGTGATGGATCATCTGTCACAAACAGGCAGCTCTGGAGACAATAACATCTGGAAGGTACAGGATGGGAGACGGACTGGACGTGTGAATAGGAGAAAGACTGAATAAACATATGCTGCCCTTTTGTGCTTCTGTTGTGGGATACATTATTCTGGTTGAACAGACTTATGTGGGGACAATACAAGAAGAAGAAAATATATTTAGTTTGCTTGTGTTTAGTTTTAGTTTGCACATTTACATGTGACTGTTAAGATATTCCTAATGATAGTAAAAGAGGTGTGATTCTAAGGTGTGTCACAATGTGGACAAGATGATACATCAGTGCAGTGACAGCGCATAATCAGGAATATGCAGCCTACAAATCCTAGCCCAATAACAGTGGTTGCTGATTTTCTGGCTTCAGCTGATCATTACGTTGCAACGTCACTCTTTAGTATTGAATTGTTGGCTAATGTTGGGCTAATGTATGTTGAAAGTAGGGACACTCTGGACTAGGTCTCTGAGTTCAATGTGTGTTCTCGCAATTCTGAATTCTGAATGACAGACATGATACAAAGAAATGGCTCCAAATTAGGTGCATTTACCTGTATTACAATTAATCTCTCTCTTAATCTAGATGCTACTTGATTTAGAATTAACAGTAGTTTTCACATGTTCATTCACACGTTCTAGGGATGGCAATGTCAGTCGACCACTTTGGTCTAGGCAGGAAAGTCTAAGTTACTCGAAAAGCCAATAAATGTGTACATTTATGGTCCCCAGAGGATGAATTATAAAGACTGTGTTGATTCCCTTTTCCTCTGGTACCATGAGGTAAACCTTTTAGACAGCTGTTGGTACAAATATTTATAGCGTCCAGAGGATGAATCCTTTGACTGTGGCAATCTCCCGAGTTTTCTTGTAGTGCCAGCAGTAGGTCAAAGTTTCCACTTATTCTGCATGCTTGTATGCTAATTTAAAAATTATGAACATGGTAAACATCATGCCTGCCAAACTTAAGCATGCTAGCATGTCTATGATCACGTTATCATGCCAACATTAGCATTTATCTGAAAGAACTGTTGCATTGGAGTACAGCATCACTGAGCTTTTAGCACAGCTGTAGACTCTCAGTCTTGTTAACCTGCAATACTGCTGTAAAGATGCAAGAAGAACATCTAACATATCCATTGTCCAAAACTTAATTTAAAGTAGGTCATACACAGACTGCTATTTATTTTTGTATGACTACCTAATACAACAACCACTACAGTTGTGCCAAAGTTGGCTTCCAGGATTTGGATGTAAAGAGATGACCACGTGACTCCATCCAACAAACTTCCTACTAAATCTGTCTTGGCAGCTCACACTGTAAAATGCAGGGTATGTGGCTGGGGAGCAGCCAAACAAGCCAAAGCCATCAAACGATTCTGGTGCCTCAGTCTTATTAGTTTATGGTATGCAAATTTTACTAAAGGAACTGTGGTGATGAGTAATTGATCTCATATCTCAGCAAGTCCGCACAAAGCACTGTGCCAGATAGCTAGTGATTCTTGCCAATGTGTACAACACCGTTAGTGAAAAGTCTAATCAGATTGCTGTGTGGGCATCCATTTTTTTCTGTGGGAGCATTTCAATTGTTTTGTCTAAGTTGAGGGTAACATATCTGAGGCACACATTTCTTATTTTAACTCTATTTACATACAAAGCAAGAGCTCATTTCTGTACTTTATCTGTGGTTAAAATAAAATGCTCTTTTTTCCACCATAATAGACTACACCTTATCGTAATAAATATCAGTAACAGAGACAATAGCAAGATGTAGGGCATCACTGAAATATTAACCACGGGCTGTTCTTCAGCAGTGTTATCAAAAATGAATAAAGTGAGAGCAAGCATTAGCAATAAAACACTCTTTGTAAAGTCTGTCTTCCTAGAAGCATTGTCAAACAACCCAGTCATGATACATTTAGCCTTACCATTAATGCACTTTTTTTTAACCAACAAATTTGGGGACCAAACTCAAAGCCAGGTTTCAAAAATATGATATTGTATTAGACACTTCCAAATATTCATGCAAACATGACAGGACATAAGTACATGTTTTTATTCTGTTTTTGTTGTTTGTTGTTTTATGTTATCAGCTTTATCTCTGTTTAAAACAGCCTACTGAACAGGCATCTGGGACACAAGAAATGTAAACTGTTTGACTATCTATACCCACCAGTGCAGAGCAAGATTAGCATTTATTTAGAGTTGTGTTTTTTGGTCACATGCCCATTGACAGTCAAATGTTCTACTTTGACTCTGTTTCTTTATTTCTACCAAACCCTGAAAACAATATTTGACTATCGGTGTACATGCAACTAGTTTTCTGTCTGCAATTTGATATTGGACAGGTGGTGAACAGTGAGTTTATTAGAGCTTTTTTTCATTACATACTGCTGCCTGCTTTAAAGAGGAATGGGAATGACTCCACGTCGTAAAGTTGTAGGGCCTGAGACCAAAATAATGAGCTGAAAAATGCCAAAACACTCCTTAATACTGAAGAGAACTGTGAAGAGTCAGTTGATAATTCTCTATGGGTACTATCAGTAATTCCTTTTGATCATTCATTTGATGCAGATATATCTTGCTTCCATATTAGGACTGGTGTCTATGGTAAAATATACTGAATTTGTCACCTCAAACAGGAGAGAAGACTGGACTATGGACCTTGGCCCTGCATGCTTCAAGTGCCCTTCTCTTTTTCCTTTCATTGCCCTGTTTTTTTTAGCATTGCACACCAAGACACAAGTGAATGGTAATATATAATTTGATTATATATTTTGCATAATAATAAACCCATAAGGCATCTCATACAAGGTTGGTATGGTAATAGATGCAGAGATTTATTTTAAAATCCTATATATTTTAGATGAAAATCTCTAACATCTAGAGCACCCAGAGTTCATTTTGTCAGCCAGCGTCACCCCACAGTATTCTTATATGATATTCTGAAGTTGTCAAATATTCAAACTGGCTGAATATAGAACCACACAGAGGTAGTCATGGTAATGAGGGATGGAAACATTTCCAAAACCCACAGAGGATGATGGGATTTAGAATGAAATGAGCAATAGGCGCCAGTCTCCCATGACCCTAAACAGGATGGACAGTTTAGATAGAGGACATAAATGAACTTGAACCTGGGATAGGTTCCGTCAAGATTAAATTGGGCATGGCGAGATGTTAAGAGCAAAGAGACATCATCTGTGATCTCAGCAGAGACTTCCCAATAGGTATGCATTAGACCAAAAAAGAAAAAAAAAAAACATGGTGGATAGGATTCAGTGAAAAACCACACAGCTTGGACGATAACATACCTCATTATCCTCCCAGGGAACCTTTCAAAACCTGCTGAGCGGCCCCAGAACCCAGTTTATGAGGAGCTGATTTGAAGAATATTGCCAAATACATGCAGCGATCATGGTTTGTTGCTCTCATTCCATATTCTCAAAAAAATCTCTCTGCTGAGATGACGCTCTGTAGTGGAAAACAATTTCACCAGCTGTGAAATCACACAAGTGCACACACAAAGTAAATGGATCTTTTCCAGGGACAGAAGGCCTGTCAAGTGTCATAACTCCTTATATTGATTGATTTCCATTCTGATGAAGAAGCGGGTCCTTCAGAAAGGTCACCATTATACAGACAGGGAAGCTATATCTGTTTATGAGTTACTGTTAAAAGAGAAAAAGCATCCAGCATAGATGAACTATAGCTTCATAAGCATAAAGGTATTTCCAGTATGCCCAACGACTCTTCAAACCATCTGGATGAAAATATTTTGTCCTTCAACCTGTTTTATCAGGCCGGACTCAAAGCAGGACTCAGACGCAGAGGTGTCGGTGAGCTGTTTTATTTAGAATAACAAAACCCTCGACAGAGTGATGCTATGGCAGGCTATGAAAAAAACAGGCCTAAACTAAAGAAAACGAAAATCACTCCAAAAGGAGGAAAAAACTCTGAACTGCGTTATGAAAAAAATATCAAAATCACTCACAATGAGGAAAATCAAAAGGCTGCAAAAAACATTAACTGAAACTCTCTCCTAGGGAGGCTGAAAAAACAACTAAACTAAATGCTAAGAAACAAAAGGCTATACTAAGAAATTTACAACAAAAAAATCACTCAATTGATGAGAAAACAAAACACTCATTAACACATGCAACATGATCATCAAGGTAATACCTTGACAATAGCTGATAATATATGATAATAGCTGATCACTTCACATCGCTAACTCATTCTGCTACTCCGGTTCCAGAGCCACCGTAGTTTGTAATATTTCTATTTCATGTATTATTTTTAAGTTACTACATTGATAAGCAGAAATGGCTCATGTAGCACTTTACTTCAACTGTGTGTTTATTAGCATTCAAATGTAGTCTAGAAAAGATGCTACTGTAATAATGACTGATGATACACAGTCACTCAAATGATTCAACTTATTTCCATGGTCTAGTGAGCTTTTGAATACATCTTAATATTTGTAGATGTAGACTAAGAATCACAATACATATTGAATCAGCACCCAAAGTCTCCTGTTGACCTTCACTTCTGCATGGGTCTTAATATCCCGGAACCACATTTGTATGTGGCTTATACATCTACCCTTCCATTAATCAACAAATATCCCAAGTAATCACTCTGCCACTACATCACAAGGACGCATGAGCAAAATGAACTGCAAGCTTTAGACTTTGAGTCTTGTTGAATATTAAAGCTTTGCAACGTCGTAACTGTGTCAGATTCCTTTTCATCCCCCGTGTTGATTTGCTTGATGGACCTTGGAGAACCTGCAAGGTTAAAAACGATTTTTATTACATTTAATAATCTGTAGGGCCACGGAGGAGTTTCCCATCACCCACTGCTCTGTCTTGTTGACACGTCTGTGGTATTTTTGGCACCAGCAGCAGCGTTGTCATTGTCATCCGTGGCAGTCTGAAGAGGAGATAGACGGCAGTTGTTCAGGTGAGAGTTTAGATAAAGAGCTCAGCCAGGCGTAAACCTCCTCCCCCCTCCTTCGCATCATTGTCTATCTCTGCCTCTCCTTTCTTATTCTTAGTTCTCTCTCTTGTTCCTACCATCTTCTTTTATGTTTTTTTTTCCAATGCGAGTGTGTATTTTCTTCTGCAGATGTGCTATAGCTGACAGTCATATATAAAACATTCTGAGGCAAACGTCTTACTGAAGATCTTGATTTTGTATTGTGATCTACTCTAGAGGTCATGCCAAAGATGCCCAGACAGATTTGTTTTAGAGCACATTTTATTTAGTTTTCTTGATGTATGTGACCCGAGTTGATCACTGATGTTTCAGGGTGAAGGGTAACAACAGTAACATTTTCTTGTGAAGTCAAATCTCTGTCAGTGAAAATCTTCCTTCTCTATTACATTAAACACAATGATTACATGGCTTCATTGAATTGTTGATTCTGATTGGTCAATTGAGGCATTCATTTAATTATTATTATTTATTTAATGATTACTTTTTAGTAGCAATAGTAGTCATATTATTGATTTTTTTTTTTTTTTTAAGTAAGCAGTGATCCATGTTGGCGTCACGCATCACACTACTTCATAACAATATACAATAATGCTTTAGATAACCCCTTACCTATTGGTCTCTGCTGCTTTGACACATAGAGAGAGGTAGGACGGCAGAATACTCGAAAAAGAGCCGGGGGGCATAACGGGGAGACTCTTTAGCTGCCTGACTCGCTCAACACTCCTTTCTTTCCTCTGTTAGGTATGTCTCTTTGGTATGCAGGGCCTTGTGCTGAGAACCAACACACCTAATGAGCAATCGGTGTGTTGGGTGACTGAGTGTGATTGGAGCCACCCTCCCATACACACTCATGTGTTTCAACAGGCAATTATTCAAAGAAAGGACAGTGTAAGGGCTACCAACACTTTGCCCTTCCTCAGTGTAATTAATCGACACTGCAAATGATCCTCTTCCTCTGTGCAAACTCACACATGGACACTCATATAAAGCCATATGGATGGACGCCTCTAAAGGCCCCCATACTTTCTGATTTGTAATAAATTAGTGCTATCTGTCATATGTCATAACACTGATTAAGAGGTATGAATCTCAACTGATGGAGAGCAAAATTCTTCAATAAGAGATCTCATCCTTTGGTAGACTGAAGGCCCCCACCTGTTTTTAATCGACTTTTTCATCCTTCATTTGTTAAGAAAGGCTTTGTTGTTCCAAGCTGACTACTCATTAGCATTCATAAACACCCTCTCCCTTAATCATATCCACAGTCGATTTACTACAAGCACTCAGCAGGTACTGACTCATTAGCATTATGCATCCTGGCCCTATATAATGTTTGCATTAAATGCAAGAAAGGATATACAGTACCAGTCAAAAGTTTGGACACACCTTCTCATTGAATGTTTTTAGAAAGTGATAAAGACATTAAGGTTATCCAAACTCTGAAATGACATGGAATTATCCAATGTGTAAAAGTGTAAAAAAAAAAGAAGTGTTTTATGCTTTAGAGTCTTTAAAGTAGCCAGCTGTCACTTTGATGACAGCTTTGCCATAAAATAAATTACTACATTAGTTAACTAGGGATATACTTGCTGTAGAAGAAAGGGAGTGAACATGATGAGGTTTTTGCTTTGTTTGGAGCACTATTATGTTGCAAAATTGGACAGTAGTGCACAGTATGCTGACACCACTGGTGAGCACAACATTCTTATACCATCATCTTCTCTTATATTTAGGAAAAAAACTGCGTGTTTGTCTAGTCATGAAGTGCTATCTACTCTTTTTAACTTAAAATTCACATCTACATACCGACGCACAATCCCCACCGCTACGTGGCTGAAGTCGGCCATATTTGCATCGTTGCCTCAGCCGTCCATTTATCTGCATTACAGTAAAATATAAGTTGTATCAGCTTCCTATTTCTGTGTCCTTGGGGCTGGAGGCTTATGCTTTTATAATGACCCCAGGATGTCATGAACTCAAAGTGTAGCCCACAGCTACCCAACTAACTCTAAAGCAATGTGTGTACTTCTTGCTTATATCCTACAGTATTGTGGTATTGTAGCTCCAAAATTCACAACAAGATTCTCCCAACTAGAAGAAAAGAATAAGTTTAGGTGATTTTGGCTTGATACTACTTGGCATTGAATCAAAATCAAATTTTGGAGTGTTGCCCTCTCTTAGGGCACTCAGCCTACTGCCTTGGCGTTCAATGTTGGCAGTGGATATAAGTGTGTGCTGCAGAATTGTCCAAGATGAACAGTACTCCTTAGGACACTGGTCTCATGAAAAAAGAGGTACTTGGCTACATTTGCAGAAAACAGCAACAGAAAAATTGCTGAATTTCATCACAACTTTGCCCCTCTTGTAAGTCAATCAGTTATTCATTACATAGGTTTGTAGGAAGTGGAATGTAAAAAACTATATTAGAGTGGCTGAAGTGTATAGATTTGTTCGCCTGCAAGTAATGTCCTCTCACTGAAAGATTTATTTAACATAGAACTTTAATGAGGGGAAAGGGTTGGCGAGACGTAGCCGCAGTGTTCTTAGTGGGAATGTGTGTGTTGTGCGTGTGTGTGTGTGAGAGAGAGAGAGAGAGAGAGAGAGAGAGACAGAGAGACAGAGAGAGAGAGAGAGAGAGAAGGAGGAGGAGAAAGGTGAGTCTTCTGGCTGCATAGATGAACAATCATGCAAAATTCATGGCCAGGGGAAAATCTGACACCACTGTCGAGGGACAGGAGGTGAGGAAGGATGAGAACGCCTTGGAGTGGGATGGGAGGGGGATGAAGAGGAATGGATGGTGGATAATGTGGGTGGATAAAACAGATGAGGAAGAGGAGTGGGTGAAAGAAGAAGAGCGGGAGGAGGGGTGGAATAGATTTAATGCAAAGTGCAAGAGAAGAGTGAAGAGTGGAGAAGGTAGTTTGCTGAGATGGGAGTGAAGGAAATGTCTGGAAGGAAACAGCAGAGCTATTGCTGCTGATGCAACAATGTACACATGTAACAGTCATGAATCCTCAATCAAGGTTTAGATGAAATAACTCCTCACAGTCCAGAGAACTACTTTCACAAAAGAAGGAAGAATGTTTGTTTGTACACATTGGTCTATGCAGATTATGTCACAGTCGGACCACTCTCCGCCCACTCCATCCTTCTAGTTCCTGCCTTGTTTGTCCCGCCCTAATCACACACACCTGTGCCTGATTCGCTCATCACCCATAAGCCCATAACCCAGATTGTTAGTGCTTTCTAGTTTTCTAGTCACTGTATCTGTGCAGTGTTTGTATCTCGCCGGTTGACCTTGCACTTCCCTCAGCCCCCTTTGGATTGTCTGCCTGATTACTTGATCTGTCAACCTCTGTCTGCCATTAAAGACAGTTTTAAAGCCTTTTTACCTGCGTCCCGAGTGCTGCATTTGATTCCCATTCCAGTGTTGTGTAACAGATTGGGTGTGTGGTTGCCTGTTCCTCGTTGGTTGTGGCTGATGAGGTCATCATCATTCAGATGATCCGATCAGAGCGGCACCTGGTTTCGACCTTCCAATCCAAAAAAATTGGATATGAAGATTTCCATCTAGTCATTTAGCTGACAGCTTTATCCAAAGTGACTAACAAAAAAAGGGAAACAATGAAGGTAGAGTGTGACAAGGACATGTTAGTGCAGCAGTGCAATAGTTACATAGAATCAAGTGAAGCACTACATCTGGATCTGACAGACAGATGTTACTGAAGCTAGAACTGCCTGACAGTCGGTTGTTTTTTACCTTGAGCTCAATGCAGATATAGATATAATATGTCTATATTTTAGGTTTTTTTTTTCCTTTTTTTAAGCTTTATTTGATAGAGACAGCTGAAGAGTGAAAGGAATGTGGTGAGAGAGAGATGGGGAATGGGCCACAGGTCGCTCTACCAACTGAGCTAAACATTACATTATTACATTACATTGCATTTAGCAGACGCTTTTATCCAAAGCGACTTACAGAGGAGGACATAAGCTGAAAAGGTGTAAAGGAGCACAGAGTAGTTTGTTAGTTTTGTTAGTTTTGTTAGGCAGGGAAGCATTCTCGAAACAGAAAGGTTTTTAGAAGTTTTTTAAAGGTAGAAAGGGATGTTGCAGTTCTTGTAGCCGTTGGTAGGTCATTCCACCATTTGGGGACGACCACAGAGAAGAGTTTAGAGTGACCTCGCTTTGTGAGAGGCGATGGTACAACTAGACGGTTTGAATGAGCGGAGCGTAACGCCCTGGTCGGGACGTGAGCCTTGATTAAGACGCTGAGATAGGCAGGGGCAGATCCTGAGGTGGTTTTGTAGGCTAGCGTCAGAGCTTTGTGTTTAACTCTGGCAGCTACAGGTAGCCAGTGCAGGTCACTGAAGAGTGGGGTGACATGTGACCTTTTAGGTTGATTGAAAACCAGTCGCGCTGCGGCATTCTGGACCATTTGCAAAGGTTTGATCGCGCAAGCAGGTAGGCCAGCCAAGAGCGAGTTGCAGTAATCAAGGCGGGAGATGACTGTGGCCTGAATCAGGAGCTGAGCGGCATATTGGGTCAGGTACGGTCTGATTTTTCTAATATTGTACAGAGCATAGCGACATGACCTCGCTACGGAGGTTGAAGTCATGGCAGATTGACTCATGGGCAGGGATGACCAGGAGTTCGGTTTTTGACAGATTAAGCTGGAGATGGTGGTCTTTCATCCTGGTTGACAAATCAGAAAGACAGGCGGAGATGCGTGCGGAGACCGTGGTGTCGTCCGGCTGGAACGACAGGTATAACTGTGTGACGTCGGCGTAGCAGTGGTAGGAGAAGCCGTGTGAGCGGATAACATGGGACAGCGAGGTGGTGTAGATGGCAAACAGGAGGGGACCCAGCACCGACCCCTGCGGCACCCCCGTGGAGAGGGTATGAGTCGATGACAGACGACCTTGCCAAGACACATTAAAGGAGCGTCCAGCCAGGTAGGACTCGAGCCAAGAGTGGGCGGAGGCTGTAATGCCCATGTTAGCGAGTGTGGTTAAGAGTATGTCGTGATTGACTGTATCGAAGGCAGCCGATAAGTCGAGAAGGATGAGTACGGATGATTGCCCTCGTGCTCTGGCTGTTTTTAGGGCTTCTGTGACAGATAGTAGAGCTGTCTCAGTGGAGTGGCCACTTCTGAAACCCGATTGTTTTGGGTCAAGTAGGTGGTGATGGGTGAGGAAGTCAGTGATTTGTTTAGATACCGCCCTCTCAATGGTTTTCGAGAGGAAGGGGAGCAGTGACACCGGCCGATAGTTTTCAACCAGGGCGGGGTTAAGCGTAGACTTTTTCAGTAATGGCGTAACTCTGGCTTGTTTGAAGGCTGCTGGAAATACGCCCAAGGACAATGAGGCATTAATCATGGATGTGATCAGTGGGACTACCGTAGGAGTGATATCTTGTAGGAGTTTAGAGGGGATGGGGTCCAGCGGGCAGTTGGTGGGTCGGTTGTTAATGATCAGTTTGGAAACCTCGTCTTCCGAGAGAGGGGTGAATGTAGAGAGGGTTGCGCTGTTGTCTCGGGGGGGTAGCAGGTTGTGACCGGGGGGATCACAAAATATGTCTATATCTAATCATTAAATAGAACAAGCACATCAGATCTACTACAGGGATATCAGATCTAAACTCAGTTTACCAAGTACGTCTCTATGTTACTTCCTTTTCCCTACACGAGCTGGGTTGTAACTAAATTCAGACCGCTTCATTATTACATCTCTGGCAAGCTTTATTGATCATGTAACAAAAATCTGAATTGTGTTTTTGTAGAAAATAAGCTTATGATGTTTATATGTTTGTTTAGCATGATCATCTCTACAAATGAACACCACTTTTATGAAGCATGAATGAAACTGCAAGCAGCAAACTAGTTTTAAGTGTGTTTTTATCCAGTCATCATCTGCGGTGGAGAACATACAGTGGTTGTGTGAATGTCATTGTCTATCATCTAAGTGTGTTGTACTAGTTGTACTGATTGAGTTGCATTAGATGGCACTGAGACAGTGTTGCATATTTGTCTCTTTTCCCAGTGTATTTAGAGTGAGATTCTTTGTTCTTAACATTTTGTTTTTCTGAGAGACATCAGTAAAATCAGTATTTCAGTTGTGCATGTTCACTTGTATTTCAGGAAGCTGTTCTGACGTCATACCTTTGCCTCAGTATCAGTCAGAGGTCTTCAAAAGGTTACTTTACAGTATAGTAGAGTGCATGCTAAAGATCTGTTTGTGGAAAAAATTACTGTGCACTCTATGTGGAGTACATGGAGTTCACATCCATCCATATCTGTTTTAATCCTGTTTCCCTCTGTTCTCGCCACTTCCTCATGACACAGCATCCTCAGTTTGCTCTTCATGGACTTCATACTTATCACCACTCTGTACTCGGTCTGAAATTCTTCTAGAGCACCGTGCATAATTCATTTACATATTAACAAGGGGGGAAAAAATCCCCTGGATGCCTTAAGACCTGAACCGCATGTTAATAAAGACACATTTTCTAATTAATGAATTCATTATCTAATAATCTCATTAGTGTAACTGGCTATGTTTAATATGTCACAGTCATTATGGATCTGAGACTGCTTATGAGGGTAATTTAATGTAGAAATCATAAAGAGCATGAACTGTACTTTTGAGTGAGAAAGTTAGACTCCGATTTAAAGACAGAGGAGAGAGGTAGAAATAAAGCTTAAAACACACATATATTTATTCTTAGTTAATCTTAGTTGTTCTGCAGTGGTGACATTGTGTCCACATCTGTCCACAGATGAAACCATGAACAACTCACACACCCATCTTGGTCTTTCAGTTCCTGCCTCTGAAATTGGACCGTTGCCTTTGAAGAGCATCAAGCATCAAAGCCTACATACGGACACTGCTGTGCAATAACTACTTCTATGCTATCTTCAATCTAAATTGAAACAAGTCAAGCGCTTTCATGTTCATATGATGTTAAAAATTAGTTTTTTTCGGTGATTGGCTTGCATCATCTCACCACCGTGGACTGTGCCACAGCACAGAAACACTGAGACACAAGCCTAAATAAAGATAGAAAATGATTGTTTTTTTTCTTTTATTTCTGACACTCTCAGACCAAGACTAAATTCAGCATTGGACACAAAATTGACATCACTGTGAAAGTGACATCATATATTTTTGAGTGTTGCAGACTGAGGGGCAACCAGAGGAATGACACATGAAACTGTGCTGAGCTTCTTCAAAGTCTGACTACTCCGGGGCGGCGTTTAGCTCAGTTGGTAGAGCAGCCTCCCCATGTGCGAAGGCTGAGTTCTTGCTGTGGAAGCCCAGGGTTTGAATCCGACCTGTGGCTCTTTCCTGCATGTCATTCTCCATCTCTCTCTCTCTCCCTGCATTCCTGTCACTCTTCAGCTGCCTCTGTCAGAAATAAGGCCTGGAAAGGCCAAAAAAAAAAAAAAAGTCTGACCACTTTTTTGATTTGTCTCTGCCTTTTTAGTACACCCACACACTTACACACACAAACCTGTGTATCTGTGTAACAAAATCATCCAATCTAACAAAGGTAATTATAGTCACATAAACTCAAACTAAAAACTAAAGCTACACTTGAAAAACAGAAATTAACACAAAAAAAGAAAAGAAAAACAACAGGCCCAATTTATTTTCACAGTGTTCTTGAGAAAATGACAAAAATTGATACATATACTAAATTGTGTTCATGTCTGTGAATACATTTTGGGAATCAGAGCTATTCAAAATTCAAAACAGAGAAAGATGATGACACATGATGGTGCAGTCATCCTCTACAGCCTCACAAAATCTCACATCATGAGACATTTAACATTTTTACTAATGCAAATCCCGGTATTACTCAACAGTAACTGTGACAGAATGCAAACTCCAATGAAAACCACCACCTCAGCCTAACACGGGACTCACACAGGAGGCGTTACAGCAGCCGAACGGCAGCGCCGCGGTTTAGCTGCGTCCTTTGCCCGGCGTCAACTCACACCGGACGTGTGTCAGCCGCGTAACGGCAGCGGAGTGAGTCGGCCGTATTATTCCACACAATTCATTTCTTGATATTAAAGGACATTGAATGCTGGCATTCAGTGTAAATCATGTGCCAATAACTGACTTACTAATATGAAGAATATAGTAGGGACAATTTACTCATACGCAAATCTATAAGTTGATGAGTAAGTATCAAGGTGGTGTGTGATGTTTGTGTGTTTAGACTTGTCGGAGAAGAAGCTGAGGGTTTATGGTAAATTGTGTCATCAGGTCAGGGTGGCGGATAAATGAACAGATACAGAAAGCCTACAATGCAATAATGGAGTCAGACACTCATCTTCTGCTTAATGTGTAAAATCTGTTAAAATGTCTGAAATAGGTGAAACATATTCTGTTTTACAGGCAAAGTTGCTTTGCACACTTTCTCCTGTCTGACCTGGACCTACTCTATATCAGTCTCATTGAGATTATTTAGCTCTTTTAGCTACTTTGTTTGTTTGTAGTCCATTATTGCGCTCTCATTACAGGACAGAGGAGACCTACACACTGATATTCATGCTGAGCACTCAGTCTGCATAAAGATTTCACTTGATATCCAGGGACATGGCATGGATTTTTCATCAACTTCTTGGAAAAAAGATTATCAAACATGAGGCAGAGTTAGAAGGAATGCCTTTATAAGTAATCGGGTCTGGGTAAAAAGAGGATTTCACTTGTTTAGTTTAGTTTTCTACATTAATATTCAAACTAAAAGTATTTTTGCACCTGCTGCAAACTTTGAGGGTTGTCATTTCACACTGATAAAATTTAGTCAGGTATCTACAGCAATGATGACACTAATTTCTAATTCAGGTTTCTCTTCAGCACTGTAGCCAGGCTAACAGAGAATCACAGCTCTACTGAACCATCTATTCCTTTAGGTCTAAGTAACAATGACTTCATGAGCTTCTTTAATGATAAGATTATAACTATTAGAGACAAAATCCATCACCTCTTGCCCTCACCAGGCATTGATCTGCATTCTGATACAGCAAGTTTGGAAACAGCTGTAAAACCTGATATGTATTTAGACTGTTTTTCTCCCATCGACCTTCATCAAATAACTTCATCATTTCTGCAGCTAAGCCGTCATCCTGTCTCTTAGACCCCATCCCAACCAGGCTGCTCAAGGATGTTTTACCTCTAGTTAGTCATTCGTCATTGGATACGATTAATCTGTCTTTATTATCAGGATATGTAGCACAGTCATTTAAGGTAGCTGTAATTAAACCTCTTCTTAAAAAGCCCACTCTAGACCCAGAGGTCTTAGCCAACTACAGACCCTTCCCTTTCTGTCTAAGATACTTGAGAAAGCTGTAGCTAATCAACTGTGTGACTTTCTCCATAACAATAGTCTATTTGAGGATTTTCAGTCAGGATTTAGAGTGCACCATAGCACAGAGACCGCATTAGACAAAGTTACAAATGACCTCCTAATGGCATCAGACAAAGGACTCATCTTTGTACTTGTCCTGTTAGATCTTAGTGCTGCATTTGACACCATTGTCCATCAGATTCTTTTACAGAGACTGGAAGGTCAAATTGGCATCAAAGGAACCGCCCTAAGCTGGTTTAAATCGTATTTTTTAGATCGATCTCAGTTTGTTCACGTCAATGATGAATCCTACATGCATACCAAAGTTTGTCATGGAGTCCCACAAGGTTCTGTACTTGGACCACTTCTATTTAGTTTATATATGCTTCCTTTAGGGAAGGAATCACTCTATCAATTTTCATTGTTATGCTGACGACACCCAATTATATTTATTGATCAAGCCTGATGCAACCAATCAGTTAACTAAACTCCAAGCATGCCTTAAGGATATAAAAAATTGGATGACCCACAATTTTTTTATGTTAAATTCAGACAAAATTGAAGTTCATGTAATTGGACCCAAACACCTCAGAAACCCCCCTTCTAGAGACTTAGTTACTTTAGATAAGACCACCCTGGCCTCCAGCTCCACTGTAAAGAATTTTGAAATTGTTTTTGATCAGGATTTGTCCTTTAACGTCCACATAAAACAAATTTCAGGACTGCATTCTTCCACTTACGTAACATCGCTAAAATCAGACACATTGTCTCTCAAGCAAATGCAGAAAAACTAGTCCACGCATTTGTTACTTCAAGGCTGGACTAAAATTGATTTGATTTAATTTCCTATGGGAAACATAAACGCTTCATTGCCTTTTTTAAATGTATTTTCACCACTGGTTTGAGACATTTCAGTTCAAACACTGAAATATTTGTCCTCTCGATATTTTCAGAGTTATCTAGCTAACTTCAGGTTTAAACCTTGGGCTTCATTTATGGGGGTACACCGCGATGGCAACTTATCTCAAGCATACCTGCTTTGGAGCAGGTGAGGTGTGTACCATTACATTTTTTAAACATCATTTATCCTAAAAAATTACACGATCATTCAAAGAAGATCCATTAAAGCAGTTTCATCCACTACAAACACTACTTTGCAGTACTAGTATCGGATAGCTGTTATGAGTTTGCCCATACCTGTTCCTATTAAATAAACCATAAATAATAATGACAAAGAATAAAGATCTCCACCCTGTGTGTCATTGAAGCCTATTGGAAAAACCCTTACATCCTGTCAGCTAGGGTGCCCCCTGGGCAGAGCTACGTCACACATCTCAGTATTCACAGGTGCATTTCTCTCAGGTTTGGACTGGAGCTGCTCACTGTATGGAATGTGATTCAGTATTCTCCTGATGCTGGAGAATCATCAGATTTTGATTTGTACAGATAACAAAACAGCACCAGCGTACAAAAATTGTCAAGGGAGAGTATTCAGCCACAGCGTCGGTTGCACACGTGGCGAATTGAACACAGCGGCCTCTCAGCCCGTAGAGAGCTCTTTTCTCTCCTGCTCCGCTTTATGTTAGACTGTTAGGGTACGTAACCATCATCCCTGCTGTGCACAGCAGTAGGCCTTTGTCTTTTTTCCCCAAAGTGTCATTCCCTCCTGGTTGAGAATAGGTTTCTTAGTGTTTTACCACCTGTACATGCTGATGGATTATGATTGACTGTGATGCACTGATGCATTAGTATTAGTAGTATTATATAATTTGAAGAACTCAGCTGGGTATGGACCACATCCTGCTTTGCCCTTTTCCCACTAGTTATTAGAGGGCAAAGTCGACATGAAAGATAACTTTACTGTATGTAATGTACTGTAACTCTAGATTCCATGAGTTTAGCTACAGCCTTCTAATTTGTGGGCCCCACGAGTTCCCTCAACTTGCTATAGAAAAGCTGGTTGGGCCGATTGATTAGTACCAATTTAAACACATATGACAGAGGTGGGGTTCTAATAATACATGGACATAGTGCCCAAGCATGAAAAAAGATAGAGCAGATAATATTAACCTTAGAAGGCTATGCTTACTTACTATAAGGAACACATAGATGTGACTGATCATACTTAAACATTGTTGGTTTTAATAGTTTAGTTTCTTAAATGGAAGCTCCCATTAGGATAATGAATCTCCAGATGCATGGTCAAACATTTGAATTTATTCTCAAGATCTGAACCCTGTAAATACTCTGAAGTAAAATGGGCTGTTTGCAGTACACATGTGCTGCTGCATCTACAGGAATCAAGTGACATTATCAAGACATCATGGATCTGCGACAGTTCCAGCACTTTGTTGAATCCATTCAGCTAGTGATATCAATAGCTAAATACAGTAAAGCTTGTACGCTGATCATATACAAATTATGTTGTGGTGGAAAAAAGATGTAATTGGTAAATGGACTGTACTTATATAGCGCCTTTCTAGTCTTCCGACCACTCAAAGCGCTCTACACTACATATCACATTCACCCCATTCACACACTGATGGCATTGGCTACCGTGCAAGGTGCCAACTGCTCATCAGTTTAAGGATCTAACCATTCATACATCGATGGCACAGCCTTCGGGAGCAACTTGGGGTTCAGTATCTTGCCCAAGGACACTTGGGCATGCAGACCGCAGGAGCCGGGGATCGAACCGCCGATCATCTGATTAGTGGACGACCCGCTCTGCCTGTGAGCCACAGCCGCGCCAACATGTTTCAACACAGTCATGATATATTTTTTTGTAAAAGCCCCATACTGCGATCTCTAGTCCCCCAAGATAAAATTTGGCAGGCCTTTATTGACACCACAAATGCCGGTTTCTGTGCCTGTACATTATCAAGGGTTCCCACAGTTTTAACCAGCAAAAGGGAGGTGGGGGTTGATCATGGCCAAAATAAAAGTCAAATGTTTGGATATTATAACATCCAATGTCCGCATAGGCAAACACGATCATATGTTTATCAGTTTTGACCTTCAAAAACTGTATATAGCGATTGTAGGTACTGTTTTTGCCTGGCTGTTCTCATGTTGATAGTTTGCACCGACCGCTGGACATGGCAGATGACCCACGTGGGTCCTTATAGCCACATGGAGAAAAACTATAAATTGTTATGAAGGAACTTTAAACCTTTTTGTCTTTTTAACCATGTTAGATAGTTTGTTGCAACAAGAATGTTGCTTGCTCAAACACTTGCAAATCAAGTAGCTGAGTCAGTGATGGCAGACTGATGACTTCACATGGCCTCCTTTAGCTCAAATTCTGTATTTGTTGTGTTTGTGAGATGCAGCAATGAGAAAATATGCAAATATTTTGATGACATGATAAGAGTACATAACGCGTGTAGCCAGTGGGCTTGCTGGCTACACGTGTTATGTACTCTGATGCCTCCAAGTTCCCACCAATGCACATGAACTAGACAGACTAAAGTGTTACTGACTGTCTTGAAAGAAGTGGATAATAAGTACCATCACTGTGCTGCCATTTGGTCTGGCTTAATTTGACCTTAAATCCTTTACCTAAGGCCCAGAGCTGAGTGTTGTCAGCATCCATTAATCCAGTCTACGCTTGTGATTTATCCCATGGCTGTCCCCAAGATCCTGTTAGCTTTTAGGGTGAGCCAATCACTGTCAAATCCAATTTGGACAATACTGTGTGGTGACAACACTGAAAGAGACTTTAGGGTTCCCAACTGTGCAAAGAAACACAATTAAAATCATGGATAAGTATCTTGGA
The DNA here is from genome assembly GCA_004119915.2 of Collichthys lucidus. NCBI lineage: Eukaryota > Metazoa > Chordata > Actinopteri > Sciaenidae > Collichthys > Collichthys lucidus. The sequence continues at coordinate 5,235,936 of CM014083.1, forward strand.
GAGATGGTCTTTAACCTACAAAAAGTCTTTTGTACACTCTACGTCTTAGAGCAGAGAAAAAACTGAAGGACAAGCTTTGAGTTCAGTCCAAGTTCAATATCATCATTTCCTTAGTTTGTGCTCCACTGCCTCCTAAGAGGAGTCTTACACTCTGACTAATTTAGTATGCATCAATGCTCCTAGATCTGCTGTTCGTAATGTTAGATATATTCATATTCATATGAATGGGCACACAAAAGGACATTCATTGAAAAGGTCTATGGAGACCCCCAAAGAGTAAATCATCTAGCGTTTATGGAACTCTGGGAGTATAGAAAAATCTCCCAGCTGAACACAAACCTTTTTAGTATGCTATTGTTATGGAAATATTCAAATCTGTTGCTTTCAGGAATATGTCCAAAGCTCCCAGCAGGAAAAGCTGAAAACAACACTGTTGGCGTGCATGATTTTCTGCTGTGAGTATATTCAACTTCATGCTACAGTGGTTTCACCTGATCTGAATGCTTTACCTGTGGTGATTGCTCACAGTGGGGCAAAATAGTTTCTGTATGAGTTGAGAGGAGGACAGGAATACTCAATCATAACAAGTGCTGAGTCACTTTATAAACCATCACACTACATTACCTATATACTATGATTTCTGTGCCATGTTTTACTACGTTTTTTTTGTCAAATAAGTTAATAGCTTCCAGCTGTTATTGAGTGCCATTTAGAGTGCCCTGTTAAAGATTAGCTAACAGTATGCATGTTTTAAATGTACTATTAGGAAACTTAAACCTGTCTATCATCAAATTATTAAATGTGTTCTTGCGTTCTTGGCATCTGCGATTGGAAGAAATGGTTTCTGCACAATACAGTGCAAATGGTCAAAACATTTGAGAACATCAGTGATAATCACTATCGAAAAATGTAAAAGACTTATGTCCTCTTGAACTGAAAGGCTAACATAACATTCATTTCTTGTGTATGTTCACAAGATCTGAACTTCTCTTCCAACAGCAAATATTCGATTCTGAGGGGCGAATTCACAAAGAATGAATTGCAAACACTGATCGCACCATGAACTGAGCATCACTTTGAACCGCTATGTGCCCTGTCTTATAGGGTCTGACTCACAAAAGATAGTGCACTAATGCTCAGTGTAAGCTCAAAGCACCTTTCTCTTGTTTTCTGATTGTAATTATCGGTGTGGCAAAGTATACATGGTGGCTTTGTGCCGAGAACACAATGGGCAGGACAAAGGCAGAAGCAGGGAGAACAAAATTAACTGGCAACCTAGGCTGTATGGACTGTGCTAGACCGTGTATGGTGAGCAGTGGTGTCCATAATGTAAACCCCTGGTTATTAAATGTTCATCATTAACTCTGTGCTCTTTTTCATGCATTTTTGCACTTACTTTTTGCACACTTACTGCATTAGGTTTCAAGTCATTATCCAGCTTTATTGCCTCATGATGAATATCAGGTATTGTATTATCTCTGTGCCATCAGTGGGCATGTGATATACAGTGATGAGTTATTACTTCAACTGGCTACAATCACTATCCCGATCACTGAAAAGTCTGTTCATTACACCGCTTCAGTTACCACCAACTCTCTTAAGACACTAATATTTTCTTTACTCCGTGTGGTTATTAGTGCTGGTGTTTTTTTTATTCCATCCTCCTCTCTGATGAGATGCCTGCCCAGTCACGGCAGTCTGCAGTCTCTGGAGAAGGGTTTAGCAAAAGCTCGATAACAGCCTTTTTTATTCATTTATTCCATAATATCTGTACATGTTGAACAAGTCTTTGAAAGTGATGGGGAGAAAATGATAGATCTGTCCAGTTTGCCTTGCATTCAGCCTAATACGCCAAGTGAAGTGATGTTTCTTGAAGTTGGATATCTATAATTTAAACCCAATATTCAAACTGAAATGAATTGCACCACCTTTTGTGCGCCTCTCTGCATATTTTATTATTTCCCGCCTAGTTGATGAATGCAAAGAAAATAAAAAGCATCCTCACCTTCTGTGACCTCACTAGCAGGAGCTGAGAACAACAAGGTACTCATACAAGGAAAAAAGACAACAAACCGTTGGACACTGCAGGAAGCAGAAAGATAATGAAGCATTACATCTCTATGTTCGCCTCTGGAGAGCCAGATGTCGTTTTTTTTTTTTGTGTTTTTTTTGTTTGTCCTTTTTAGTAACAAGCTTAATTGTAAATTTTGTTCAAACGCAAACATCATTGCATCTCATTGCATTCTCTGTTGCAGACAACAGAGAACAAGCACACACATAGACATGCACGAGGAAATAGACACCTTCATTCAAATTCAAATTAAAGGTGTCTATTTATTTCTTGCATGTCTGTGTACATATAAATCCATCAGGAGTCATCTATCTCTTTAACTGGTCACAGTAGTCAACTGTAGGTTAAGTCTGTCTGAATTCCAGGTCTGTGTTTCACTTTTTACTGGAGCTGATGAAAGTCAATAAAATATTATTCTGCAAAGAGCCACTTTAGTTATTTAGTAGTGCACTTCCATGAAGGGGAACTTCAGAAGGCAGACACAATGATGGTCAGAATTTCTGCAAGAACTGATTGAGGATAAAACACCCAAACTTTTAGTCACTAGATATAAATATAAATATATATATAGAAATATTGCTTTTAATCTTTCACATACACCAAGGTGGAATAATCAAACCATAAATATTCCAGTTCGCATTAAATATATTTAAAAAAAAAGATTTTTGTGTGTTTTTTAGACCATAAAATAGAGGTGCATCGTGACAAAAAACTTAGCAAATTAAGGGTTAAAAAAAAAGAATAAAAAAAAATATATATTAATATTTATATATGTATTAGGACTGATGCTGGTTTAAAAAAAAAATAATTCTAAGATTTTTATAGCTAACCCTATCTTGAAATACATGTAAGGACCCTGAATACCCCATGCTGTACTACTTTGGAATAGCTTACTTAGCATACTTAAAACATGCAAATTTCCAAACCACGTTTGAAGAAAATGTTCTGATCAAATATTGCAACAATAACCACGATGTAGACAAACATTGATTCTTATTCATATTTGAATAGATTATTTAACAAATAACAGCTTTGCACACTTCTGACATCTGGTCGTCACCCGGAATGGTCGGAATGGTGAATAAGAAATGGAGGTTGCACAATGTACAAACCAGATGGGATGACGTGTCCCTGCAGAATGCTGTGGTAGCTATGTTGGTGCATTGAATTTTGATTAAATGGCATGTAGAAACCCTCCTCTCACATTTTATGCATCTCAAAAAGACATGACGGGATGAACCAAAAATCCCAAATTTGACTCATCAGACCAACATCGAGATTTCCACTGGTCTAATGTTCATTCTTTGTGGTTCTTAGCCCAGCAGTTCTCTTCTTCTTGTTGGTCTCTCTCAGTTTGGGCTTCTTTGTGAATCAGGCCTTCTGTTGAATTCAGATATGAGATAAATAATCTGGCTTTAGATGCAAGATGTATTTGAAGTTTTCCTGAAAACTGAAAGTGAAGATATGCTGGGGTAAGCAGCTGAATTTAAAATGATGGGTTTTCTGATCAATCACTAGATTTATCTGAAGAGGTGAAGGAAAGCGTTTTCAGTTTGGAAATGAGCTGAGACAGCAGGTGCTAAGCTTTTCATGGTGATACTTCAATAATTCATCTCAAGTCCAGGCTATTTGAACTTTTTTTTCAACAAAAGACTGTTGAAGTGGGTATCAACCATTTCTCACTGACACCTGACACATGACATTGGACATGATTAATAATGTATTACCAATCTATCACACATCAATTTACACCCCGATGTGCAATGCAGTATAATCACTGTTACGGCACTTTTAATCAAGATTAATTAACAGTGAGCTAATTTGTAATTCTCTGCAGCATACCCAGAGGATTGAGAATGTTAATAAGCTCAGAGATAAATGGATTCCCATGCCCTCTGTTGTATACCAGATGAATTTGCACATGGTATATGATTGTAACTATTGTTGTACATCTGTTAACCTCCAACCTCTTTACAGCTGACTTTCCAGAGGCCTGTCAGATGAAGGTAAGTATATCAAGTAGATAATTCAACAACGTATTGTGACTCAAGCAGAGGCGGCTGGCCAATAAAACATTAAAAATAACAATAATAATATTAAATCATTCATATTTTCAATATCTGTGTGTTTAAATAATGTTATACATCTATTAATATTTATTATTTATTTTAAGTCAAACCCAGGCCAGCTACGGCTAAGGTCAGGGCTGCTACATACAAGCGCTATTCAACAAGACAATAGAGTATGTAACGGTAAGACCCAACCCCAGGAGAACCCTACCACCTGATCTCACCGCTATCACCTCCGTACAGGGGGCACAGGTGTAAATGTCAACAGCCTTTCTAACATGTTATACATTATTATGTATATGTGTATACGTCAATTGTGTTTGTTTTTGTATGAAAGAATGTTTCATTTCTTTTTAAATATTGGTATTAAATAATTACTTATTATTTCACTGAGCACTGGTATCCTGCAGGTTGCCTTAAACTGTCTTGGGATGGAATGGTTCCTGAAACTGACTGAATATTGCACAGCCCCACCTAGAATATTTTTCACCAGCCTGGACTCAAGACAGCTTCAAGTGGTGTTTTAGTTTATTCCAATGTAATCTAAAGTGACTCATTTGGAAAAACACACATGCTCCTATTGTCACACTATATCATTGATATTATCACATTAAAGCCACATTGTATTACTTTATGGGGAGAGGAGCCGGTGGCATGCCAGAGGTAAGTTATGTATTCATAAGTTGGAAAAATACCAATTTCTACATAGTTAAGTTTAAAAAATTTAGAGGTAAGAACACTTTGAATTCTGGCAGATGTTGCTGGAATTGTTGAGAGATTTAATATAGTTTCATATCTTAACGCATGACTCATGCAGAAGGCAGATATTTATTAGCATGATTAATGGTTTAAATGGTGACAATTGCATTATGGTATTGCAGGTTTAGTAGCAGGGTGACATTTAGTCAGCTAATGTGAGGTTACCAGCTGCATGCTCAGGCTCATCATTTCTACCAGACAATTACAGACACGTACATTCAAAACATTTCAAGCTCCAGACAGCATGTGTTGTTTGAGACAAACGTAGCAGCTAACAGAATTAAGACATCATTGGCAAAAGCAAAATAAATAAATGACACCAAAACAAGGGTTGACAGGTCTGCCAAAAAAGGATTTTATGGTTCCATGGTCTCACTCTGGGGTCCTATAAAACAGCAGTTGAAAGGGTAGTTTATGTAAAGTATCTGAAATGACTAATTATCACTAATAATTATTATTTTATCTTTTTATTTCATGTTAACAATCACTCTCGTCTAAATTTTGAACTCTAGAGACTCACTTGGTTCTTCCAGACACTCGAAACAATCCAACATCTCTCTGGATCAAGCCAGAGCTGACAGTGATGTGCTGTTTCACTTCACAATGTCCTGAAGATTTTTATCGCACGTCAGCCAATAGCAGTAATCTAATACCGGCCTGTGTATTGATGTTTAGAAAGCTGTTTTGTGTTGGTCATTTTGAACCACTCAAGTAATGTCTGCTGCAAATATGACTCTGCAGTTTTATGAGAATAAATACCAGTCATCACCACTGTAATGGACATTCACAGCATAAGAACTGTCATGGCTCTATATTTAAATGAAGATAATACCTCCTTAGTAAATCAAGTAAATCAAAAACACTTCATCACTTCTGGGTGATGTTACACAGTTACACACATTGCATTCAAGCTCAGTTATGATGGAACAGTTTTTTTTTATAATACCAGTCTACAACAGAGTGAAGTAGTGATCTTTATCCCCATGTTATGCTATGAAAATGTATTTAATATATTGCAAGGCCCTTCGGTGAACAGGGCTATGTATAAAAAATATTGTACAGATTAAAATCACTTAACCATTCTCAGTTAATCATTTTATCATTGTAAAATAGGGCCAGGCGTCAATGATTTTTTGAGCTTAATAATATGTCATTCTAATATTTCTCATATGTGAATCCAGATTTATGCATTATGTTAACTTTTGCCCATAAAGTCGGAATACAATATGTTGGCCTCTTTTCATGAATTGATTGTGACAATGTGATTCATTATTGATAGATAAAGTGCATCTTCTCCAGACTTTATTGATCAATCTCTTCTAAACGTATCACAGAGAAAACAAAACTATTCCAACAAACTGGAACAGGAGGAGGCCTATACCATCGAAACAGCCAGCAGCAGTGATGTGCAGAAAGAATGAGCAAAGCAGATCCAACAGCAGTGTTATGTGAGAGCACAGCCATGCTATCTTCAGTCCAGAGTGAAACTGACGACAGCACGATGGATTGTGCTTGGTACAGACGTTCATGGTCCCTACAGGATGAATTATGACCTTAGTGATCCCCCGAGTTTAAAACTAGCACTGCCGACAGGTCCATGGTACATTTACTCACCCGGCTCATGACAGCCAGTCATTGATTTATTCATTTTTAACATGGATGGCCCAATGGGAGCACAATTATAAAAAAATATTAGAGGAATACTACAGGCAGAGGTGTGTCTCTATAATCCTTTCACTCTTTCATGACTGCATGTTGCTGTTCATAACTTTGGACATAAATAAAGGTGACACTACTCTATATGGGCTACAGTAGAGCATAGTATTGAGTATTTGACATATAAAGTTTAGAGAATATTATAGGTGCAAGACAAAAGTCAAGTCCATTTGACACTTCAACGCCACAGACTTCCTGATGTTTTAGAACCATGGTCGGGACCATAGAGTTAGCAAGAAGGATGAATTTTGGTATTTTTGCAGCTGTTGTTGGGACACCGTTCTAACTGGATCTTTGTTAACGTGAATTGGTGTGGTTACATACGCTATGTTAACTGTTAAACCTAATGCCTGGCTCCGACTGAGCATGTCCTTGTCAAGTCATGGCCATGAGACTGTTTTGGTCCATTTTCCATGCGGCATCACAATAAATTATGCAATGTAGTTAAATTGCTTCCCTTTTGGTTGTTTTTGTGATCGGAAATTGGCACAGGTTGTTTTATTTTGAGATTGATTAGATTTGTGTGTCTCACTTTTGGTCAACTTGATCTGCAGCTGGTTGTGCATCTACAAAAATAGAACAGCTGCGTATTAGCCGCAGGGCAGAGTGAAGAGACGCTTCTGAAACACTTCTATACAAAAACCCCACCAGACGCAGTGCGCTGCATTATAGAACAGCTGCAACGCACCCGGAACCTATCAGAGCCATGCCCGATGGGATCCAGCTGTAAGAAGTGCATACTAAATCTAACTTTAGTAGAGTATGTGAACATGCAAATATTAGCATGCTATATTTTACAATAACAAGCTGCAAGTTTGAATTTTACACAAACTGCAAAACTACCATTCATTCAGCAGTTTATCTTTCCTTTTGAACACAAGGTATCCCAAAACCTCTTTTCCGACAAGCTGAAATTGATGATGATCATAGCTGACATGTTCTTAAGGTGATTGTCAACATGCTGTCATACAGATTTTTCAATTATCTTGTCTGCATCCTCATCAAACTGCTGCCAGACATGGGCTCACTTCACCTGCCGATGTTCATGACAGTGCTTTTTGCATCTCGCCCCCTTAACCCTGGGGGTATCTTATTTTGAAATTATCCTCAGCTTGCGTGGGTTCTTCCCCCCTATAAAACACAGGACACCACAAGTACCCAGCTCACCTCTGCATTTCATACAGTGCAGAAACTGACTGTAGTAGTTGTCTGTCATGCCTGTAAATTACATGTCAGATTTAGGATTGGGTGGTTTGTGTAACTTTGTGTTGCTCTGTCAAACCTTGAATGTACACACAAACATTGGGGCTGCTTGGCTGACAGTCACAGCTAGTTAGAAGTCAGTGCAGGCTGCAGGTATCTCACTCCATTACATGCATAAGGACATCGTCAATACACATTCCACTCCATTGCATCCAAACTAAAATTAGTGTGCATCAGCTCAGGGACAGTAAGAGCTCTACTTGAGAAAGTGATGAAGGAGCCCTTCTCGCTCCTAATAGCTGACATGATCATTTCGCTGTTGGAGCCAGTGTTGTCAGGTTTGTGCTTCCTGTGAGCCGCAGGCTTTGATGCTGAACAATGTTTCCCCCCCATCCCCTCTGCCTAGGCTTTAAGAATTCACCTCAAGACCTCAAGACTTGTCTGTGAACTTGAATTTGGGCCTTGAGTCTGGGCCATCAAATTTTGGATGTTGGGTCATGTGATTTTCTGAACAGCTCTAATGTTCACATACCTTGCCTACCAACAAATTATAAAGTCAAATCAATCACAAGTTCTGAATCAATTACAATTGACTCAGAACTCTTCTGTTTAAGTGCTGCTGAAGAACAGAGACCAGAACACATTAAACCTATTTTAAAGTCCTTACGTTGGTTACCCGTCGGATTCCGATTGATTTTACGATTGACCAGGACGGCCACTCAGGAGTTGTTCTGTGGCGCAGAACAAAAACCAAGAGGCAGATGTTCCAAGAAACAGTCTGCCTGAGGATCTGAGAGCAGCTCAAAGAGCTAATATCTTTAAAAAAAAACAGAAGCCAGGAGGTTTTAGTCCAGCTTTTTATTAGAAGATATCATGGACATGATTTGTTTTTGTTTTTTAATCTGTCTCTATCTTTAAAGTGTGAGTTTGATGACATGGGCACATTAAGGTACACATTATTATCAAGCACTCCGTGCACTTCAAGTATCAAGTATTTGAATTACCCACAGCAGAAAAAAAAATACTTACCATATTTATTCCAAAAGCTTCATGATTTACACTTTGGCATTTCAACAATTCCATCACAGTGCATTTAGTAAATCATAAGTGAACTATTTTCATCCTGTCCTGTCCACATTTCTGGAAAATAATATTGTTTCATCCAGCTGTTAAAGAGAGAAAATACCTCAGAGTCCTAAGAAAATTCTACGTTAATATGGTGAGAATCAAGTAAGCCAAGATGAGTCCATGCTATTAGCCAAGTCACTGTTCAGGACAAACAGGTCACAAGTCAAGCTTCTGTCATCATGGCAAGTTACTACAGCTAGTTACTTTTCCTATAAACATAAAGCTACCTGCAGTGCAACATACAGGTGCCATATTTTTTTACACAAAACAAAACTTGGTCAAAACCTCCATAAAGGTTTAAGGTTCTATAAAGCGTAAACTTGACCTCATCATCATATTCAAAGAACAATAATAATAATAATAATAATAATATAGGACAATAAAAAAGCACAGTCTAGGTCTTCACAACAGTGACACTGTTGATTGTAATGTAATTTAAATTAACGTCTAAGTCTAGGTTGAAGTCTAAGTCAAGGCTCAAGCCAAGGATATGGAAGTTAAGTCAAGCAGCTGAATGTAAGGTAGTTTCCATCTTCCAACCTCCTGTGACAATGATGACAATGATTCCTGGAATGTGACTGGATGGTTGAATTTCAGATCAGTTGGGGGGTGACAACAAAAATAAGGTTATAATGAGTTTCTGGGTGGGTAACGGTATGAGTAATTCATTACACTACGCATTACTGAGGTAAGTAAGTAATAATATTATTGCTATAGTATTACAGCAATGCATGGTGGTGGTAAGTTTAATCCGGCTAATACAGTGCATGCATACTGAACAATGGGCAGAAGTGGTAACAGTTCATCTGTGTGTTTCCAGGAAGGAAAATGTTGGTTCAAGTCATTACCTTATGCAAATGTATTCATAAATGTACAATGTGGTATTTATATGTTAATGTGTAATTGTTTCTTTGTGTCTATAACATAATATATTCAAGAGCAGTTTGGCCTCCATCAGAGGAGGAGAACAGGAGCACCGAGAGGAGGGGAAGGTGAGAGAGGGCACACAGGACCATGTGTGACCACCACCGCTAATGATGCAAATCAAGGTAAGCCCCTTTGTGTTTGCTCGTTGTTATTTGAAATGTTGCTGTATAGTTTGTTGTTAGCTTGTTTGGCCCAGCAACAGTGACCACCTATTGAAAATAAATTACATTTCTTTTTTGTTGGCAATGCACGTGACTTATAGAATATTATAAGAATATTTCGTCGAAACATCGTAAAACATTGTAAAATCTTACACACAGGTCTCTTACAACAGAAAAGCTCCAATTGAATCAACCTTGACAACTACTTTTAACTATTAATGTGTGCCACAGGCGTAAATAAATATTAGGCGCTTGGCAGTGCAGTCAGTGTGAGCAGAGAAAAGGCCTTTGTGGGCAAGCTCCAGCCTGAGCTCTCTGTTTGCCCAAACAATAGTAGGAGGACTTTTTAATTTTTTTAACCGGGCTACAAGCTTGTCGTGTGTTGATTAGTATTAGAGGCCTACTATAACTAGAACGGGGGTGTATTTGTGATCTCAAGTGGGTTGACAGTGTGCCTGTTCAGTTGTGTCTGTGACCCGCAGGATGTTCAACTTGGCATAGCAGACAGCATGGAAGGAAAAGACGGAATGGATCTAGCCTGTGTGCTGCACTTAACTTGTCGTGTTTTCACTGTTTCTGTTTTTTTTCCTTGTTCCAGTCAGTTTTAAAATATTCTCATGGCCACTGTGAGGCAGAGTGCTTCTTTTTTTCAATTCATGCATGAACCATCGGATCAATATAACCAAGGAGACATCCAGATCTGTCATTTGGAGAATAAATAAGCCTTGTATTTTATTAACGTGTTGGTTTCTTTGTGTGCGTTTTTTGATCAATAAATATCAGCAGGTATGACTCGGATGAAAATACAGCATTTGATTTCATTCTCTCGTAACATCGACTGTTTTCATGTTTGATTTGCTTTTTCCCCTTCAGGTGATGAATTGACTCATTTTAACCTGACACATCACTGACAGGTCAGGTAGTCAGAAATGAACATTTGTGTGGATTACAGTCAACTCTGCTGCTCAATGGCAGGAAATTCTGCAGGTATTGGAGTTTATTGAATGGGACCATGTACCGTATTAAACATAAACGATTACATTTGATGTACTTCAGAGGTGTTGGCTTTTGTTTTGAGCCAGGTGACATGACTGTAGTTAGCATATAGTTATATGAACAACATCTGGTGAAAGTGTTACCTTGTGCCAAACCTTTTTTCAGATGGAACCAGCGTGAGTGGGTATTTGGAAGAGTTGTTCATTGTTCCTGGTCCTTAATCTTGACAGTTAAATGCAATGTCAAGTGTTTTGCCGGTGCAAGCTTTCCCACACTTGAAAGGTAAGGGCCTCACTCTCTTTTTAAAAAAAACAGACGCAGGACTTCACTCAATGCACTTAAGCTTCTTTTAATTCGTTCTTGGCACAGCTTGGCACAGGTGAAAAACCTTTGATGAATTGAAAAAAATTAGACATATTATTAACAGCACATACTGCTAAATATCACATATCACACTTGTCACTTTAACTTTCAGAAATGTTAATGAAAAAAGTATTTTATCAGTAGCTTCAAATGAAATTATGTTAAATTCGGGCTCATTAATTTTTCCAGTTTCAGATTTTTTAATTAAATTAAATGTTTTAAACTGCACATTTAACAGGTTTTACAGCACACTGTGTCACAGTTTTACTGATATTTTTATATAATATATAATTATTTAACCAAATAATTAACAAATAATCTATTATCACACCCCTTTTAACTGAAATATTTTAACAGTGCATCTCCATGAATAACATCTCTACACGCTCGCTCATATCTAGGTCACAGATCGCAGATCAGTGAAGCAAACTTTATGCAGATAAATAAACAGCAAAACAAAGAAAGAGTCCGGGCTTAAACATTGCTTACCGGCAGTCCTTTTAGAGTTTTTTAGACCTTTTTCCTTGCCCGTTTCCATGAAGCATCCGCCAACACTCAGCGTGCATGCACAAAGACTTCCTACCCCGCTCCCCCACTCAGCTCTAAATACGCACAGCTATCTCCCTCTACTGGTTGAAATCCTGCTACTGTAATTGAATTTTGCGATTGGCCAAGCTGGAGGCAGATGGCATATATGTTGGCAGCTATCGTCACCAACTACCCGCCCCCTCTCATAAAACCAACAGACATACACATATTTTTTTAAGACTTGCTACCTAAGCTAATGTTAAAATATATATATATATATATATATATATATATATATATATATATATATATATATAATAATTAATCATTTTAATTAGACTCTAAGATCATGATGCAACTAGTGCAGCAGCATCTGTTCAGTCCAGTGGTCACCTCACAGCAAGAAGGTTCTCCCTGGGTACTCCTCTCACAATCTAAAATGTATGCAAAATCCCCACATTTTACATGGACCATACTGTTACACATATTGATACCAGAAAACATTGCTTTTTTTAATATATATTCCATTTTAGTTAACCGTCAGTGTCAAAATATGTCTCTATGTGAGCATTTTGATAAAAGTTTGGAACCATCTGTCAACAAACATGAGATGAGGATATATGAGGAATGAAGACATGTTTTATTGTATTTCTTTTTAAGACGGACAGAAAAGAAAGAAAGAGAACCTGTGACGTTAGCAACAACTTTAATTCTTCTATTTTTTTTTCCGCTTTTCTCTCTGTGACTCCATTCTGTCTCTCCCAATCCGCCCATATAGTCAGCCATCAGCCCACAGGGAAATTATGGGATGTCAACCGAGTTCTAGGAAGGATGAGGGAGAGGGGGGAAAAGGAATGGGGGTGCACCAAGAAAAGAAAATAAGACAGGCAGTGGCTCAAATAAAAAGTCATCTATCTTCTATCACCATATCTTCAATTTCATATTTGTGTTTGTTCCTTATGGAGACAGAATATGGTGTGATATTAACAGAAAGATGACAGAGAAAGAGACAGATGTAGCCTCCAATATATATATATATATATATATATATTTGATGGACTGATGTTTGTCAGGATCTTTATTTTCTTGCTATGCTTTGTTGTACACGTTAATAAGATCTAATGCCTTATAGATGTATTACACTAAGTTAACGATGATAACCACATTGTCAAAGTTGTAGCCTTTCCGTTGACGTGACAGCTTTTCAGACACAAGCTGAGTTGGTAGGTTGCTACCTGTAGGTCCGACTTCATCAGTATGACTTGTCAAACATTGCACGAGTGTTGCATCATAGCAGCCTCTGCCATCAGTGTGTGACTGGATGAACGTGACATTTAGTGTCCAGCGCTGTAGTGGTCAGACGACTTGAAGTGCAAGTCCATTTACTAAAAGTGTTACATTTACAGTACAAACTCAAAAGAAATACAAAAATATGAATGCATAAACTTCTCATTTCCCTTTCTTGGTTCTTTTTCGTGAAAGACGTGCAAAGAGGTCATGTGAGACTGGATCATCATCCCAAGATTGTGTCACTTTCCCTCCTAACTTATATTCCTCCACCCCACAGAAGATTCATTTCCTCATGCAGCTGTGAAATTTATGACCACCGCTCATTTTCAGACACGATGAATACTGGATAGCAGACAGATCAGGCATGCACAGTGATTCAGTCCAAAAATGTCTTGTCAGTGTTCTTGTACAAGAGAAAATAATATACATTTTCATAAACACACCAAGACTAAAGGTCTGTTTTAAATTACTATGACAGTTACATAAAGCGGCAGATTGTGTGTGTGTGTATGTGTGTAACAGGTTCAGATGAAGTAACTAATGTTAGATTACAATCCAGCAGTGAGTAGTAATGGATCATCTCAAGCCTGAGGCAACAGATGTCAAGAAATACAAACACACATTGTTAGTGTTTGGCTGCTGTGTGTGTGTGTGTGTGTGTGTGTGTGTGTGTGTGTGTGTGTGTGTGTGTGTGTGTGTGTGTGTGTGTGTGTGTGTGTGTGTGTTGCATAACACAGGAGTGAGGACTTGGAAAAGATGTATAATTAAAGTTAAAGTCACGTGACTAGTCTGCTGAATGACAGATCCTAATTAGCTGCACAGAGCCACACACACACACACACACACACACACCCTGTGGCTACGTCTGTCTTCCAGCCCTTATCTCCTTGTTAAAACTGAGCTATATAATTCTGCTTATGAACTAAAGTAGTTTTTGTTGTTGTTTTTGGATTTTTCTTCTCCCTTCCTCGAGCTAAATACTGTTCTGTCGTTAAATTATTTGCAATTGTCTCCGTGCGGGTTTCTGTGATCACAAGCAGGCTAATCTGCATTTCTCTGCCAAACACACTGATAGCATGGTGAGCCGTAATCATTCACTTTCCTTCCTCTTTCCGTGCTCTCCTTCTCTTGCTCTTTCTGCGTCTGTGCAGGGGATCTAACAACTGCAAAACTATAAAGAGATGAATTTCTTATGAATTCAAAACACAAATGAAATTATATGGAATTATTGGGCAGATTTAAAAACATTTATTTCTTTTCATGTGCTGTGTGAACACAAACATGCACTAATCCCCATGAACCTCATTTTACAAGGGGTTTAGCAAGAACTAGATTATATTGTTAAAAAAATAAGGTTAGATACGAAATTTGAACCTTTAATTTAAAATGTCTTTTTACTGCTCCAGGCATTCTTATATTAGATGCATTTATGAAGCTTTGCTTTCATTATTGTTGTCAAAATTTGGAGCGTAAGAGACCACAAAAGACCCCTCCCTTCAGGATAGGAATGATTCATCACAAGATAAAGGAACACTCACTCAAGTAAACACAACTACAGCCAATTCTGTATTAATTTTCAATGACCCGTGCCTCTCAGGGGATAAATGGACCCAAAGCATGCCATAAAAATGCCCCCCAGAGAATATCATGGTCACCCGATCCCCTCACTGTAGGACTTCAATATTCAGGCCTGTAGCATTCTTTTCATGTTGGTCAGTGCACAGAATATGGTGAAGGATGACTCATCTGACCACGACTTGTACTTGAAGTGAACCTTGCTATAATGTCCGCTCTGTGTTCTTGCTGACAGTCTGATCAGGTCCCGCATTGAAATTCTCGGTCAGCTGAAAAGGAGTTGCCCTGATGTTTTTTCTCACATCACACTCATCAAATGTGCCCGCCAGCCTTTCCAGAACCGGGGTTATGGGAGGCCCACGGGTTGGATGGACCACACACCCTCCTTCCTGTACCGGAGGGAACATTTCCAGTTCTCCGGTCCCCTGTACCATTCCTACGCGGACGTAGGAATGGTACCAACAAGTGACTCAGACTCGGTTCTTATCTTTTTATTTTCTTAATTACAAAAGTACATTCTTTTCAACTTTCAACCTTTGAACGATTTCTTCTGGATGGTGGATTTAGTAATAAAAGCAGTCAAATGTAATCTAAAATAATCAATATAAGTATAAGAAAAAGTAACAAATTTAAATTAGAATAAAGAAAGGGGACACCATAATTCTTAATGTAACATTCCAAATATTTATTTATGATGCAGCGAGTGATGTGCTTTATCATGGATCACATCGCACAGCATACAGTACACACTGTAGTTGACACTGTAGTCGTGCACTTGTAGTTCTCCTCTTGAGGGTTTCTTAGTGGTTTTTGCCAGGCCATGTTGAAGGGAACGATGGGACGCTGACAATGTCCTACAATATGAAAATATGAAATATACAAAAAATATAAATATAAAGAAAATTAAAGTAACAGGCAGTGGCATGTACTTAGGGTTCTCCTCACTGGCACAACTTCAAGGATGCTGCCATACACCTGTGGATTTCTGCATTCAGGGTTTCTGCCATGCACCCAGCAGTCTGCAGGGGAGGGAACGCAGAAATGGGACTGGTGTTCTTCTCGGAATCGGCCTCTGAAAACATATGTTTCGTCATCCTAACATAATTATTGCCTTGAGTTTGATGATTTGATTGTTGTATTTGGCAATATGGGAAATTCTCCTTTATGGAGGAGAATAGTCCATGCAACAAAATGTCTACTTATTGTTCTGAATTATTAAGACCATGGAAGCAAAAGGTCCTGTGAATCATGTGATCTACTTTTCATATTAAAATCAACTCATTGTGTGGTTTCTTTCATTTAACATGTTACCAACCCAGCTCCCGTTTCTCAACACATACTAGAGATTT
The DNA here is from genome assembly GCA_004119915.2 of Collichthys lucidus. Taxonomy (NCBI): domain Eukaryota; kingdom Metazoa; phylum Chordata; class Actinopteri; family Sciaenidae; genus Collichthys; species Collichthys lucidus. The sequence goes on from CM014083.1 coordinate 5,252,071, forward strand.
ACAGTCTTTCTCCATCAATTCCAGTTTGCCACTTCAGTGAACATGATCTAGCTTAAGTGGTGTTGATCATTTCTCCACAGAGCTGGGCTCCAAGGAAAACATAAGGCGACCAAGTCGACCTGTCTTTGCAGCACTGGCACAGACAATAATACTGGGTGGGGAAATTGAAGTTTCTACTTTACAAACACCACACGGGTTGAGCTTTCACAGCTGATTGTTTTCAGTAAAAGGTTATTTTGCTTTTCTGTTTTCTGCCTTGCTAAACTCTAGTCATAAAACTCTCAACTTTTACAAAATGCCACTGGTATAATATTAATGTAAACTATAAAATTACATGCAGTTTGACCTACTCTTACAAGCAAGCTACATTTGAGCGCATCTGCTCATGTATAAATCATTGCACAGGCTGTTACCATTGTATCTTTTCGATCTCACCATCTCTTATTATTATATTATCCTTGTGCCCTCCACTGGCAGGAAGCTGCTTGCTTTACTCTTACAAGAATTATGTGTCTTCTTACCATGTCTCCAGTCAATTACATAACTTTTCTCTTTTAATCAGGCAATACCACAATATTTATGCCACATGCACTTTACTGCCTATTGCACTTCTGGTTAGATGCTAAACTGCATTTCGTTGCCCTGTACATGTACATGTGTAATGACAATAAAGTTGAATCTAATCTAATCTAATCAATCTACGCCTTTAAAAGCTTTCAAATCAGAACGAACCACTTCAAAAATCAATCTTAAAGTCATTTGACCAACCATATATTTACAAGTTAAGTTCGGAGAAATTCTCATATATATATATATATATATATATATATATATATATATATATATATATATATATATATATATATATATATATATATATATATATATATATATATATATATATAGAGAGAGAGAGAGAGAGAGAGAGAGAGAGAGAGAGAGAGAGAGAGAGAGGTCATGTAGTGTGTGTGTGTGTCATGAACCTGTCCCACACAGTGACTTCACCTGGCAACAGAAACCCGTCCTAACTGCCAAATTTCCACCGTCCTGCATCATCATGTTTCTTGCTGTGTTTTGCTTTGTAATCACATTAATGCACTGTCCACCACCTAATGCATTTTCAGCTGGCCTGGTGGGAATTCCCTCTAAGGATTTGCTGGCTGAATGTATTAATATTGTATCACACATTTTTTTCAGCAATAGCCACTACAGTTGTGCAGTTCACACAATGCAGAGAACATCACATTATGGGTGCAGTTTTATCATTACAAGCAAAGGCACTTCTATTTTAAATGGAAGCACAATGTGCTATACACATTAGATATAAGTAAACATAACTGAAACATACATTATGAGTTTGCATGTTCTCCCAATGTTTAGGTGTGTTCTCGCCAGGATCTCTGTCTTTCTCCCATAGTCCAAAGACATGCAGGTTAATTGGAGACTCTAAATTGCTGAATAGGTGTGAATGTGACCGTGAACAGTTGTTTGTCTCTGTCTGTGTCACCCCTGTGATAAACTGAGGAATTGTCCAGGGTGTACCCAGATCTTCCTTTTGTCGAATTAGCTTTGATTAGCTTCAGACCCCCTTCATTGCAGTCTTCTTTACACCTACCAGATGCCCTCAGACTTTCCCTCCTTTCCGTTACTCATCTTCACACCGCATTACATTTCCCTCATCTGCTCTACAATTTCCTGGCCTTCCCCCGCCCACCTCCTCACCTGCAGCTCATTCCCTAACCAGTCGCTTATTACATGAAGCAACCCAGATCCTTTGTTCTCAGTTGCAATGTGGTGCAAACAGAAACAAGCCCCTGTGCCAGCTCACATTCCAGCACCATTAAAAGATGTACCACAAGAATCAAGTCCATATTTTTGCTCATGTCTTGGGTCAAAACCAGAGCCGGATTTAAGAACCAAGCAAGAACCAAAACTTGAATCCACAGAAAAAGTCTCTGCTCCAAAACTGAATATAGCAAAATCATACGACAGAGAACAATGTAAAGAACCAGGAACAGCAAAGGTTTTGCTCCACCACAGAAAGTATTAAATTGTCATCCCGATTATTAACCCCAGTCTCTGAAACACTTCCACAGTGGAGCTCTATTGCTTGTGTATGTAAGTTGTAATGCATTGAGGGACACAAGCAGATTGTTTATGGCCCTTCACCAAAATTCCTGAACTATTGCTGATTCAGGCTGCTCAGGGACCAAGTCATGTGGTTTTAAAGCAACATTTAGCATAGTGCAATACCACTATGGTAAATTTGGACAGTTGTACACTTGTATTTATTAAGATTATAGTAGCTAAAACCTGGCTGTGTTACATCAAGCAGATGCAACAACACAAGACATAACAGCCAGCTAATATTACTAGTCCAACAGCAAGAAGCCCAGCTCGGCATCTGTCTCTCTTTAAATTTTAGCAAGCTCTCACCTACAACTCAAAGTCACTCTTCACCTCTGCCATTGTGTCCAAAGAGGCTGCTGGGACCAGTTACATTGCCCACTTTCACAGCTGTGATTCTAACACGACACGGTCTCCACTTACTCTCAGCAACCCCCATCCCAGGGACTGAACTTCCTCTTTATGGAGGTCCAAAAAGCCTGTGGTACAAACACTAACACTCATCTGGTGCTCTGAACTCACAGTCCAGATAACAAACTGAGGAAACAGAGAAATCAGAGTTATGAGTTGATGCGAGAAGACCAAAAAAAACATTTTCTCTTTAAAATATGATCCAGTTTAACCAAAATCTGTGTAATAGCTGGTGGTATGTGACTTATGTCTGGAACACAACATTTCATAGTGTAACAGAGTAGGGATGACAGAGGCGCCCTTCACCTAAATACAAGTCAATGTAGCATCAACATTTTAAATGTGTTATTTTATGATAGAGAAGTCACACAATGTAGCTTTAACACTGGAACATAATCCAAGCCATCATCTCCACAGTATGCCTCCTGGGCTCACCCAGTGAGGACGCTCTGAAGCACTCTGTCTAAATCTGGCCAATCTGTTGAAGACACACAAAAGAGTGAAAAACGTATCAGGGTCACAGGTCTGAAGGCTAAAAGCTCACCTTTATGTAACACCTTCAAACTAAGCTTTTTTTTCTTCTCTGGAACAACATTGCCATGGTAATCTACTTTCACTTACTGATCCTGTTTACACCCCTTCTGTCGACATTCATGGTCCCCACTTGACGTACCCTAGACCAGTGGTTCCCAAACGTTCCCCCCCAAAATAATGGTGCCAGTGTCCTGTGACCCATACTATCCCTGGAGGTGGTAGAAGTATACAAACGTTGCATGCAACATCGCACACATACTAATAGGCCTATTGAAACACATGCCTAACACCACAAAAGAACATTACATAATAATAATAATAATAATAATAATAATAATAATAATACATACTTACATACATACATGCATACATACAAACAAACATACATACATAATAAATAATTTATTTAATACTTCTATTTCAACATTAACCTCACCTAATGAAATTGACAGGCAGATCAAGTCTGTTCTTGGTCTAATGGCCTTTCTGACAGCGTTGCTTCTCCACTCTCCTCTGCAGGCCTTGTCTTTGGTAAATAACCAATGCTTAATTTAAAAAAAAGAATATTCTGAGTTTGAAGCCTATGCACATGTCGTCATGTCAGCATGATAGGGGGTCATAAGGGGCAAATACAATTGAAAGTCATTTGAATATATTAGTAATATATATATAATAATAAGTGTAAGTGTAAAGTATCTTTTATTTTTTGTTACAATTGTGGCTAAATATGCTATCTATTTGATTGCTGAAAATCATCTTGTGACCCCTGCTTGCTGTCTCATGACCCCCCCCCCCAGGGAATCCCGACCTCAACCACCGCTGATTCCCTTACTTATAGTGCATCTATCAGATAGGTTACCATGAATCTCGTACCTTTCCATCTAACACCATCACCAGCGGTACAAAGCTTTAAAAAGTGCTCAGTCTAACATCTCATATTAATATGTACTGCTAACACAGATGAGTGGTCTTTTGTTGCCTCTAAATAATTAAATACCTTCAAAATCACCCATCTGGCTCCATCCCTTCAGTATGGAGTCTGCATTTTCTTCTGCTGGGTTTTCTATGGGTGTTTTGGGTTCTTCTCCCAGTTCAAGGACCTGCTGCTTGTTGGCCCCATCACATTAGCACTAAAGCATGTGATATGCTTATTAAACAGGCCTTTTGACTCTGTTTCGTCCTTGCAGGATGTGGGTGTGATAACACATTCACAACAGTTTCTTCAATTAATATTCCACTTTGTGGGAGAGGGCACTCTTTTGCTTCGTTGCCTTCAGACATGTAGTGTAAAAACACATTGCAGACAAGATGTCTAAGTGTTGTTGTTCATTTACACGAGAGACTCAAGTGTTGTATGTGTTTCTGTGTGTGAAAGTGCTTATGCTTGAATTGATGTATCTCAGCTCACAAATGAATTCCATCAGACTCAGTGTTCAAGCTTTCATTCCATCTCAACGTCTGTCTTTTCAGTTGGTTTTAATTCATTTGATTGTGTTGGTTCATTGCCATGACTGTGAAAATCAACCATGTGTTGCCAGGAAATGTGACATATATTCACATCAAAAGCAGAAAGGAGAAAAAACAGATTAGTAATTTGTCTAAACTAATCAGCAGTGTAGCTGAACATTCTATTCACTCATATGTCGTTTCCCTTTCTCAAAGTGAAGTGCAGGACTTTTACAGATGAATTAATTTCTGCCCTGCCAAATGAGTTTTTAAATCTGGTGTCTGTGGTGACTTTCCCAGGATAAAGCACCACTATTAATCAACCAAACCCAGTTAAAAGTTCTGCACTGCAGGTTTAAAAAGGGAAAATAGAACATTAGTAAATTAAAAGTGGTTTTAGTATTAGTGTGTGATGTGTTGCTGGCTGGTCAGGGGCAGTCTGACACATTTGCTCCTTAAGACTCCAACTTTAAACTCATTATCATTTAATTGTTGCATTTAAAGGGACAGAAACTATTTCATAAACAAGTGGATGGCAGTATAATAATATAACTATTTATAACAAATACCCCCAAAAATAAATGATTTAAGAAACAATGCGAGAAGGCAAGGAGGCATCTTCATGACACAAACAGCAGCGAGTGGACTTGTGTCTCCTTTTATCTCCATCAGGCTTCTCTATCTGTCAATCACTTCATTTACATGCACACATGAAACTATGTTCCACAATCTGATCATTTCTCCTCGCCTCTTGTTTTTTTTGCGTGTCTACTGCAAACTTATTTAGATTCAGGCGCGTCTACACAGGAAGCACTTCAGCTTTTTTTTTTTTTAATGTGTTACAGAGTGTGTATTGGGTTCTGAGTGCTGCCAAAACATGCATGACCTACACTCAATGCTGTGCCTGACTCAGACACAGACGGAGGACTGCTGATGCTGCTCTGCTGCTTTGGTTACGGGCTCTGTGTAGAGTTTCAATTTTAGTTGGACACTGTCTGATATCTTTGTATTCAAAAGAACATCTTTATGTGTTTTTTTATTGTTCCCATCTTGCCACTCAGCTATCACAGCATTACTCTGTCTGTCTATGGCATAAAGTCAAACAAATATGAATACATGGCCCAGAAATCCGCTTACTCCAGGACAGACTGAGCCGTCCCGAATATGGACCATATTTGTTTCTCCAATGCATGCTAACTGTAAACTGGATTGTTGATCACTTTTAAACACACCGAGTGAGTGAGGGCTCTTCTGGTGTTTTCAGCAACTACATCTGTATGAGCCACTAAGCATACAAAAGGTGGCTTGTGTGGTATCAAGTGATGGTTGGATTTAACTCACTGGACATGTGGGTCACTTAACAGTGAATATTGTTTTTAATATTCTAAATGGACTGATATTTTGCAGACCACAACACTGCGATGTCCTCTTCTTTGAACTTTTTGTTTTAGAGAGTGTATTTTTTCCTTATTTGATCAAACATGGTTATATAAGCACTCATTGATAGCATAAAAGCACATGGGGCTGCTACAGAGAAAACATTCACAAGTAAAACACACTCAATAAAGTCTGGAGTTCCTCAACTATCTCAGTCATTAAAAAAAAAAAAAAATCTGGTCTATGAATGATCACTGTTAGGAAATGAATATGCGAATCGAAAAGAAAATGCTGCATTTCAGTCAAAGCCAAATGTCAGAAATTTCCCATGTGAACTCCAATAATTCCGAGTGCATGATGCCGAACATAATAAAAAATGGTTGACCATAACAAACCTATGTTTCTTTGGTAAGTGTACACACTACTGAACTCTCAGCAGTGTGGCCTGTTTGCGTTGTTAAAAGTCCACGAGTCAATGTACTTACATTTTGCTTTTGTTTTGAATATAACACTTTTCCCCCCTTATAATTATTGCCAATGATTATGACAACAATATGAGTCAAAAGTTGAAACTTGATAACCCATTTTCTTCCAGCATGATCTGACAAGGTTTCAATAGCTTCTTGTGGTTTCCCAGAATGATTGGCTTTCTCAGTGACAATGGGGTTGAAGTCGGGTGAGTATGGAGGAAAGTCCATGACAGTCAGGACTCCTTTTACATCTCTAGCCTTTAAGTAGTTCTTGCAAAGCGTTGAGGTGTGTTTGAGGTCATTATCCTGCTGCAGTATGAATCTGTCCCAACAAAGATGCAAACCAGAAGGTGCATCTCTCTGAACAATGAAGTGCTATTTCTTCTTGGTCAGGATGAAATCAATCCAGGCCCCGACTTCAGAGTCAGCAAAACAGGGTTTGAAGATGTGTCAAGAACGAAGCAGAACAGTGTCGCAGTTCGGGCGTGACTGAGACATGCCACGTGGGGTTCCACCATTAGTCTAACTATGATCTCATGCTGAGAAAGTCCCAGTTGTATTTTAATACTGACAAATTTACCTTTATGTGATGGTTTACCATTTACAATGTTCCATTGTTGTGTGAGTAGGAACTTTGAGTGGCGTTTTAATGTACTTTATCTCATAAAAGCTCAGAAATGTGGCCAATAGTGCTACTGTCTGTCAGACACTTTAAGCGTGCTGTGCAACCAATCACATGAGAATAGAAAAGCCAAGCCACCAAGCTTGATACCACCAAGCAGCGAGAGGTGGGGGTCCAGGATGGCAACGCTCATAGACGGGTACGCCAAACAGGCGGGAAAGGAGTGTGGTTTACAGACCCTTGTCTGTAAATGCAATGAAAACAATTGGCTACAGCAATTTATTCATATTTGAAAATCAATGTTTTACTTTTAGGTACTTTTAAATACTTCGGTACGAAGGATGTATTACATAGTTTAAGGGATATATGTGTAGACATACATATCATAAGTGGTAAATTTGGCTAAAAATTATAAAAAGTATAAGTGGTAAATTGAAGAGCCGTTTAGGAGCCAAAAGAGCCGACTCTTCTTGGTGAGCTGAGCCAAATGATCTGGCTCAACAAAAAGAACCAGAATTCCCAAAGATATCTGTGAGGCAGCAGACCAAGGCTCATTTCCAATGGCTTCATGCACACAACCTGCATTGTGATAAATCAGCAATGACAGTGGAATCATAAAAAATAAACAAAACATGCAGGTAAAGATGACATAGTCCACTACAAAGCAGCAGATTGGTAACCAGCAGGCAGTCTATGTATGGTTGTTGGTCTTACAAAGACCTTGATTCATATAAGTAGATTTATAGTATAACAGAGCTGTTTTCCAACAAAGACTTCAGATTATTAAACTACTGCATTCAGACATCCTCAATATCATCCTCACACATTACTGTCCACAGAAATGTCTCAGTGGAACTATTTTACCCGCGCAAAGTGCTGTACCTTTCCTTAGACAGCATTTTTGAGCCCTCACACCATCCTGCACCCACGATGTTGTCACAGGTGAAGTCGATTAAAGTCTGTGAAGGGTTCAGTGCTCCGGGCTGAGGCTGGACATTGGACCTGGGCCCTTAATCAAAAGCTGCTTTCTTAAGAGCAGCTCGTTTATGCTGACAGTTTGTAAAACTCATCCAAACCGCTGGGCTGGTTAAAACACTGGGTGGACTTGAGTCACATTCTGCCTACTGATTTCTGGAGGCTGAAGCCCATTTTTTCACATTTATCTCTCTGCCACTTGCTTTAAAAAAATGCAGGTTTAAGCAAGTGAATTTGCATTGATTATTATTAACTGATGTGGAAGAACTCAAAAAGCTCTTTATATCTATCATTTCCTCTTTGTTTCCCTCCTTTTGTGAATCCATCTCCCTCGCTTCCTCCGTCTCTGCTGAGGTCTTAATCAGTGTCCCTTACTATTATGCTTAAATTCAGTCTAGTCTCTCTCCTTTCCTTTTTGCTCACAGCCTCCCACTGCTTCTCCACTCCTTGATTAAGAAAATACTTTATTTTCACATCAAGGATAAAAAGCACATTCCAATTCTGCCATCCTCTCTGAGTGAGCTCAATTCTCCAGACGTTTCTCAGATGACTCCCTGACTCAGAGTGCTGCCTCGGGTAAATGTATTCCTTCGAGGGCAAAAAAAAAATGTATTCTTTATCCAAGGCCTTTTCCTTCATTTTCTTTTTTCTCCCCAAGTAATAAATCATTATTCATAAAGTGTCACCCTGGAAACTGGTGATACTGGATAGAAAGACGATAGAGGTGTGTGTGTGTGTGTGTGTGTGTGTGTCACTACAGAGTAATATAGTGAGGATTCGATGAAGTTGGTGTTTGAATGTTCGCGTGCAGTTGCGCTTTCGAACCTACAGGAGTTTACTGTAGTATATCTGTGTGTGTGGATTAATTTATATGTGTGTCAGTGTGTGTATGTGTTTGTGTGTGTGTGTGTGTGTGTGTGTGTGTGTGTGTGTGTGTGTGTGTGTGTGTGTCTGTGTGTGTGTGTGTGTGTGTGTGCGCGTCTGAAAGCAGTGACTTGTATGTCTTCAGAGGCAGGGCTGCCAGCACTCGGGAGGGTTGCTGGCTCAATTCCCAGAGACCCTGAAGGAAAGGCACCTATTGATGGATTAAAAACTCCCACAGTGCTTTGCTTCCTGTGTACACAAAGCCCACTGAGCCTGCAACCTCTCCGAGCCCACACACTGGTTTGGAAACAGTGTTGACTCTCTTCTCTTTATTTATCTTCTATGACTGTATCTGTCTTGTAGTTTAAAATGGTCTTTCTCTCCACAGTTAATGAACTACCTGCAGCTCAGCTTCCCTTCCTTGTGTTTTTATGTAACATCTAGATAGATGGATATCTATCACGTACTGTTACTTATTACAGTGAGTTGTTTGGGTACTCCGGGGAGAGGGTCATGTTACAAACAGAGACCGCAAGGCCAACAGTTGGCAGCAAGATGATAGCAGATTAAGTAGCTCGGCTTCAGGAGTCTCCTCCAGAAAACTGAAGAAGACAACATCCGGGGCGGTGTTTAGCTCAGTTGGTAGAGCAGCTGTGCATTGTGCAAAGACTCAGTCCTTGCTGTGGAAGCCCAGGGTTCAAATCTGACCTGTGGCTCTTTCCCGCATGTCATTCCCCCTCTCTCCCTGCCCACATTCTCTGTCACTGTTCAGTTGTCTCTACCTTGAAAAGGCAAACAATCTGGTATTCATCCTAGCTCCTTCTTATTAGACAGCACATTGCTTAAATGACACAATGTAGGAGAACACATTAGATAGATACTTTGTACTTTACAGGAAATTTGCTTCCGCAGCCTGTATGTACCCTACATACAAAGATACATAAATACAAGATATGTTGTGACACCACGACATAGCAACAAGAATATATACACATGTATCACATTGAACACGTAAAACCCTCCCTACCGGAGTGCTTTGTTTAGGGCTGCTATAGCAGAGGGTACAAAGCTCCTGCCATAGCGAGCACGTTTGCAGGTCAGGGTCATGTATCTGCGTCATGATGGTAGCAGTATGAATGATGAGTTAAGGGGGTGTACGGGGTTGTGTGCTATACTGAGAGCTCTGCATGCAATGGCTGTATTGTTGAGGTCTGAGAGTTTCAGGGTGAGGAGACCAATGATTCTGAAGGCGTGGTGTGTCGTGCGTGTCGGTATGTTCCTATTTGAGACAGTTAACATCTTATATGTTACAGAATGCATGTTGCATCTTAATGAGCGCCTGGGCTTCAGCCCTTGCCCTGTGCGCTAAGGTTGAACGTGGCTGCTGCCTGGCATGGCAGTTCTTCCTGAACAACGTGATGTTCAGGGATCACTGTATGACCATCATTTATTCTACACATGGTTAATTTTTGAGTTACAGCCTACATCAACCTACAACATCTAATTCACATGCCTCTGGACTCTGTTACATGATTTCATTTCATTTTAGTATTTAGTGTTCTTTAAACCTTTCAACCTTCAGTTATTTTTCTGTTGCTAACCAGTCTGACCTTCCAGGCAATACTTCACCTTTTTATAAGTTCTGGTTATTCTTTACCTCCATATAACTTTTGTTACAACTTATTTGAATAAATAAATCCTAAACTAGAGGAGATGTCCTCTATGATAATTAGCCTGTTAAGAGCTAGGTGGACTAAGAACCGAGATACAGACACACAAGGGAAGCAGATGGATGAAGTTAAACGAGTTTGTTTTTAAAGGCAGGTTTTGGTCAGGGGCCGGACAGGGATAACACAGCAGAGTCTCCCCAGGATTCAGAGCAGGGCTTGGTGGAGCAGGCGAGGGCAACAGGTCAGGAAGTCAATGGCCGGAGAGCTGAGCAGAGCAGGCAACAATCTACAAGGGAAGGCACAAAAGGTTAGCACAGGAAAAAACACCTGAACAATATCTAAGGGCTTGATGCACAGTACTAACGGATTAGTGGCTACAATCTGGCAGCAGGGTCGTTGCAGGGCTAGGTTGCAGGATGATTGCAGAATTGGTTGCAGCTGGTGGTTCCTGTTCTGCTCCAGCACTCCTGAAACACTCACACACACAAAGACTGGGGACAGGACAGTTAGCCCCTGGAGGTAGGAGTGGCAGAGGCAGATGTAACATAGCCTGTGCTTTTATTTTGAAAGCATCTGGTTTTCTGCTAGTGTTGCTGTAACTGCAGGAGCTTGATGTAGCTGTAACGTTAACAGCCAATGGAAAGTCATATCAATCAGTCAATTTGAAATCTTACCACATGCACAACTAAGATCATTTTGCTAACCAGCAATGCGTACAATACCATTTTTTAAACTAATGCTAACAGCAGAAGTGCATTAAGAGCGGTCAAATCGAATTAGCCACAATGCATGGAGAGACAGACAAACCTCCTGGATGAAGCTCAAATTCACTAGCATAAGGAGTGGATTTATTCAAGGCCTGATATTTGCCTCAGATGAACATGACTCCTGACATGAACACGACATCCTCCTTTTTGACAAGTCATCGCAGATCTCAAAGAAATCTGCAGATTTGAATCCAAGTACATCGAATGGACACATAGGTAAATGATAAAAAACATTGATTCATGAATAGATGGAGTGGGCATGTGAGAGTGAATATAGCAGTGCAAGGTGAGAAATGTATTTATATAGTGAGAGATGTCTGTGAAGATATTTTGAGTGGTATCTGTATGTGAGAGGGCAGGACGCTGATTGCACATTTAGCCGTGACTGGATTCAGGAAAGTGTTCCTGAAGATGTGTGCTTCAACTAACCAAACATCTTTCTACATTGTAGATAAACACTGAAAACATTGGAATCATGTCATGGCAAGAAAAATAAGGTTTATATTTTGGATTGTTTTGCTTTGCACACTTCTGGCATTCTCTCAATCAGCTTCAGGCATGAGGTCATCACCAGGAATGCTTTTCTAACAGTCTTAAAAGGAGTTCCCAGATCGTCTGAGCACTTGCTGGCTGCTTTGCCGTCACCCCCTGGTCCATTCATCCAAAACCATCTCAGTTGCATTCAAGTCCAGTGAGCCAGGTCATCTGAAGAATTCTACTTTACTTCTTGGTCAAATAGCACTTTACATAAGTGTGTTTGATGGCCCCACTTAGCACAAACCAGATTGGATGGCATTTCGCTGAAGAATTCTGTGGTAGTCATGCTGTCTTTAAAACTCCTTCTTCATGCTCAATGGTGGGAACCACACATGTAGATATCATCTGTTCAAATTCCCTGTGTCTCACAAAGACATGGCAGTTGGAGCAAAAACGCTCAAATTTGACTCATCAGACCAGTGTACAGATATCCGCTGGTTTAATGTTCATTATTTGTGTTTCTTGGTCCAAGCAGTTCTCTTCTTTTGTTGGTCTGGTCCTTTGTGGTTTTGACCATGAAGGCCTGACTCGCACACACTGATGTGCAGATGTGTCTGCTACTTGAAAATGCCTCTGCAGCAGAGCTATCTCCTTTCCTGTGCCACAGCCTGTTTCATCATATCATTTGATGTTTTTTGTGACTGCACCTGATGATAGATTCAAAGTTTTTGATATTTTTTGGGGATTGGCTGACCTACATGTCTTAACATAATGATGGACCATTGATGCTCTCTACTTAGCTGAGTGGTTCTTGTCATAATATAGATTACAACAGTACTTGAATAGGTTTTTACTTTAATTAACTGTATTTCAACACTACCTCTGAATGTCTCAAACACAAAATGCTTTCCAGGTGACAGGTGCTGCACTAACATGTTGTGTGACACTTGTCCTTGATTGTTTCTTTGTAAGTTGCTCTGGATAAAAGCATCAGCTAAGCATCAGGTAATTAAAAGGTAAATACCTGTAATGTTTTTCGTCTATCATCATGGGGAGTCTTTGTGATGATACTGTAGGCGTGCAAAGCTCTTGTTTTTGCATCTTGCATTCTGTGTGTTTAGGTGTACATTACAAACACAGTGAAATATTCAGTAAGTAAGTTGCTCAAACATTAAAGCATTTTTCATTATTTGGTTTCCTGTACAATAAAAGCTGGTAACTAATCAAATGTTGACATTTGTAGGGTTCCAGAATGAACGCTGGCGCGACTTACTTTAAAATTTTTAAGTTGTCCTGTGGTCTCGCGACTATGGACTTTGGACTGTGCGATTGCTCTCAGCTGTCACACTAAATCGTTGTATATTTTAGCATAAGATTAGCAATCTCACCAATACTCCTGCGTGGAAATATGGACTCATCACATCACCTACCTGCCTTACTCCAGCTACTGAGTCCCATCTGCTTCTGCCTCTGTTCACCTGCTCCAAGGTACCCGAGTCCTCGCCCACTATGCTTACCGGCAGGATACATATCTGGTCCGTGCTTCTCTGGTCTCTCCTGCCACTTATTCAGCAACCCGTGACGGGTCTGCTCCAGTACTCCGCTGCCGGGCTTCTCCGGCTGCTTCTCCACCTGTCTGCACCTCCACCGGCTGCATTACTCCCCCACTTGGATACATATAATACTGTCCCATCGAAGGTCTCGCCGGAACATCCATGAAAACACCTCGAAAACAATTAAGTCCATCTGGTCCACTTCTCGTCGCCCCCACGTAACATCGGCCGGGTTGTTGACCACAGTGTGCTAGCCTGCCTAGCCCGGTCGGCTTACACACCTGCCAGATGTGACAACACCCATGTCAACTTCGGTCTGCTCACCATCTCATCCAGGATCTCTTTACCGACTGTATGTTAGACTTCCTCTGCTTAACCGAGACTTGGCAACAGCCCAGTGACTTTTCTCAACTTAATGAATCCACTCATCCGGGGTTTGTTGACATATATCAACCCTGTGACACCGGTTGGGGAGGAGGTCTCGTGATAATTCACCATAAGAAGTGTAAAGTCTCACCGGTGTCTGTTCCTACCTTCTCCTCCCTTGAATTCACCGTGTGTATACTGTCTAAAGCTACTCCCATCTTTATTACAACAGTTTACCGTCCCCCAAAACCTAATAACGACTTTCTAAATGACTTTGCTGCTCTGCTCACGCACCTGTCCACCCTCTCATCAAATAATACAGTGCTTGGAGATTTCAACATTCTAATGGGCAATATTAATAACCCTCTTACCAAAGACTTTACATCTTGCCTGGACAGCTTTGGATTCCAACAGTCTACTGATGTTCCCACAGGGTCAAATCTTGGACTTAATCTCCTGTTCCGGTGTCTCTCCTTCCGACCATATAGCCGATGAACTCCTGATACTAACCATTTTCCCCTCCTGATTTATGTAAGACTCCCTCTTTCCTTCACTAAGCTTCCCCATCTTATCTCTTTCCGCAATATTAAGGACATCAACCTAGACTCTTTCCTCCAGTATTTACCCCCTTATGGACATTCACAATTTAACCACCCCTGAATAACTGGTTTCACACTATAACACTAGACTTCATCACATGCCCACTGCTACACGGATGACACCCAGCTCTACATTACATTACATTACATTACATTTAGCAGACGCTTTTATCCAAAGCGACTTACAGAGGAGGACATAAGCTGAAAGAGGTGTAAAGGAGCACAGAGTAGTTGTTAGTTTTGTTGGGCAGCATTCTGGACCATTTGCAAAGATTTGATTGCACAAGCAGGTAGGCCAGACAGGAGCGAGTTACAATAATCGAGGCGGGAGGTGACTGTAGCCTGTTTTAGGAGCTGAGCGGCATATTGGGTGAGGTATGGTCTGATTTTTCTAGTATTGTACAATGCATAGCGGCATGACCTCGCTACGGAGGAAATGTGCTCAGAGAAAGAAAGACGATCATCTAGTACGCTACCTCGCCAGCAAAACCACCTCTGACCTCCCACCCTCCTCCCTTACTGACTGCTTGACAGAAATAAAATCCTGGTTCACCTCAAATCTAATTAAACTGAACAGTGACAAAACTGATGTTCTCCTCATTGCCACCAAATCAACATTATCCAAAACCGACAGTTTCTCTATTGACATAGACAATTGCTCCATTTCCCCCTCCCCACAGGTTAAGAGTCTGGGTGTCATCCTCGACAGCACACTCTCTTTTCAGTCTCACATCAATGACATCACCCGGTCCGCCTATTTCCACCTACGCAACATCAACCACCTCCATCCCTTCCTTACTCCTTATATCACTGCCATCTTGGTTCATAGCCTCGTCACCTCCCACCTGGACTACTGCAAGCTGCCCACATCATTACCAGAACCCCTTCCATCTACCACATCACTCCTGTCCTGCAACAGCTCCACTGGCTCCCGGTCAAATCCCACATCAATTACAAAATGCTTTTGCTCTCATTCTTTTTGAACTTCTGTGTTAAACTGCGTCACTTCACAGCAGTTAAGTCGATACCCGGGGTTCAAGATCTTTAATCTGTAACTCTACTAGAACTTAAAATAGGTTTGATGAAACATCGACTACATAACACGTTGTGAACTGTAGCCAAATAAATTTTAATACTAGCCGATCTGAAGGCAGAGGAAGAATAAAGACAGAGAGAAGACGATCAGCACGGAAGGAACACACACACACACACACACACACACACACACACACACACACACACACACACACACACACATCATAGTCTATGTATATTCCTGTCACCCCATAGCCATAAAGTCAAAAATCAAACACTCAGGTGTGGTGTTACTGGTCATTCGATGCCTTCACTTCAATCATGGATCATGCTGCTATCGGCTACCCTTCTGTCCCCTCCCTGCCTCTTTCACTCTCTCGCTCTCTCTCTCTCTCTCTGTCTGTCTTTCTCTGTGTCTTTCTCTTCAGATCAGCCAGTATTGAAATTTAATTTGGCTACTGTTCAGAACGTGTTATGTAGTCGATGTTTCATCAAACCTATTTTAAGTTCTAGTAGAGTTTCAAATTAAAGCCTAAAACTTAACCGCTGTTCAATCCTCCATCCTTTAGACACGCTGGTTTCAAGTCTTCTTGTTCTTTATACTAAATGTCAACATTTGATTAGTTACCAGGCTTTATTGTACAGGAAACCAAATAATGAAAAATGCTTTAATGTTTGAGCAACTTACTTACTGAATATTTCACTGTGTTTGTAATGTACACCTAAACACACAGAATGCAGGATGCAAAAACAAGAGCTTTGCACGCCTACAGTATCATCACAAAGACTCCCCATGATGATAGACGAAAAACATTACAGGTATTTACCTTTTAATTACCTGATGCTTAGCTGATGCTTTTATCCAGAGCAACTTACAAAGAAACAATCAAGGACAAGTGTCACACACATGTTAGTGCAGCAATAAGTACTACTCATATACTGTACATTCAAGATGCAGAGTGGGGATAGATTTACCAGTTGTCAGTAGCGCTAATAGAGGAGCGACTCTGGAGGAGCACTCTCAGGAGGTAGAGCAGGTTGTCCACTAATCAGATGATATTCAATTCAATCACCTTGCACAGCAGCAAAGGCTGTATGAATGTGTGTGAATGGGTGGGTAAGATAGTGTTAAAGCACTTGGAGTGGTCGGAAGACTAGAAAGGTGTTATATAAGTACATCCCATTTACCCTTTACTCTCAGAAGGTAGGAACTGATAGCATGTTTCATGGAGAAGGCCCCGTTATCCCAGGTTGCGTGTTTGGTCCTGGTAGTGGAAGCCAGGAGGCTTGTATCAGAGGAGCAGAGGCTGCAGGACCGGGTGTGGATGTGGAGCAGGTCTCTGAGATAGGACGGGGCATAGTTGTTGATTGGCTCAGTGTAAGGAGGATGATAATAAACTAGACCTGCTGTGGGACTGAGAGCCAGTGGAGACTGGAAGGGTGGATAATAGGTTTCGATCAATAAAATTTTGATTCCAGGATAGACGTCAAGCTCTGTAATTTGTCAGATGATCATCAACCTGGATTCTGCTAATAGTAAAATAGCTTTGATAGGCCAATGTAAATGGACTGTACTTATATAGCGCCTTTCTAGTCTTCCGACCACTCAAAGCGCTCTACACTACATATCTCTTTCACACATTGATGGATCTAAACATTCATACACTGATGGCACAGCCTTCAGGAGCAACTTGGGGTTCAGTATCTTGCCCAAGGACACTTTGGCATGCAGACTGGAGGAGCCGGGTATCAAACCGCCGATCATCTAATTAGTGGACGACCCGCTCTGCCTGTGAGCCACAGCCGCCCCAATGTGTCCTCCACAATGTGCCATGTGGAAGAGTCCATGCTTCGAAATTCACACCATCTAGCTCAGAACATGCATATCCAGACTCTCTATTTATAACATTGAAATATATTACATCCTGACATGTGAAGAGTGCTAAAAGCCTGACAGAGTGAACGCTGAGCAAAAACAGCAGGAGGTTCGAAAGGTTCAAAATATGTCAATACTATATTACACTGAGATAGAAGCTGTGTAGGATCTGGGCACACATGCGCTAACTCAGTACGTGTACGTGTGTGTGTGGATTGAGTCACACCCTGCGGCGAGAGTGTGTACCACACATACTCGGCAGAATTTGTCATTTTATCTCAGAAATCCCATCACAGCAGTGAAAGTGTGGATCGTTGTCCCGCTCAGCATGGAAAAACAAAAATAAAAATTACATCAGCGATAAGAATGTCATTTCCTTCAGTCGCCGCTGTCATTCAAATGCACATGTGATGTTTGTAAAGGAGAAAGAAGAATAGTTCAAGTCTGTTGACTTCAGCCTGAAGAACTTTGTGGATGTACCTTAAGTGGGGTCAAGCCTCTTCCTGGAAAAAGTTCCAGGTTGAATTGAAGTAGACGGGTTTTCCATCAAAAACTGAATGGAACAAATTGACAGCGTTGAGGTCAGTGTGTGACAGTTTTTGGTAAGCAGATAGCTTTTTCGACTGAAAAAAGACTCTGCAGGGCTGCAGGCTTTTTCGCTTTGGTCCCAGCTGGATACCTTGATATCCATAACTGTTTGCTGCTTCAGTGTAATCTAGTGAAGCAGATTCAAATGCAAAAGCACATTCTAAATTCGCCATAACATAAATTTCACTGAATCACCACATTTCCTTGGAGCGCTTTGTGATAAACCTCTGGCTTCTGTGTGTTATTTTATGATTTTACAAAACTCTGAGTGACAATTGTAGGCTAGAAATTGGTACTTCAAAAGAGTGCTCTGTGAAGTAAGGACCCAGGTAAGGGAGCAGGGGTTATTTTGTTGATTACAGATCACACAGAGACCGACATATTAAATACCACAAAAGATGTTCTGCTCAGCAAAAGGAAGCAGCACTATCATTTCTGCTTTGAGAGCAGAGAAAAAAACTGCTGCAGTGTAAGAGGGATTATATGGATGAATGATCCACAAGCAACTTCATGATGTACTTCTCTTGTGTTTAGGAAAAGCCGTGGTGTTATGCTGAGAGGGCGATGCATTGCACTGTGTTGTTCTGTCAGTGAAATGACATTATCTGGATGTTGGACAGAGTTTTTTAAGTTAAAAGGATAAAGATGGAACGCAAGCTTTCTCCCTTAAAAACGTGAACGACGACTTTATTACCATTTTCTCTTACAGCAATAATTTAGATGCAAATTTTTTTATCTGTGATGAATTCAATCCTGTGTCCAATAAACAAATGTACTACTCATTTGCATGCAGCATATTTCACAGAATCATAGTATCAATGTCAGGAGAGTATAAATAATTCTACTAATAATAACTTTATTCATATTCTTCCTTTTCAAGAACATGTTGGAAACCACAAATGCCAGATAAAAATGGAATGAACAAGCCAAAGCATGATTATCGTAAAAAAAAAAAAAATGAAACCCTGGCAGAATAAAAAAGAATAGAAGTCCAAAATAATAATTTTAAAAAAATTTCATGGAGCCTGATTTTCTTTGACGGGTCATTCCAGGCCCTGACTCCGAGAATCCTGCATGGGGCAAAAACTCTTGTGTTCAAGCCTTAAATCGGCCCCCAAACTACCAGTGCCTGTGATGATCATGCAATGTCATACATACACATATTAAAACTGTCGACCTAAAACTAGACCCTCAAGTTCCAATATATCTGGAAGATGTGAGAGGAAATGCATCAATTTTAGATGCTGTGGAACACCTTGACAGTCCCCTGCTGTAAAAAGATTCAGACCAATCTGACATGCTGCACAGAGAAGAGTTTGGTGGAAAATCAGCTTTGAACAGTCAGTAATGATGGCTTGACCCGCCTTTGGTAGGGGCCAACTGACAGCTGGAGACTACATTGCAAATGTCATGTTTCAGATTAAAATTGGAAAATTCTCTGAAGGTGTACAAACTCCCTGTGCCAAAGTGAGGGCACTTATTGCCTCCCCAAAAGTTTTTTTTATTTTTTTTATAAGATTGGAAAAAAATAGGAATATAAGTGAAGTAAGATCCACATTTTGGATTCCATCTATACTGTTCTCACTATGTGTTATACATCCAGTACAGTATGTAAACATAGGTAAACAGCAAGCCAAACTCATTTTTCACGAGCCAGAAAGCGAGCGCCTTGCTCCTTTATTTTCCAGCCATTAGGTAAAAGGTAAAACTGTAAACAAAGGAGAGGAAATATATTTCTTATTAACACACTAACACAATTAAAACAATAGCTAAAATGCTTCTCGATTAGCATTAATGATAACACAGTAATTTACTGCTATCAAAAACTTTTCTTCTAAACAGAAAATGCATGTGCAGTCAAACTTGTGCTTTAAGGTGCTGAATGACCAAGACTTACAGCCATTGCTTACAAGGGTGTCAAGACAGAGTTTAAGACGCTAGGAAAACTTTTATCGTTTTGTCAGAGCTTCGTTTGTTTACAACTCGTCTGTCCCTAATACCTGGCATATCTCTTAGACGTCTTCAAAATAAGAGCATACCATGAAACGATGTAGGCAACGTAATATTATCACCCCTTTTTTTTAAGCAGTGAATAATAATTTCTTTTTTAACATTTTTAACGTAACAAGAATCAATGAGATGAATTGAAGGGCAGATCATAACTTTCACCAGAGGGCAGAACACTAACCACTTTGGGATGCTCTTGATTCATGGAGTTAAAGCCCATACTGTGACTGTGGCACTACGGCGCAGTACGATGGAAGAAAAGCACTCTACATAGCACTGTGAAGAGGGTGTCGAGGGAGTTCGTGACCTTCAGTGTACTTGAAGAGAGTGTGAATGTGTCTATGGTGACTTCACAGCTAACAGTCAGTGAGACAATCTGAAGTCGTCTGGCAAGTTGTGTTGCGCTCGGAGGAGGTGGTGGATGGGGGGATCGTGCAGCAGATGTTGTTTTGTGTCAGATAACGATATTGCTGACTGGTGTTCAGCTGTGTGGATCAGTGGTTGGCATCACACACGTGCACACAAAACAATACAATATCAAAGCATATCACAGCTATTATACACAAAACTAAAATAAAATACCCCACACTTAAACCCACACAACGACAATGTGGTAATAGGTATTGTTTTTGGCACCTTACGAAAAAAACTGTCTGCTAATTTAGAGAATAATGGGAAACATTGGTCAGGCCTCCCTTGTGACTTTTCAGTGCACTTCCCTCTGAAAAACAGCATCCATCGCTGGCAGTAGGAGAAGGTAGAAGGTACCACTGATGGTGATTATTTAAGGGTTAATACAAAACGTTACAGAATACTCCTCTAATCTCTAACAGCGAAGAGTTCCAGTTGAACTGAAGGCAGAAATCAGTCAACAGCTGGTACTTGTGGCCACAGG
Source organism: Collichthys lucidus (assembly GCA_004119915.2). Taxonomy (NCBI): domain Eukaryota; kingdom Metazoa; phylum Chordata; class Actinopteri; family Sciaenidae; genus Collichthys; species Collichthys lucidus. The sequence goes on from CM014083.1 coordinate 5,272,730, forward strand.
CGCCAGCTGACAGCACAACATCCAGACTGTGGATTTAAAGCTTCCTCTGCCGTTGTGTTTCTTGTAAGCACAGACTGTCAAAGAGTGTCGCCTGCCTTAAAGGGAAAATGCAACGTTGTGCCAGTCATTTATCTGGATTTTTATGAAGCCGCTGACAAGGTATTTCTCTTTGCATCTGGACGCTGAGGTGCTCATATATATTTTTTCAGCATCGGGCTAAACTGCAGACACATTTGAGCAGGACATAAACCCTTTCTTTGACACTTTTTTTCTCAAAATCTTTGGCACCAGCTGTCAGGGCTGTTTTTATACTCACCTTTGCCAGTAAATTGTGGCTGCAGTCGAGTTTTTCCGTCCGTCTTAGATGTTCAGTCCTCATTGCTGTGTCGTCTTTGGGTGGGTGTTATTGTTTGTGGCCTAATGGTCACACTGCTTGTTTACAACATGTCATTAGTGTTTAATATCTATTATATAAAAAAAATGATATTTTCTTGATTTTTTTTCACACGCTACTTGTTAATGTATAACAGTGCACATGGGGCACTCTGCCATGCGTGGCTGTGGCTGTTGGTTTATGTCCATGTCTTTTAATAACAGCAGTGTTGGCATTAAAATGCTTGTTATGCTTGAAATGACATCGTAACGCTGTCAGCCATGTAAATATTACAGACTGAGTGTTGAAGCATGCTCGTCATGCTTCTGTGACCTTTGTGGCTTGTTAATGAGAGAAAAATGCCATCAAATGTCAGGACCAAAGAACGGCCATTTGTTTCAGGATAGACTTGATGCTTTCATTTGTATTTCTATTCATTGAATGTGTTCATACTAAAACCCATATGATGAAATTATATTAGGGTAAGTTCATTCAAATGCCAAGAAAATACAATAAATCTGCCTCACATGCAGAAGGTTTGAATGTGTATTATACATTTAAAAATGTCTGTGTTCACAGTATTCATGAGAGTTACACAGCTTTGAACTGGCTACCAACAGTCTAATACAACAACCCTGTTAATCCTTCCTCCATGAAGGTTTTGATAATTATGTGATGATTCTTTATGCTTTAATACATTTAATTATAAAATTCAAAATAGAAATTCATTTTTCTGGTGGAATGGTGGTAGCAGCAGAGATCTGATCGGGTTGCTTTTGCCAGCTTTTGAATCTTGTTTACTTAAATGTAGTTTTATTTCTTGATTCTCTCTGTTTTTATTGCATTTCCTGTGCACAACATTCTTTTAAACCTTAAAAGTCTTTCACTTTCCACCTAAGGTTGTATGTACATATATATTTACATATAATAGGAAGCACTGCCATGGAAAGATGCAATTTTTCGGAATACAGAAGGATATAATTGTAAAGTTTTATGATATTGAGCCAGCTGATGTGGTTCTTTCTTCTTATTACCATTATGTTAGAATATACAGTATCATCCACACATTTGTGATTACACTAAACCCTGTTTTTGTTAGAGTTAGACTGTCCCAATGACCAGGAACTTTACAGCTATAACATGCCAGCTGGACAGGACAGTCTTAAAATTCAGTACGTTCAAACTGACCAAATCTAGAGTGGGCATAAACATCAACAGTTACAGGATCACTACGTCTTGACACCACAGCCTCTCTGTGATGCTGTACCATCAAACAGCACCATGATGCTATACCATGAATAGAACAGGGATGATGAAAGTGTACTTGAGCCCATTTGATAGGCTTATGGGAGTACATTAAACAAAAAAGGTCGGGAACCACTGCACTCTGGGTAAATGGACGAGTGCGCGTTGACACAAATGAACCTCTATGGCAACCACAGACGAGTATACAATAGATATAAACAAACATGTTGTGTTGACTGACACATTGAACAAATGATACTGAATAAGGACGTAAAAGAAAGAAAGTACTGTGGACTGAAACATGACAGAAACAAGGAGGGAAGAAAAGAAGCCAGAGCTACAAACATGTACCTAAGGCAATCTGTATGCCTAGTAGCCAGTCATAGCTAACATCAACACACACACACACACACACACACACACACACACACACACACACACACACACACACACACACACACACACACACACACACACACACACACACAAAGGACACACACTCAGTTAAAATTCCCACAGAGAAAAGAACCACACCTCAGGCTAGCTGTTCACACACATCCCAAAAGAGAACAGCTTTGATGCAGAGCCTGAATGCCTGCTTTTATCTGCCTCCATTGGGTCCAGAGAGTGTATGTGTGAGAGAGAGTGTGTGAGTGAGTGTGTGTGTTCATGGTGTCGAATGTCAATAGTGTTTGTAAAAAAGCGGCGACATGTTTGATAGGTTAAGGATGAGGGAAACATAAACTGACAGCTTTGCTGGCTTTCACTTGTCTGACCTTAACAAACTATTTGAGAGTCTCCTGAAGCGTCGTCACTCCAATATGTGAGTGAATACCTGCAACATTTTGCTTGGCTGTACCACGGCTAGTTGAATCCCGTCTTCCTCTAAGATTTTTGATTATCTCTGCTGTGTGGGAATCTGCAGTCCATTCCTGAGCACCTCTGCAGTGACTCACAGAGGCCACGTTCCCTGATAAAGTTTGGATTAGACGGAGTTCATCATGCAGTGTGGGTGCCTGCCTGACTGCCTTTATGATACAGATAAGGGGGCACAGTTTAATACACCATTGTGTGTCACTGTGGCTAAATTTAGTGCTGGAGGTGCAGTAACTGGAAAAGGATTCGGGCCCCAGCATCTCTGATGTTTGTCTGATAACTCAATGATTAAACTTAAATTCACACCAGGCGGGAGGCATCAGCAGCACACTTCAGAAACATCCATCCACACTGACTCAATAACTCTGCGTGCTACAGCTCATGGCCATGAAGTTAAACTAACACCTCTAAATTCTGGAGTCAATAAAGCAGGAACTGAGTGTAGTTGACATGTTCACATTTATAATACAGTACGGTTTGAAAGACTTTGACATGGAGGTGCAGTGGTTAGTAATGTCTAGGTTTGAACCTGCCAGCTGCAGGTGTGGAGTCCTGCATGTTGGCCTCATGTCTGAGTGGGTTCTCTCTAGTTATGCCAAGACATGCATGGGTGGGGTGACTCTAGATGGATGTGAGTGTGAATTTGAACATTTGTTTGTCTCAATGTTTGATGTGATGAACTAGTGACTTCTTCATAGTGTGCCTCTTCTTTTGCCCAACGTAAGCCTGGATCCAGCCCCCAGGAAACCTGTAAATGTTAGATCAGTATGGGAACGAACGAATGAAAGACTGCTTTGGAGATTATATTTGAATTGTGACATTTAGAAATTAAAGTATCTATCCTGGAGACAGTGACAGACATCGTAATAATCACTTGTGATGCCGCACAGATTCTTTTAAATGCATGAACATGCATAACACTTTACTTAGCACCAACAATGAAATAAATATAATAAAACATGGATATTATAGATTCTTGAGTGTGTACTTATGACACTGCATGACTGGATATTATAAGCTCTCATTTAATTGGTGATTGTTGAGATGTGTGTGTAGGTGAGTGTAGGTCATCATAATGTATTATAAGCCTCATCAGTCAGTCTATAACCAGTCAATAACATCCACACTTAAACTACACTTAAAATTCATTCTGTCACATCTCTAATGTTTCATGACTGTTGATATGGTGCATCAGAAAGCATTATTTGTGTTTAAGTGTAGTCATGAAGCATTATAAATGCATTATAAATCACTATGAATGCCCCTATAATGCATTAGAAATGTGGTCTTTTTAGAAAACATGTTCAAATAGAAATCCATCATAAAAGCTGCTGGATCAGTGGCCAGAAAGTAATGTCAGAACTTTGGCTCTATTACTACTTGAGGTTTGGCCTGCACAACTGCACAGGTAAATTATAGCTTACAGTGCAGAGTGCTTTAGCCAGGCAGAAAGCTGGACTTTGAAAATCATAATCGATTGTACAGAAAATACAAAGAAAACGTAAGTAGAAACCATAATGCTTAGTTATTGCTAAACAAAGGCGATGTAGTGATTTGTCCATTAACAAAAGGACAGGAAGACTTGCCAATGGCAATGATGAAAAGAAAAGTCTATAGCAGAGACAAATAATGGGAGACATAATGAAACTGTTGTGAAAGGGAGCGACATTTAGAGAAAAGAAGTAAAGTTTCCCAATAGAGAAAGCAGACAGATGGAGAGAAAAAGAAGAAAAAGTGGCTGTAAAAATGAACATGCTGCAGAAGAGAGAAAGACAAATGATAATGAGGTGGAGGAGAAGAGGAAACAATGACAAATCCAGATGAATATGAGAGCCAACAGGATTCTAATACTTACTTTATCACGCAGCCAGACGTCTCTGACAAATCACTTAATATGCAAATAGCTCTGTATTTATTCCAATGACAAAGCACTCGTCACATAAACAGACCTATGCAATATAATGCACACTTCAAATACAGATGGAAACACACACACACACACACACACACACACACACACACACACACACACACACACACGTGGTTTATTCATCTGTCATACTTTCAAAATCCATCGGTGTTTAATAACTGCTGCATTTGTTCTAATGATAAATGAAATTAAGAGTCACAGCTATGATACTTTGTAAAGAGAACAGATGTCACTGTTGCACCTGCACTTTAGTGTGTTAATGTGTTTGTTAGTTTAATCGGTACTCTGTGTGTGTGTGTGTGTGTGTGTGTGTGTGTGTGTGTGTGTGTGTGTGTGTTAATAAGGGTTAGTAACTTACTATTTACATGTCTGTACCTTTTTTTTATCAAGTTTTAAAGGGGGTCTCTCACATCTAAAACATGAATGGCTAACTAATTAATAGTCTTAAAGTGCAGGAATGTTTGTAGCTGAAGGACAGCTGCACACCAAACAAGCAATTAAACTGCAGATATTTCATAATGGTAGAGAGTTTACTGTAAAAGAGGAAGCCAGACAAGTTAATGCAGTTTTGGAGTGCCACCTGTCTGTCTGTGCAGCATGTAAAGATGTGCATCACTGTCAGCCGTGACAGCTTGTTGCAATCATCGCAAACAAATCTGACCATTGTTAAACATCTGTGATAAATCAGTGCTGTTATAAGAGTTGCTCATTACACTTTACATTCATTTGGCACATATGTTTTGTCCAAAGTGACTTTCAAACATTCAAACTCCACAGGGGCAACTACATGTCTTTAAAATTGTCATTATGTAGTTTGAAATGTTGCAATGACAGACAGGCAGTTTTCCTGACTTCAGTGGGAAGTTCATTCCAGTGCAGCAAGAAGCCTTGACTGAGATGAGCAGTGTAATAGAGGTGTAGAGGTGTATTGTATGTAGAGGTTGTTTGAGGTGTATTTTTTTCTTTTTTCTTTTAAGTGACCCGTTCAACAAAGGATAACCACTAGTAGTATTTGCACATTGTCACTTAACTTGCTGCTTGACTTCAGGGATTCAAGGATCATTATGGAATCTGTATTCCTGTATATATTCTGCTCTATATTTCTGAAGATGAGATTGTCAGAGACACAGACAAACTCAGTGATCAGGCTGGTTTGATGAGGGGCTTGGAGGTGCCAGCAGCAGAGTTTTGAACTGGTTGCCAGCTGAACGGAAGGTGAACAGCTGGTGGACAGAAGGATGGGTGATGTTGTGGAGAAATTGCTGAAGTCAAAGGTCAAAAGTAAGGTCAGGAGTTCAGAAAGTGTTCAGGAGCCTCTGATGTCTTATGCTGTATTATTTATTGATGCTTGGCCAAGGAGAATTAGAAACACTCTTAAAGTTCATCAGAAGTGCTTGAGTTGGTCTCACATTCTGCCGAATTCATTCTGGTGGATCAACTTTAAAACCCCAAGATAACACCACAAATACTACACGACCAGAATTAGTCAAAGAGTATGTTCTACTAATATTCTAGTCTGGAGACACAGATGTCTGTTTATGCAGATTGGAACGGCAACAACAAGCTATCTATTATGTCTAAGAAGGCAGCAATAGGTCTCTTCGACCCTGGCCACCACAGTGTTGAGATAGACTGGCACCTACTGTTTTTAACCAAACAATTAATACTGCAGAGAACCTCAAGGCCCACACATGACCTTGTGTAACCTAAGGATACAAAATTCCATAACAGGTGATATTATCCGACTTATATATATGATATGAAGCATGCTTTGTCCTTACACTACCTCTTAATAATTGATGCTCAATAAACAGAGCAATATTTACATCATATCTTGGGCAGTTAGAGCACTTTTTGCTCTTTTTGTTTTTTTGCAACCATTAAAATATGCAATATTTTAATTAGTTTTGAACACCTTCATAGCATTTGATCTCACTCCATCTGTGGGATGTTTTAGGTGACCAGTGTCACAGTTAGTTACTTCCCCCAGAAAGTAACTAAAGTAGTTACTGAGTTACAAATTATGAAACTAACTGGTTACTTTGAAAAGTAATCATTGCATTACTTTCAAGTAATTTTTTAAATGCTCAAATGTGTCAAAGAATTTGGGACCCACCTTCATCCCTCTTTGGCGGAACTTACAGTAGTAGCAACTCAAAAGTTCCCGTTCAAGCTGAAAGCCAGCTGAATGGCAGCCGTCTTCCAGCTGACTTCCAGCTAGCTGCCAGCCAAGTTTTCTCCTTCTCCTGGGCGTGTCTATTTTTTACTGTAACGCCACCCTTTCGTGTAATTACAGGGTATGACCAGGAGATGGCGCTTCTCTCACAGAACTTTTTTACAGTTGTTCTACCTGGATGACGTAGCTTACACACCTCATTAGCATTCTCATTGCTCAACCTTTCGTTTGCGCTTACAGTAATGGGTTTTTTGGTCTCCCAGTGTCACAGATCACAGAGCGGAAAATGCAGCTGGTTTGACTACTGCACACTATACAGTAGCCACGGGCGTCGCACCTGTGGGGGATGGGGGGATGCGACACCCCCACTTTTACATAAAGACGATTTCATCCCCCCCACTTTTTCTGAGATTTAAACCATTTACCCGTCCTCGCGGTCCACCAGCATACTGAAACGGAGCGCACGTCAGTTCTCCATAGGCTACATGAAAACCCATTGGTCCAGTTAGATCCATCCAGCCATCCAGCCAATCACAGCCATTTGACCAAACCACCAGGTCCGCCGCGCGAAATATAATAAAAAATATAATAATGCATTTCTTTATTACGAAGCAGACAGCGAGCATAGGCTGTAACCAGGGCCAGTCTTAGCTATGGGCAATGTGGGCGGCCGCCCAGGGCGCCGTCTCTGTAGGGAGTGCACGAGCGCCCGAAAATGAAAAAAACCTTGCGAATTTTCGATACCGCTCATCAAGTTAGCGGAGCGGGCGCCCCCGGGAGCAGGGGGTTGACGAGGCAGAGGGGGGCTTGGGGCGCATGGCGCATCCAGGGCGCACGAGAAAATCGTCGTCTCGGGGGGTGGGGGCAAATGTGGCCAGGACCGGCGCTGGCTGTAACAGTCATCTGACCAGTAAGTAATGAGGAATTTTGTCGGTAACTAACTATGTCCAAAACTATGTCTTGCTTTGTGACATTTAAGTCAATATTAACCAAGCCAGGTGGCAAACAAACTTAACATCGAGTCAAGTTAATGGTAACTGACAGAAGGTTTGCTAATTTGCAGACATCTACTTCTAAGTTTGATGATCAGACCATGTCTAAAAGGAAGAGACAGCAGACCATCGACTCATTTTTCAAGTCAAAGTGGAGTGAAGTAAGTGGAGTTGTAGTGAGAGGAGGGAAACATCAAGCTAACATTATTTATGTTAGCTTGCTACCATCACCAGTGTTAGCAAGTAGCAAGTAAATGTTTCTTCCACTTTTTGTTGCCAGGCTGGCAACAGGCCTTCAGCTGTTAGCCATAACTTGCCAAAGTTGATTGAGTGGTCAGAGCATTTTAATTATTTTTAGTTATACATATATATGGTTAATTTTCCCGATAATCAATGCAGATAATTTCGCTCATGTGCCACCCCTAGAACACCCCCACTTTTTAAAGCGCTGTGACGCCCCTGACAGTAGCCGTATGATTTGAGCGTGTTCATGAATTGAAATTAAATTGAAGGTGTTTATATCCAACATGTCAGCATTCACCAAATCAACAACATCTAGGCTGTTCTGTCTTTACTAGTGGTGAGCCGTTATCGGCGTTAACATGCTGCGTTAACGTGAGACTCTTATCGGGCGATAAAAAAAATATCACCATTAATCTATTCTCAAAACTGTTCTAGCCTTTCAGGTTGCTTTTTCACTTTTTTCTCTTTTGCTCGTTTTTGTTTTCTTCACTGTAAGTCCTCATAAGAGTCCAGTGTAAGAGTCCTCATCTCTTTAGCAATTTAGAGAGTTTTGTGCTTTTGTCGTGTTTTTTCTTGGTGTTGTTTTTTAAATGCCGCTTCCACCTGGACAGCTGCCTTTGTTTAGGGGAACAGCTGATCGGCATTAACGATCAGCTGTTCGATTGGTGCGATTAATCTATGGCCACCACTAGTCTTTGCATAATTACTGAAGCGTCTCTTCTCTTGTGCTCGTGCACTCTCTCGCTCATCTGCATGTAAACAACAAACTAACCCTGAAAAAAGTTACAAAAAACGGTTCGGACGTCACAGGGCTGCCAGGCCTGTGTGTCAGACCTGCCGATACAAGCATGCAGCTGGTTTGAGTACTGTAACCTATACAGTAGCCCTGTAATTTGAGTGTGCTCATGACCATGAATGACTCATTTTTATTTTGTCCATTCCATAGGCTAAATGGCATAAAGAGTAAATGGAAAGAATTACGGGTGAATCAAGTATGAAATAAGTCAAGTATGTTTGGTCTTAATAAAGTTCGCAGTATATATGATATGTTTTTATTTTACATGGACACCGCTGTTTATTTTCCACTATGCCCCCCTTCATTATTAATAATACGCCGCACAACTTTTAAAAGTCCAGAGATAAGTCTGTTGCCAAAGTCCACGGTGACTCTCATTTGCCAAAACGTCTGTATGGCCTCGACGAGCTCCTGTTTTGTGCCTGACTTAGCCTCCTTGCAAATAAAGTCTTTAATGGAATGTCTAAACATATGTTTGATGGTTTCGTAAGCTTATACTGCAAACTTTCAAACTATTAAAACCAAACATACTAACATAATTCTTTCCATTTACGCTTTACGCCATTTAGCCTATGGTACCAAATCAACAATATCCAGGCTATTCTGTCCTTACATAATTACTTAAGCTCTTTTCTCGCGCATACTCTCTCTCTCTCGCTTGCTCCTAATTCGCATGTAGTGAAAGCCACTGCTGGACATCAGTATCCATCATACTGTACAGTATACTGTACTATCAATATGGCCACTATGGTGTTCAGGGTAATACTCAGAAATCAAATGTCTTTCATACTACAGGCTTCAGAAAGCATCAAACAGATATAACTCTTGAAAAACAGTTAGGGGGGTGGTCAGTAGCATAGTGGGTTGTGTAGAGGTTACAGTCCTCGCTGCCATCCCGCATCGGACGACACCTTTCCTGCGTGTCATTCCCCGTCTCTCTGCTTCCTGTTTATCTTCAGCTGTCATATCCATAAAAGGCCAAAAAAATATACTTAAAAACGTTACGTTACAAGCAGAGTTTTCTTTAATAAAAAGTTTGTGTTGGCATGTTGTTGTTGTGCGTGACACAGAGCTGCGGATATGAGTGGCTGCATCTTATCAAAACTTTTTTTTTTTTTTTTCATCAACTGATCCGCTGATCAGCTGATCGGGTCACCCGCTCACCCCAGCGTATCTGTTCACATGTGTCTTAGTTTAGACAGTCTACGGTGAGAGTGGAACATCACTGCATATAACATCACAATGAGGCATTGCAGCTGTTTTTTACACAGTGTGAGTGAGTGAGTGCTTAGGGGCATTTCCAGTCGGGGCCTCACTGACTACGTCATCGCGAGGGATTACATCACATCGTCACAGACCTGCGAAGGACCGGTCAAGGACCAGTCATGGCCCCGTCACGGAAACACAGGAACTTTTGAGTTGCTACATCTGTAAACTACATGTGCATGATCAATATTTTATGATAAATCTGAATATTATAATGAAATGGACACTTAATACAATACAGAACAGAAATCCACAGTACACAAATCTAAACTATTTTTAAGTTGCTGTGGGAAAGTGAGACTAATAAAATGTCACGGATCATTGTAGATATTGTAATTACTATGTTTATATAGTGTTCATGCTCGACACTAACATGGAGAGGCACTTGACTCCAGGGCATAATGTGCATTTCACGGTTACACTCGTTCCCTTCATTTCTTGGAAGGAAAAGTAATGGCTATACTTCCATTTAAAGAAGGCTACTTTTGAACTATTCAGGCTCGCCATTCCTGTTTCTCGTTGACTCACGTGAATGTCCATCTTTCTGTGTCTGACAATTTGTGTAAGCATCACCCGCCCAACTGATTGGCTTACCATGAAATTTTTCTCAACCTGAGCCAATCGTCAGCATTTATGCGATTGTCTCGTGCCCCTGCCCTCGCCAAGTAAGGAGGATCAAGAAAAATCTTTGCCACTCGGCTTAGAGATCTAGTTGGTCTAATGAAAAAGAGCTGCCTTTAATCATAGTAATGTGCTGCATTTTTTGGCAGTAACGATAATGGCGTTATAATAATGGGAAGAGTAATCAATTAGATTACTCTTTACTGAAAAAAGTAACGCCGTTACTAACGCTGTTATTTATAGCCCTGTTATTCCCATCACTGTAGGTGACATTATTTGAACAATCGCTCAAACAACCTGCTTCATCCACCAGGCTGTGGTCAGGTCAGCGGCTTTGTAGCTCACACTGACCATTCACAGTACTGCTTAACGGACTGCAGGACACCTGGCTGTCCTCACCCACACTGTCATTCTTTCTCACACAATTAAGCTTGGGACAAAGACTGAACAAACCACACATAAAGATTCCTTCTACCGCTTTGCACAGATACAATCAGAAAGAAGCATAGCTGGAGTTCTAAAGGTAGACAACCCTGTAAACCCAGTGAGAACACAAAATGTTGCATGTTCCTGTACTATAACTTGCACTGTTTATACAGTATGCTGTGTATTTGCCAAATATTTGCCAATTTGACCAGGTGTAAAAGCTGCATCTGCAAAAAAAACCTACAAGGGGAGAGAACAGGGACACCTAGTGGACAGGTGGAGGGATTGTCACACAAGTAATGTCATCAGTTTTTGGGCTGGAACAGATCGAGTCCAACTTGGGTTAGTCGGGTCAGTCATCATGCCCAAATAACATTCATAGCAGGCAGTGTTCATGTCTGTCCCTGCCTTTACCAAACACACTGCGATAAGCGCTTCCAAAGAGGCTGAGCGACTTTTTTGGGTCTATTTACACTTAGATTTGTTCACTGTTCACTGAACATTTGTTCTGTTCGTGTTGACTAAGGTCAAAGTATGCCAGCCTTTTTTTAACGGCACCTCTTTTCAATGTACCTCTTCTTTATCTGCACCCGCCCGTTTTCTCCAACATTTGAATCAATTATCAATCAATTTCAGTACCTTTTGATTCATAGCCCTGTTCTGGATTATCTACAGAGGTCTGGTGGAAGACACACACGGGGTCTGGTGAGGAGGAGAGTTGCACTGGTTCATGAAAGAAATGGCAAGGGGTGTTGTACAAGACAATTCAACCGGAGCAAGCTCCTGCTATGTTTGCCAATAATTTGTTGTCGAAATGCAACAATCTTTGGTGCTTACAGCCCATTCATCTCAGTGTCCCAGGGAGGGTTCGATAGAAGTTAGGGGGTCATTGTGATACTATCACTACAAGACATCAGTGTAAAAGATTTTAAGATCCTGCACTTCAATACCACGATTCTCTTGCAAACACCAAACACAATATTTGTATGCTCGGATTTTGAAGTTTTTCTCTGTGCCCAAGCAAAGCTGAAGAGTTAAAAACATGGAGCAACAGCATAAAACACGTATCAACAGACGATTAAAAAGCATGTGGCAAAACAGTCTAGAAAAAGGCAGAGTGAGATCCAGCAGCGCTGGAAGGTTGTTGTTATGTGAATTTGAAGGTTTTATTAAGGCAGAGGTAGGACTGCCAAGATGGCACAACCTCAGACTAAGCTTCACAACAGTTCCTCAGAAACCTGTTACAGGTTAAACGTATTTACTGACAAATAGGACTCAAGGTGAATATTTATTTGATCATTAAAATGTTCCCCTGATGAACACCAAAGGGGAGGTGAAACCTTAAGACAACAGTCATCTGGGAATCACAAATGTGCAAAATGTAACAGTATTCTCTTTCACTAGTTGTTTAGAGTATTTCAACGATCTGAAATTGCATGATAATCAAGATAATCAGTTTTACATTCATCCTAACTCTGATAGAACAAACCTCTAAAACTCTGAAAGCTTTAGTTCATTATATGCCACAAAAACACTGTCATACTCATACTCATTGTAAAAGCGCATTCTAAATGGAGTCTGCCAATCTTCTCTATAATGGTCTTGCTTGTTTTTGATAATTACACTACTGTTTAGAAATTAATATGCTTGTGATTTATTGATAGAAAGCACCCCCGTGTGCGGGGAATGTTCTCTGTGTGCAACACTTTAATTTAACATAATGCAATTCAGTGAAATAAAATGCTGCATAATGCACACATGCACGACAGCCCGGCGAAGAATTACATCAGCAAGATGGACGACAGCCAGTGGGAATTATCGTCCAATCAAAACAACAGCTCTGTCCGTGTTGTTTTGTCGCTGTTATCTCACCTGCTATTCTACAGAGACCAACACAACAACAACCGCGCGTCTCATTCACCATCAACTGTCACGTCTACAATGCATCTGCTTTGTTTCCTTTGTTTACATTGTTGATGTTGAACAGTCACATAAGGACACTGTTGGATGAATTAAGTTTAAGTTATGAAAGACTTTGTTTATTTGGTCTCCTGTTTTCATTCAGCTGGATGAAAGACCATCACGACCTGTTTCATAAACACCCACATCAACCACCGCAACAGTCCATCAATGTTCAAGGATACAGCAAACCTTAGTGCCCCTGTGACTGCAGTTTGTAGTCATCCTTTGAGATTGAGAGTGTAACTTTGTTCTTTTGACTGGTGCAGGGAAGGCCTGCCTGAGTAGCTGTAGTAGGAGGTCGTCCATGTGATGTCCAAAAGGTGGTTTTGGTATAAAAAACTGGCACCATGCTACACATGTGACCAAAAAACAATAAAACAGTTTACTCGTTATAACTGAGCAAAACAGTTTATAAACCCTCAAATACTTGGGCTACCCCAATGACATCACTAATAATGAAAGTATTGCTAATTAAACAACGAACAAGCATGGTTATTGGAACCTCAAGTTTGGCATTATGGATTACGGCTGATTTTTTTGGAGCCAGAAGTGACCATATATGAATAACACAAGGAGCTGGTGGGTCATGTACTGTAAGCTGTAAGAACGGTGCCAAACATTCCAGTAACAGTAACTGAAATAAGCTTCTAGAAACAGCTGAGTAGAGAAGTGGTCAATGTAGTAATATAATTTGGCTTCATATTTAATCAGCACTATATACTGTCAATGGTTAGCACTTACAAAACATAATCTTTAGCATTTTTGCTATCTGACTATTTTGAATATTGCAGGTAGAATTGAAGCAACCTGGGATGGTGACTCTCAGCTGTTATAGTAGACAAGGAGCTGCAAGTGATGGATCCTTAGTGCGCTTGAAGAGAAGCAGCACGTGTCATCGAGGTAAACAGCTTCTTTTACTGTGTCAACCTGTTTTGTGAAAAACTACTTGCACAGTGTGTGCAGAATGAATTTAAAAGCACAATGTATTATGACCAATCCTCTCAACTTTGACCTGTGTGGGTGTTAACAGATACACAAGTTGCTATTCTGACAGAGTAGCTGCTGAAGGTTTCTTGCCCTCAGATACATACTGGACCAACAGGAGAAAATGATTCCCAGGGAAACTAGGTCCCTTTTTTTTTACCGCTAGTAGTGCACTGGAGCTGTTCCATGGTTCAATATTCTGTTAACACACATTAAGCTTCCAGTTGTGTTAGGCCCAAAACCGTTGACCCCACCCGTAACCCTGAATAGACAGGACCTTAGCTGCCAGGCGGATATATCCTTCAGATAATCAGATAAGCAAGAGCCTGTCATGGACCATTTGACATTTCTAGATGACTGCATGTCTATGATCCCACCCAGCAGGAGCACACATGTAGAACTAGGGAACATGGGTCCCTTTGTCATGTTTCCATTGTTTGCTATATTTTCGTGGAACATAGGAATAAACCCACACCAGTGCTGTAGTGTTCAAGTCCAGTTTTGGATTCACGTCAAGAAGTCTTCAACTTGTTGACGTGGACTTGGCCATTGGTCTCACTAAATATTCTATCTTTTTATCTTTTTTCTACCTTTCAACCCACCTACCTACATCTACCTTTAGATGCAAACATTAACTAGTTGTAGCCATAATGTTGCACGAATAAGCAGAAAAGACACTACGAACCAAGAGACTACTCGCTTGAACCTGTTGTAAGACATAAGTAGGCAGTGTTTGTAACAGCAGTGTTTGTGACAGATTCATACAGTGAGGTATTATTTCTCAGATTAGATTGCAGAAATCTCTTGTTACACCTAACATGCAGTTTTACGAGTAAAACGGTTCAGGAACCGGAGGCTTTAGTCTACAAACTGTGAACCAAAGGTCACATTGTCAGCTGAATCATCCTTCACTCTCATCTCAATGAATGCAGAGCACTCTGTGTGCACGGCATGCTAAAGACATACACGGGCCTCAGGACCCTGTGCTGATGGTTTCTGGCAGCTGTGCTCAGTGTGTGATGCATTTCCTTGGCATGATTTTGATACAATGAACCCTCCAAAGAGCAATGCAAATGCCAGTGAAAACATTCTGACTGACTGTGTTCCTGTTGTGTTAGTTTAATTTGCAAAGGACATTTAGAAATAAAGTAAAACAAAAACGAAAACTGAAACAGATGATGATTATGGAAATAATATAATACCAAACAGAAAACCAAAGTAAAAGTTTACAAAAGTAAAAAATTGTGTTGGATACCTGGTTTTAAATCTGGTTCTGGAGTTTGGCAGATTTAGTAATAAGGGAGCATCAGGAACTGTATAAAAATTATTGTTGCGGGGAGGTGTGCTCAAACATTGAAAAAACAAGGCAATCTACAGTTTTATTATTGATGTATTTTGGACCCTGTCTGACTCAATTTAGATTGCCTATGAGATTTCTAGGAATCAAAACCAAAATTTCTATCTATTTGAATTTGTATGTATATTTCTAATTATTTTATTTCCAGTAAAGTTTACTTTCAGTGCACTGATTAAAACAATTCAACTGGAACAATACAAGGTGGCTTTCATTTTGAAGCACTCACAGGAAGAAAGATTGCCAGTTCAGCATCACATTTTAGTCATTTTTTTGACAGCTGATCAGTTTTAAATCTATCTGCAAAAGAGCAACGTTCAGGAGCAGCTGAAGAGCTGCAGGTGACAGACTGAACACCTCACAGTCCTCTGCAAGCTAATCAAGTTAAGAGTCCTGCTGCTGTGTGGGGAAATGACTTGTGCTGTGTACAGCATCAAACCAATTATTACTGCTTTTATTAAGACACATTTTTTTTCTTCCTTGTTTTTTTTGCATTTTGTATGGTCATGGACTGCTTAAGTTTTCAGTTACTGACAGTGCGTTGTTGATGGATTAAAGTACACTTACCTCAAATGCTGTGATCTTCCGTCATTTTGTTTCCTTGCATTGTGTTGGGTAGTAGGTAGAAACACTTATCATATTGTGTTTGTCTAAGGTTTCCAGGGTTGAAATCATAAGGTAGCATTATAGAAGGTATTAAACCATGAAGTACTCATTTAGATCCCTGTATCAATAACAGTGCTGCTATCCAGAGCTCTTCCTTCTATGAATTTGAAATTCCCCAAGGCCCTATTTCAAGTTTAGGTTAAGATTAACTAAACAGAATAAATCTCTAACTGAACTTTTGAAAATGTGTTGAAGGACAAAGTAGTACTCTCTTGACTCTCTTGACTACTCTTGACAGGCAGCAAATGAGTAGGCAGGGTTGTTAAATATTGTGAGGACTGTGAAAATATGAATGAGGATGCATGAAAGGGATAATTTCTGATTGTAAAAAAAGTTGCCACTGTCAATAAAGTAACAGAAACAGCTGAGCACTGCAGTGTATTGACACAGACAGGAGGGACATGAGCAGCAGGGGAAATGTAAAGCCTGACATCCACCCCACCCCAGATAAAAACCTGTTCATTCTACTGTTTTATTTGAAACCTGAGTGGTTTCTGAGATGTTTATAACAAATTGTATTGTGGTGTTACGGCCGCCACCGTTTCGCCCCGAGATATATATATGTGTGTGTGGTGTTCAGTGTTTTGCTTTATGCAAATACAGGTCGGCGGGCGCTGGTGAGGGGTTGGATCCTGACGGCGCCGATCCCTGTTACGAGGAGACCAGGATTGGTTGCAGCGTCCTCCGCATCCTCAGCTGGTGGACCAATGCCCGAGCCCTAGAGGACATTTAAACCGCAGCAGCGGGAGCCTCTGGGCGTTTTTTTTCTTCCCAAGACAATTTTCTGTAACGTTACCAGGGTCGCAGGATGCTGAAGCTGATGCCGGTCTCCAGTTCATGGGGTTGACACATAAAGACAAACAACAATTCACACCTATGGGCAATTTAATGTCACCGGTTAACCTATAAACTGGGGAGGAAGCTGGAGTACTGCGAGAGAACACATGTAGACATGGGAATAACATGCAAACTCCACACAGGAAAGGTCTGTGTGGGGTTTTGAAGCAGGAACCTTGTTTCACGTGAGGTGACATTGCTGACCACCAAAAAAACAATGACCCATTGCTATGTGATGAGTAGAAAATGTAGAACCAAATGACCAGGAACAGACTCCCTATCATAAAAGTACAGGATGGCAAAGACTTCCTGCTGGTTTAAATTTCATTCAAAGGTGATGTTTAGTAGATTACAGCCTTTATGCTGATGACTTAATTTTCCTCCTCCACTCTAGTGCTAAACACTGGATTGCCAATGACTGCAATCAATAAGCAAGACAGGTTTTATCATCTTCACAGGCTCTAACTCGCTCCGCTCCCTCAGCCACACAGATCATTCAGTGGTTGAACAGATTGGGGATCAGATAAATGCTACAACACCATGGCTCCACTTCTGTAAGATAATCTTGCTTGAAATTTCCGGACCGTTTTCTCTGTCGGACCTTTTGATCAGCCTAGAATGCATCTCAAATCCCAATCAGATCCCAGCACATTCAAACAGTGTCATGCAGCTACTGTACCATCATGGGCTCACTCAGCAGAGGGGTTGCTAAGGTCTATAGGGCTAAAGGGGAAACAACAAGAAAGTTCAATATATAAATGAGCAGGGTTAGCTCATGGACAGGCTACCCAATCCTCTGTCTTACAGCTCAGTCCCACAGAGGCTGGGACCCGATCTGGCTGCACCGTGGTGTATGTGGAGACTAAACAGTGTTCCAGTCTCTATGACTATCAAAGAATACTAAATGTTGCCCAGCTATGACTTCTCTGTAGGTGTTACTCAGAGGTTCCATATGTTCTGATAGATTTTCTAAAAACTATCGGTTGTGGGTGGCTGCTTCATTCAGCTCTCTCCACTCCTGCATAAACTATCACCCCTGGAGAGGTGAGGAACAGCTTAATTTAGCTTCAATCATTGGGTGCATGTGCTTGAACAGTATTATTATATAAATGCCCTCTGTACTCTCTGTTTATCACCATTGCCGAAATACTTTGATATAGTGAGTTTGTTATGAGCCTGATGGAGATCCCATGCTTCCTTTCCTCCTTTGCCTGCCAGTGATTCATTCCATAAAAAAAAAAGCTGAGTGCATAGCGTTCATAAAAACACTGTGAATTTTAAAGGGTTTCAATCTATCTATATGTATTCTGGGCTATTCACAGCCCAGTCTATCAGCTGTGAGGGGAGTGCAGCGGGGTGAATGATCAACTGTTAACCACTACTGCTACTCCACTGATTGCACTGCCAGGTCCTCCATCTGTCTCCCTCCCTCCCTGACTCTCCCTCCACCCTCCCAGAATGCACAAATAATTCTCTCTCTAGATATTTGTCTGTACTGCTCTCCATGCCCGCCCACCCCTGTGCGCTCTCTCTCTCTGACCCACAAATCCCTTCACACACACACCGTCTCTCACAGAGAAATGCTCATGATCACTACCTCTCCTCCTGCTCGTCAAAAAAGGTACTTGGGACCGGGTTCTATTGTAGTTTAGGAGATTGAGGAATTCAACAGGCAGCCCTCGTCTTCTTGCAGAAATTGACCTGCACTCATTGATTTGTCTTCTGTTGAAGCGGTTGTCTCGTTGCTGGGAGGAATGGGGGTGGCTGCTCACCGACAGGATGATGTGGTCCCATGTCAAGCTGCTCTTGGTAATTGGTTCATTTCTATTTAGGCACTGGATAGAGGGACATGTGGCAAGACAAGGTCTCAGGGGCTGCATTAAAGGCAAAAAGAACCAGATCTGGTTGTTAGACCGTTGGGGGAGAAAATAAAATGAGTGTTAAAAAAACTCAATGTTAGAGTGTTAAACTGACTGAAGTTTCGGTGTGATGTGTTTGACATGGCAGTCTGTCAGTTTGAGTCCAATGCATTATACCATGGCTTGTGTTCATGCTTATTTCTAAATGGGGTGGTATGGAAAGTGACAAGTGCCACCAAAAATGGCTATCGAAGATTGTTAGTTTAACTTGAGAGTGCTCCCTCTGTCCAGTTAAAGCTGCACCAGATACTTTGAGGAGGTATCAGCCATTTCAACACCTGCCTGGAGACTACAAGTTTGAGTAAAAAAATCTGGAGGTGAACTTCCCAGACCTCTGTAACCCACTCTGCTCAAGGCTTGAGCTGGTGTTAGCATAACACACCCAAATCTCTGACTGAGGTTTTGCTATCCAGTTGCATTTTGGGTAAGGCAGGCAGGGTCAGACAAAGAATACAAATGCATGGAAAAAAAAATAAGGTCCAAGAATTAAGTTCAACAAAATAAGACCATGCTGCGACTATACCTCCTAAAAATTACATTCACATAGAACCATTCTGAACTTTTATTTAACCAGAAGCAGAATCTTACCATAACCTTAAAGGTACTCAGTTCAGTTCTGACCTGTATTAGCTCTGTGGAGCAAGCTTTTAAGAGACTGCCAATGACGTCTTGCCTTTATTGGTTGTTGTGATGGCATGTACTGAGATAACTGGATCATTTGTTCTAGGATGGCACCCATTCATTCCAAAGAAAGTTGCTCACTCTGTGTGCAAGTAGTTTACCACTTTACCAGTAATTTAGCATTGCATTCCTAACACTGTTGCTGTCCCTATAGACAGTCAAATGAAATATCATAATTGATGCAGTAGACCCAGCAATACTGTGCCAACATTAACCAAAATGCAACTTCATGAATGACTCTGATCAGTGGTTCAGGGTGTGTTATGTAATACCATAAGGCCCCATGTTAGAATGTTCAACTTCACAGCAGATATAAACATGTTTACAGCCTGGTACAAAAAAAAAAAAAACAGTGTCGGTCTCTACAGCTAATTTCGGGTGGGTGCATTTTATACAACTCACCTGTTCAGATTATATTAAGGCTTAAAGTTATGCTAACTTAATAGAGTGGCTGCTTTAATTGACATGTCCATGTTTTATACTCTCTGTGGCTAGTATCAGGACACAGTGTCTAAAGACAAATCCGAGGTGCTCAACATGTTTGGTGGTTTGAGAAAGTCCATCACTAAATGTTCACGCCTCAGATCCTTCGAACAACACAGGTTACCTTGCAATGCAAACCCAGGGCACACGTAAACAAACAGTAAAATTATTGCATCCACTGGCAGGTAGAGACAAAAGTTTGGCTCGGTGTCTGAGAGAGTAGCTGAGCAGACAGAAACACACACAGCTGCCGTGCTTAACACTCCTCATGACTGTGAGCAGACACACCGAGCCACGTTTACACTCGTAAAGACAGCAGACAGCGAGTGTGGACACTCAGGGTGCAGCACTGACGGAGTTGCCAGCAGCAGGTTCGTGCTGTCTCAGCTCGGAGAGCAGAAGAGGCTGCTCTACTGTCGTTCCAGACAGTGCTGGTGTCAGCAACGTGACAATGAGAATAAATAGGTTTTGATTTTGAGGTCTTGTACAGAATTCTCCTCTCTAATCACCAGGGGGAGTTGATTCCAGAGATAAAGGTGTGGGTCAGAAAAAGTGAGGACGGGACACTTTCTTTTGTTGCAGCTTCACTTAGCTTTTGTTATAAAAACTCCTGTCGATGCAACTAGAGGCACTTTTTAATGTGTATACTGCAATGGACAATAGATAGAGCAAGACAGGTTTTATTGTTTGTTTGAATTTCCGTATGGCTATTGTTACAACTATAGAAATTCCAGACTAAAAGCCCCTATAAGTGGATATTTCTCAACTTGGCAGCCTTGCACCCATATTATACTGTGACGGTATCAAAAACCAATAAAAACTTTGGCAGACAGTAGTGCATGCTTCTACTAACCCCCACGCGCCTAAAAAAAAAGTACTATCAACTCCATGTCCTTTACTGAGGTTGTTTCCTTTTTTCCACAAACAAACTACCATCAAAATCATTTGATGCTGTAATCACATAGACATTAGTGACAGTTGTAGAGGTGGATAGATTCGTCGTGTCCAGTTTTGGTAGTGCTGAAGAGACTCCTTGAAGAGCTGGGAGTCTTCAGGAGGTTTTTGAAGAAAGAGAGGGACGCCCCTGATCTGGTAGGACGTTCTACCAACGGGGAACAACAGACAAGAAAAGTATGGATTGCCCTAAGTGTATGGATGGCAGAGCCAGGCGTCGTTCATTGGAGGATCACAGTTGGGAGGTAACATATGCCTCTATAAGGGCATTTAAGTAGGTTGACGCAGAACCGGAGACGACTTTGCAGTCAGCATTAGGGATTTGAATTTAATGCGGGCTGCTACAGGTAGCCAGTGGAGCTTGATGAGCAGCAGGGTAACATGTGACCTTATGGGTTGATTGAAAACCAGGCTGGATCATCTAAACGTTTCACTGTGCAGGCTGGGAGAATAGGCACAACCAGACAAGTGAGACAGCATGATCAGAGGTTTCGCTGGTCAGCGATCGTGACTTCTAAAATTATTGTATTGTTTTATGAGAAATCTTCTGAGATTGTATCTCAAAATTCCAAAAGAGACATAATTTAATCAAACGTGCTATTTTCAATACATTTCTAGAACAGAAATGTTAACACTGGATCAAGCCAGGTCCAAAATTCATTCAAATTGTTTACATATTAGAGTCAAAGGTTTTTACTGAGGAAATGTTTGATATCTGTTATCACTGGATAATTTGTCTCTCTATTTTGCAGTCAGACTCATTTAGAAGTTAGTACAGTACATGAACTAAACAAAGCCAGAACACAACGGGTAGGGTATCAGAGCTTAGTCCATCAATCCACCTGGATAGACTCATTTCAGGCTGACTGTGGACGTTTGAAATGTAGGTTCTGAAATGTGACTTAGAGTCTAAGAAAAAACTAAACTGGAGAAAATTGCCTTTAGATATATGGATTCACCTTCAGTTGATTACTTTCATTAAGACAATTATTTTATTACAAGTTTTCTGTTCATAATAAACTGTTGCATTTGTCCACTTTGCTTCATCTTCTGGTAAATGTTCCTAACTCTCTTCTGTCAGTGTTCATAAATTCTCATCGTTTCTTTGACTTTCCGACATTAATATTCCTGTCCTTCAAAATTTCTCACAACCCTGATTAGGCAAATTTCTTCCTGTGTTCTATGAGCCAATCTGCTGTTGATTGCTGCTCTTTAAAGATGTGTATGAACATGATTTTGATTGTCTTCCATGACAGTCTCTGCACTGCGATCTCCGCTTACATGACATCAAATCTCCACTCTCTCTCTCGGATGACTGGCTTTTTTCTAGATTGCCTTTTGGTTTGACCATCTCCGTGTCCAGACCATTTCTTTGTTTTACATGTTATGTTTCTATTTGTTGGAGGCTTGAAACCTTAATATAACCTTATTATATTTCACTGGTGTAATATTTACTTTTCCAGGTGGGTCAACTAATACTACAATGATGACCTTTTGAGAAGAAGATAAGAGCTGTTCAGGGCTTTTCCCTGACATTTCTACAACATGCTGCCATCCTGTCCTCCGCTTGCAGCTTTGTGTTCTGCAGCTGCTTTGTGGCACTAAACTGACAAGTGAGAGTGCAACAATACATTTCCCCTTCACTGTTGCGGTGTGTAAGAAACACCTAACAAGGTTGCAGCCCAAAACATCTGAAGCTCGTCCTCCTCACGCTTGCTGTACGGTAGCATCGACTGTCTGTGGCTGCTTACCAGCTATGCCATGTAGCTTGTGTCATTTTCAAAGGGTGCACTCTGATTTGTTACATGTGAGTGGGTGTTCGCACAGACACAGCGTGACATTTTCATATTTCTGTTCCGTGTGAAGCCGACAGTCTCCAGAAGGTTCTCAGATGTTTCCCCTAACCTGGAGAATCTCATTAGGAGCGACACGCACAGACATCTGCATACAAGCTCCAACACACATGAACATAAAGCACATCTGCACACACACACGACCTGTGGTGAAGCACAGATGGTTATATTTGCATGTCTCTCCTCTTTCACCTGTAGGAACACACACACACATACATGTACACATACATTCTGATGCATGTTCGTCGACATGCAATGCACACAGTTTTGCCTTAACATGCACACATAAGCAAATTTGAATTTAGCCTGCGGATAGCAAGTCTTTGATAGCAGAAATGGAAGAGTCAATAAAAGTGAGTAAATTACCTAAAATAAAAGCCTGTGTAACTGCAGTTAGGGGTCGTTGTAAAAGTGCATGCAAAAGGGGCCAAGAAAGCTCTTTAGATATTTGTTTATGGCTTTCTCATTGTTTGAATCATAGATGCTCAAAACTTTGTTTTCATCTGGACCTACCGCATGTGTGACGCTGCACAATCCTTGGCAGCATGGCCAGGCTCAGTGTTTGGTGGTCAATTGTGGGTTCGAGTCTGAGCTGGGGCAAAACCACCCTGTGTGGAGTTTGCATATTCTCCTTATGTTTAGGTGGGATCTGGCATTGATCCCCAAGCATAAACAATCAAGAAATTTTCTAACATCAGTTATATATTCAGTACCAGTCGAAGGTTTGGAAACACCTTCTCAATAAATGTTTTTTTCTTTATTTGTAACACTGAGGACATCAATGTTATGTGGTAAACAAAAAGTGTAAGGAAAGCAAAATATGTCACCTTTTTTGATGGCACCTTTGCACACTCTTGGCATTCTCTCAGTCAGCTTCATGAGCTTGTCACCTGAAAAGCTTTTCTACTAGCAGGTGTGCCTTGTCAAAACCTAGTTAGTGGAATTTCTTGCCCCTTTAATGTGTTTCGAGACAGTCAGTTCTTGTTGGCTGACAGTAAATACTGTAGCACTACTAATTTACTGTAGTAATTCTTGTTGTGGCAAGAACTGCTAAACTAAGTAAAGAGAAACAACAGACGTTAACACATAAAGGTCAAACAATCCAAAAAATGTCAAGAACTTTAAATGTATCATCATGGGCAGTCACTAAAAACTGAAAATGATATGATGAAAATGGCTGTGGGCCAAAAAACGAATACCATGAGTTACAGCTACTGCAGAGGAGAAGTTCATTACAGTTACCATATATGAGTTCAAGTAGCAGACACATCTCAACGTCAACTGTTCAGAGGAGACTGTGAATTAGACCTTTATGGTTAAAACCACAAATGAGGGAGACCAACAAGAAGAACTGCTTTGGCCAAGACACACAAAGAATGAACAGTGGAAATCTGTACTTTGGTCTGTCTTGTCAACTTGCCTTGTGGGGTCTAACTTAACCTGAGAACCTATTAATTGGTGATTTCTGGGGCTGGTAAGTGTAAAACACTTCTTTTGATGGTTGTTGTTGTGTGGACTTTACATGATGATACATTCAAAGTTGATTTTTTCTGGATTCACTGAAAAGAATGATGGTTGGTTGAGCGGTTCTTGCCATAATATGAGTGAGAAGGCAAGAAATTCCACAAATGAACTTTTGAGAAAATACACCTTGTTAATTAAAAATGATTCCAGGTGATGACTTCATGAAGCTAAAAAAGTGGCTAGTTTGAAGAATAAAACATATTTTGCTTTGTCTTTTCTCCCCCACATAATTTGATATGTGTTGTTTAGTATTGATGTCTTCAGTGTGAATCTACAATGCAGGAAATAATACAACCATTGAATGGGAAGATGTGTCCAAACTTTTGACTGGTATTGTACACATATAGTTATAGTTATGCATGTTCAGTATAACTCCAGTATACATACAAATACAGAGATTTTTGTGCCATAAACAGATAGAGATAATAGTTTTGTGAGTTATTTGTATACTATTGTGTTTTGTATGAGTGTAAGCACTATCATTGCGTGTGAGTGCATTCTGTTACTGGCGGGGCATGTATCTGAGTATGACGTGTGACAAAATCTATATTCCATGTTTTGTGTGTATGGAAAGAAAAGCTATCTATTGCGCGGAACACAACACTGTAGTGTTCACACTTTGAATGAGTGGCTATGAGAGGGTTTTGTTTGGGCATTGATTTCATAGTAGATCCTGCCCTCAGCCATTCAGTAGAAACCAGTACGCCAACATACATTTTATAGCTTGTGTAAAAAGTTCTCCACACTGTGACGCTTTTCCAGATCACACAGGCAATGTCTGTGTGTTGGTTGGTTGGTTGCATTTTCTGTGACATAACCATCTGGGATGTGGATCACACTGCCTTTCTTCTGGTGGTTTAACAGTTTTCTGAAGACCTCTTCTAGCTCATACCTACATTGTCAGTTAAGTCTGTTAGCTGTGATTAAGCTTTGGCCAATAAGATGCTTTGAATTTATTCAAACAATGAGAAAACAAAGGTAAACAAATCCGAAACTAGTCTGAAGCACCTCAGTGATAACATCCAAAACCACAAGGTTCATGATGATAACTGTCAGGAATGAAAAAAAGTCTGAATATCCACTTTAATTTCAGCTGCAATTGTTACCATGTCCAGATCAACACTTTGAACAGCACTAACAACAGGCCAGACAGACAACAGATTATGTTGTTTTATGTCCGTGGTTCTTAACCTGGGGGTGGGGATTATTTTTGAGGGTCACCAAATGTTTGTTGAGGATAAAATAAAATAACATATTGTGGTACAAAATGAAAGACAGGAAACAGCTTTCAGTGATGTGAACCCTCTAAAAACACTGTTGATGTTCTGTCTGTGGGCAAAGCAGCTTTTGAGGGGGGGCCACCATCAATCAGAATGATCTCTCTGGGTGGGTCACAACTCTAATAGAGAACTGCTGATATGTATTACACTAATGTCAACACCTCGGTTGTGCAGCAGAATTCTGAGCATGAATGAGCTACTGTTGTGTCCCTCATTATGAATCCGTTGAGAATCTTCAACGGCTCCATTTGCCCAAGCACACACCCAGCTACATGTTATACGTCATTTTTAAAATCATAGTTTTAATGAAACAAAAATACACCTGAGAACTGACCAGGCCAGGTCACTAGGAGTAATGCAATACATTGCAGTACTATACCAACAGGATATCAAGTAAAGATTACCTCCATCTCCCACTGGAAGAATTGTTGTCCATAAGACATCAGGAAGGAGAATAAAAAAAAGGGAACTGCTCTGTCCTGTCTCCCGGTTTGTCAGCTCGCTAGTTTTTTTTTATTGTAAGTAATGTAATAAGAACAAATACACGAACAATTTTACATATTTACAACAGTGGGATTGCACACTGGAACTGGGGGTGCTATATTATAAAAATACCAATTTATATGCACTGTCACTTTAGTTTTTGCTCGTTTGCTGTCTACAAGTAATATTTTATATCTGCTTGCAGTTTTAAGGATGTATAGTCTCATTCGTTTCTTCAAGGTATTTGCCTCAAGCACGAGTGGACAGGCAAAATATCAGGGAGCTGTTCAGACATAATTGGCATTCTGATAATGAAAAAAAATATGCAGCCGCCAGGCAGGAGGATAGAAGCAAACATGAAGTACCAATGTAATATGAAAGAGGGAGACTGCAGATTAAACTTAGTGGAGTGTGCAACGGAAAACAAAGTAGTTATGTGTCAGACAGAAACGACTGACAGAGATTCAGTGGAGGCCTCGTATGGGAGAACCAGAGATGGCCTGCTGTAAAAAGCATCAAAAACTGCCACAGTCAGACTGAGTGATGAGACACAAAGCAGGCTTTGGTTGACTTAGCTTGGATTGAAGCAGCTTTCAATTATTGGGAGTGTTGTGCTGGCTTACGGCCTGGACGAGACACCTTGCGGACCACAGGAGAATACTGGCCCTCTTATTGTTCTTCAGCCAAGACTCAGTCACTGCTGGATTTCGCTTGATCCATCACCTCTTTGTGTCAGCGTCATTAAGAACAATGTTCACTTCAGTTGTGGCCTTTTGTAGACTGAATAATGAAATGAGGTACTGAGCGCAGCTGCTTTCTTATGTGAAGCAATCACATCCCATAGCTATACTTCTATATCTTTTAATCTTTGAATTTCATCACATGCTCCTCAAAGCATCCTAATGCATGTTACTAACCAAACTTCCCCGGAGTTTCTGTGCTCTGTCGTCCAGCAGGTTCTCGTGGATCGTGGCTGCTGCTGTGATCCTGCAGGACGTCCACTACACATATTATTAGTGCCATTATCACTACCATATCTGCTACTGTGGTCACTTTATCATTCATTGTGATTGTACAATATGTTTGTGTTGATTTGTCCTGTACACGGGATGAGAAGAAGGACAAGAGGGCACTGATGTCCTTTTGTGTTTATTGCATTATGTGTATAAAAAAAGAACAATGTGGCCTCAGTATTGAAGCACACACCAGAAAAGATGAGAGCAACAGGTTTTCATTGTTTGACTTAAAATGGATATGCATGTTTTCAGGGGCAGCATTTCATCTTCATATACCAATTTCACACCACTTGTATTCGGGCTCAGAAAGATGTCTTGATAACTTGGTAGATACAACCAAAAACACTTATATCTTTATATCTGCTTGTGCAATCAAATCTTTGCAAATGGTCCAGAATGCTGCAGCGCGTCTGGTTTTTAACCAACCCAAAAGGTCACACGTCACCCCACTCTTTAGCGACCTGCACTGGCTGCCTATAGCAGCCAGAGTTAAACACAGAGCTCTGACGCTAGCCCACAAAATTATTTCAGGATCTGCCCCTGCCTATCTCAGCATCTTACTAAAGGCTCACGTCCCGACCAGGGCGTTACGCTCCGCTCATTCAAACCGCCTAGTTATACCATCGCCTCTCACAAAGCGAGGTCACTGTAAACTCTTCTCTGTGGTTGTCCCCAAATGGTGGAATGACCTATCAACGACTACAAGAACTGCAACATCCCTTTCTACCTTTAAAAAACTTGTAAAAACCTTTCTCTTTCGAGAATGCTTCCCTGCCTAACAAAACTAACAAAACTAACAACTACTCTGTGCTCCTTTACACCTTTCAGCTTATGTCCTCCTCTGTAAGTCGCTTTGGATAAAAGCGTCTGCTAAATACTATGTAATGTAATGATCAGGTTTATTATTAGTCATCATTCAGGTTAACGATGCTTTAGCAAAATAGCAAATTTATCTTTTCTAAGCTAGCCCACCTTACATTGCTTGACCCAGATGGTCTTCAGGACACATTCCCCTCACACTTCATGTTAATGTTTCCATGAATTCAGCCAAGAGGTAATCAGGACAGTTGCATTCATGTGCGCTTCTCCCTCTGGACTTCATTAAATTTCTAACTACCGTTAAAGAAAGTTGGAAATAACATTTGACACAAGGTGCTCATCGAGTAGAATTGCATCCATGTGTTTATCCTCATGAACTCCATTTAAATGCTTGACTCCAGTTGAATGAACTTTCTTGGGCTGTTTTAACCCCCGTGTGACACGTGGAAAAAACACTGGCAAAGAAGCTATTAGAATAGTAGCGACCAATAGAGATGTTTTCATTGTTATTCAACAACTGGAAGGCCTTGGAGACCTCTGAGAGAGGAGCTGACCTCCGTGTTGGCTCACAGAAAATGGAGGTTAATGATAATTGAATATGTGAAGAGGAAACTGAATAATTACAGCTATAGAGCAGCAGCAAATGGAAAGTCGAGGGTGGACAAAGGAGAAGAACCATTTTCTGATGAGTAATTTTCATATGGAAAACACAGAAGCGGACCCACATTTATCACGCGCACACCTGCTTCTCCTTTCCTACTTTCCTCAGTTTATTTTCGCAGTGTACTTTAATTACTACACATAATTTCTCTCAGTATCGTTCCCTACAGACTCATATTAACCTTCCACTTAATAGACTTTTGCTACAAATTGTAAAATAATTGTATGATCATGTGCAGTAAAAATAGGTCATAGATCATCACCCTCATAAATAATCATGGACGGGTAATCTGCGGCAAAAAGCCACATTTATATCCAAAACTAGTCCTATTTTTAACCATTTTTTTTTTAAATACACAAAAGAAAATACAAATTAATGTCATCTTTATCCACTACTTTGAATATAAGCAGTTGGCAGCATCAACATAAGCAATTGCTGGTGCCATTTCTCTAGTTGGTGCTGTTAAACTGAGAAAGAGGGCACAGCAAGATCGTGTCATTAAAAGAGCCCCAGTCCGCCCTGCTAGCACCAAACCTGTTATTTCACCCTTCAGTGATTGATGGAGCATTCTCTTCATGGCAGGTGCGGGGTATCAAAACGATCAAGGACTTGTATAACGACGACATATTTTTATCTTTTCAGCAGCTTTCAGACAAGCTGGCCCTGCCTAAAAATATTTTTTTCAGATATTTACAGATCCGTAGCTTTGTTAGGAATGTTTACCCTAGATTTCCTAATTTACCAGAACCTACTGGCCTGGACCCGTTCTTGACTCCGCTGCCTGCTACGAAGGGCATGATCTCTGTGTTGTATAATCTCATTCACTCTATAAACCCAGCCTCACTTCGTACGATTAGGACGCTATGGGAGAACGATTTACAGTGTAAACTCACAGATGATGTTTGGGATGAGTGTCTGCTGCTGGTTCATTCCTCCTCCATATTTGCTAGGCACGGGTTGCCACAAGAATCTTACACTGTGGCACAGTGTAAGATTCTTCACCGTTTATGACAGATGCCGCCAGTACCCGGCTACCTCATTTCCATATGTTTTGGGTGTACCCTTGCCTGAATACCTTTTGGTTGAAGATTTATAATACTATTTCACAGGTCACCTCTGTTCCTTTCACACCATCGGCGGTTACTGCCCTGTTTGGAGTTACCTTCATCCCTGCTATACCAAATTATAAGAACCTGGTGGCCTTTGTGACCCTCTTAGCTAGATGTCTCATTCTTATAAAGTGGAAATCCCCGACTACACCAACCTGTCAAATGTGGATGAAGGACATTTTTTACTTTATCAATATGGAGAAAATTTGCTGCACACTAAGAGCATCGTACCTGATGTCTGAATGTAACCTAATGGCTCTCATGGCTATTATCCATTCATGATGTCTCCACACAGATCTGATTTAACCTTCCTCACGTTCTTGCACAACCCCCCCACCGTACCTACCGTACGTTTGCCCTTTTTATTCTACAGTAGTAACAACAAATGTCTGATTTACACTCTGTTCCCTAAATCGTTATTTTAAATGGTTGAAGTTCAGTTGGTTCTCTTTTAATGGTTTTACTGTCAATCCTTTCTTATTCTGGTTTTCTGGACAATTGGAGCTACTTAATGTACTTAATTATCAGTGCCAAAAACTTACTTGACAGCAGTTATTTGCATTTTTTTTGCCAGATACTTAAATTTGGCTACTGACAGTAACAGAAAAGGTTCAGATACTACAGACCTACAGACCTATAAAAGATAAATGAGATATTGTCAAGGTCTAATGGGATTTCATAGGTACAGTCCATTTAATCGCCATTTAATATGGTTATAAAAATCACCTTTTCTAATGGGCTCATTTGTACTGTGTAAACAAATGTGTATGCCAGTGACTCAGTTGTTTGTTTTCAGACAACAGTTTGGCTCCATTCATCTGCATTAACCCAGACTAACATAATTATGTAGACTGATGAAAGATCAGCCAGCTTGTTTGTTTGTGTGTGTGTGTGTGTGTGTGTGTGTGTGTGTGTGTGTGTGTGTGTGTGGCCACATTGGGTGTATGCATGCATGCAAAGGTGTCCAGCTGCATCTGTAAAAACCCAGCTACGATGGAGGGATGAGTCTGGACCTTCATTAGTGAGGCAGATTTTTGGAAACTTTTCAATTCTTGATAAATACCTGATGTCACTCATGGATACATTTGTTACTTTAGTTAATAGTTGTGTGGAACATATCAATCCATTTCAGTTGTTTTGTTTGGACGTTAATCATTCTTTTCCCCACTTATCCAGGATCGGGTCGTACAGCAGTGCATTCCAGCTTCTCCTGGAGGATCCTGGGGTGTTCCCAGGCATGATGGGCTTTGTAGTGAGCCACCAGTTAATCTCTACTTGGACAAACTTTCCTTGCATAGTGTCACTTTTTACATTCTCCCGAGTTGCTCCTCGCTTAAATGTCAACCATGTAACAATTTTTCCTCTGTACATCAACGTAAGATGATAACAACCTTGGCCACACATTGTACTCTCGGTGACCCAGTTTATATCAGCGTACTTGATGATTGCAAAGATGGCAGCGATGATGCACCCTCACACTTGAGTGATTGGTACATATTGAGCTGTAAAAAGGCCAGCAGACTTGTCCTTGGATCAAGGCACTAGCCCATACAATTTAATGGCACTTCTACCCTTCCTGGGTTTACAGTGTGTTGGTGAGTGAGCGAGAGTGTATGCATTTTAATGATACCTATAACTTGTAAGGAAAGGAGCACAGCAGAGGTGAATGGAGGGAGGTGAAGGATGCTGTTACGGCCAGAGGTTCAATGCAGGCACATTCTAAGCAGTGAACAGAATGATTGTTATTCAAACAGCGAGTCACACCAAATGTCTCTATCGAAGGGCATTAGCTCAATTACATTCAGCTGAAAAAGGCTGTCAGAGGTGCAAAGTTAAAGCTATCTTATTACATTTTCATCTAGATTTAAACGTGTGAAGAAAATGGCTAGACTAAAGATGTCAAGAAAGGACTCTGTTTAAAGGTTCAAACATCAATAAATAACAAGTTCACCTGAATGTGTCTTCACAGACACAAGGTCTCAGCTGCTCTGGATAACCCACCATCACAGCTGTGGACAGTTTTTTTATTTTAACCACTTTCTACTAAAAAAAGTCCCTCTGAAAACTGTTGGCAGCGAGGTCTGTGAGTGACCCAGAGTACGAACACTGATTCTGGACTGAAATGTTGTTGTTGAATTTTCAAATTTTCATTTTTCAATGCTTTGAGCACCAAAAACAAAAGTGCCTTTTACAGCAGACATTTTAAATTGTCATTGAAGGGAAGAGACAAATGTACAGCAGTGTCCCCCCTTTTGTTTTAATAACAGATTGCACTCCAGCTGGCGAGGAATCCACAAGTGTGTGTAAAACTTGATGACCTGTGTTATCCCAGCATGATCTGACAATGCCCCAAAGAACTTCTTGTGGTTTCCCAGACTGCTTGGCTTTTTCAGTTCTCCCATACATGTTAGTTTGAGGTCTTGTGACTGTAAGGAAAGCCTTCTGGTTATCGAGTCATTCTTGCAAAGTGTTGCAGTGTGTTTGAGGGTCATTATCCTGCTGCGATATGAATCCTTCCCCACAAAGATGTAAACTAGATGTGTAGATTTATCAGACTACGGAGCCCCTGAAGTGACATGAGAAAAAAAATGTAGAAAAATTAGAAAATGTGTCTGTAATAAGGTTGCTTTTTTCTTCAAGGGAACTGACCTGGATGATCTGATGGTGTGGTCACTTTTTATCCGCCTGATCCTTTGTATCCTTGTGGATAAAACTGATCCTGTTTCTGCAAAGAGTTTGAGTTTCATGCACTGCCCGCACAAAAACCTTGAACCTTTCTAGTCAGGCCATAATTAAAAACTGAGAAAGACCCTCAGAATAACAATTTCACTTCTGATTCTTTCACTTAGTTCTGAATGCTTCAATCTTCTGATCATTTCTATATTTATATGAAAACACTGGAGACGTTCAATGGGGCACCAGACTTTTGGACCCTGCTGTAAGTAATATCTTCCTAAGAAGGCTGAAAGACAATGAGACTGTAGCCATTCAAGTTCATGTCAAAGTGTGTGACACAATTTTACAAAATTCCATTTCATTTGGATTGCAATTGCTAAATAAAAATGATGTAAAAATCTGGTATATGAGGCATGTTGGTGAGTTTTACTTGTTAACACATGATGCCACAGTCACATCAGCTTGGGAGGTAGCTAGACTTACAAGCTTGGTTCTTCAAACCACAGTGGTTATGGACCAATGAGCTGTGGTTTAACCTGAGGTGTGTGTGACTGTTTGCTCAAAAACAGCAATAGAGGCTGCTAAAGAGGTTAGATCAGGGATGTCCAAAATATGGCCTGGGGGCCAATAACGGCCTGTGGTCAGATTTCATGCAGTCCGAAGTTACATTATTATAATAGGCTTGTCAGATACTGTATGGCTGGAAAATTCAGCTTTTTTGGTTGACATGATGAAGTGTTTGAACCTTGAAGGACATAACTGATGCCGTTATATATCTGTAGATGTGACACAAAATATTACTTTCTGAATGATTTTATTAAAGACAAGAGCAAGAGTGATACGTTTTAAACTTAAATGTTAACAGACTTTGCATTACTCATAAGAAGTCATGTTTACAATGAACATGAGGTTCAAATTTGTATCAACTTAATGCAAGTTTAACGTATTCCATAATATTTATTCTTTGTTATTTGACTTCAGATGTTAAAGAAAGGCAGAACTGTTTTTTAGATTAGTTCACGCCTGATTGGCTTACATTTGGTTACATTGTTGCTGTATTTTTAAAATGTTAATATTGAAGTTTGGACACCCCTGGCTTAGATGCTCTTAGCATGAGTTGTATCAGAGAAGAGCACTGGACACTGAAGGCTTTTCTGGATGGATGTTGTAGCTCATGTTTGCCTGTGACTGTGACAGACAAGCGGTTTATTCGAAAGCACCCACCCTCTTCCAAACTATTTTTTAACAATAACCTCTCGGAGGGTTCTGTGTAACAAACCATCTGGGAACCATTTTGTGCTATCCGATCAGATGTTAAATGGTTGCCATAGTCGTGCCCTGTGTTATCATATCTATCAGTATCGTCAGCTCTTGGAACAGTGTCTTTATGTCCTGAGATTTGGACTTTCTCTGTCACAGAGCTTTGGAAGATCAAAATCTGTTTGACAGACTGACTAAACGATTCTGTCAAACTCTAATATTTTTCCAAAAGGGGTGTAGTGCAGGGAGAGTATGGCATTATATAAACTGTTATATATAAACTGGTTCATTGGAGAACCTAACCCAGAAAGGTATAATCACTATCTTTTTACTGCTGTGGCAGTACTTGCCTTGCAAAGTACACTGCACTGCTGCACCACACCTATTGCAACAGCACTTATCAGTAGCACTCTGGCTGATTTGTGCTGTCTTAACTCTATTTTCGTCTAGGAAACAAACAGTTCTTAAAAAAACTCATAGTCAATAGAAAGGTGCCATTGATTGAAACCAGGCAGGATGGATTCAGGTGAAGTGTAGCACTTTAAAATGATTCAACTTTTGCAAAGAAATTGCAATACATCTAAAGCTGTGGGTTTCTATGAACACACAGAGACAAAAGGGGAATAAATCGACAAATATAAAAGAGAGATCTTTGTCTGTGCACCGCTGCACACGAGTGTGGACCTTGCTAGTTGGCATCCATAATGTGTATCGTTGAAGTGCCAGATGTTTGTGCTGAAATCTGCAAAATTATATTTTCTTCCAAGAATTAGTGAAATGTCTAAATGTTCTCAAGGGAAAAAAAATCCTGTAATTCTTGAATAATAATCCAGTGTGACACCACCTGGACAACAAATTGAGAATATTAGGATGTTTTGTTATTGTGGGGATGGAGCTGAAATTGCATTATCACTTCACCCTTTTCGACAGAAATAAAGGGTCTATCCGTGACCACTTGTGCATAAACCTTTCATTAAGAACATCAGATGGTAGATGCAGCCAGAATACAGTGCTGCAAATGGGTTCACACATTTGATTCTTGTTGTTGTCATCCAAATCCTCGCCTCTCTCTCCATTTCTCTTCACGCTGAATAATTCCCATCTTCTGCTGCCCTCAATTAACTGTTCTCCTCTCCTCCTGCCTTTCCATATTCTTTTTAAACAGGATCCATTCAGCTCTGTTGCTTTTGTCTTGTCAGTAGTGTATAAAGCAGAGCTGACTGGTTCACCTGGTGCTGATGTTAACCAGCTGCAGGATCTTTGACTTCAGACTTGTTTGACCAGCTGACCAATCAGGGCAAAGACATAACTGTTGTCAGTTAAGACAGTTTTAAGTTTCAGTCTTCATCTTTAATGATTCACTGTCTGTGAGGTCACATACATTCATGATCACTACAGTTTAAACGTACGTTAGAGGACTGAGACTTGGAGTTCAATCTTAGGCAGCTGGACTTGATGAGAGGTGAAACTGAAACTTCTCTAAAAAAACATAAAACATTCACATGGAAAGTGACAATCATATTTTGGGTGAAACATTTTTCACAGATATTCACTTCTCAGTGCATAACAATTATAGGATACACTACACCTTAGAGATGAGGCTTATGTCCTAAGCACAGCTTCTCTGCCTGACTGCTGTCACTTAGTGACCGTTAGACTTTTTAGCTGATTTCTGCCACGCGTCATATTTCTTCATTTCCTCCTGATGATCTGAATAACTAACCTGTGTGTTTCAGCTATCAGTGTTATAAACCTGTATTGTATTGCACTGTAGGCTCATTCATTACCATGTGTGCTGCAGCTCAGAGTTATCTAACATCAAACCAAACGCTGGCCTTTGTGTCAGTCAGTTCTATGGTCTGTGCTCGGTTTGAGACTCAGCATGTTCACGTAGGTCAACAAACATTGTCTGGAGTACATTTGTGAAAACTGCTTGATTCAGCATAGTAGGCAGCAGTGATGGTTGCTATGGTTACGAAGACGCGCTGCAAATTTTTCATAATTCCTAATAAGAGGTTTCAAGTCAGTATGACTGTACAAAATCATAAATGTAGACTGATTGTACCTGAATGCTGAAATCCAGTCGCCTGATAATACATCATTTCAGATAATTTTGTATTCCCATGCTGCCAGAACAAATCCAATCAAAGACCCTCCCTAATGAATATATTCAATTATGTCTGCGAATTCATCGTTGTTCTTTGGTATTGATCCTCACTCTTTCTGATCAGACAGTACCATTAGTTAGCCTTTGTAGTCTTGTAAATATTGAGATATTTTTTATTTCAAAAGTTTTTGTCTTTCATCTGTTTGTAGCTACTTTCCAACCCTCAAACACAGTCAGAGATCTGATGTTAATTCACTTGTCTGTCTCTATTGTCTATGTGTGTACATCCAGTTATTGACATGAAGCTAAACCTGGTTCCTAACTGTTGTATAACAATGATTACACCCACAAGAAATAACATTATCATTGGTGTAAAAAATACTGGAATAAATAATGGATTAGTGGTGAAGGTGGATCATTAGAAATCCATTAGGGTCTGCCATCAAACACTTGTTGACACTGTCACAGTCTAGAGATTTTAGGATAAAAAAAACTGCAAGTAATAACTATTATTATTCTATTTTACATGTACTGTATAATATATTGTATCATTCACTGCAAAACTTTAACAAACAGATATGTGGTTTCTTCTTGAGCAATCTATCTAACCAATATGAACTCCAGCTATGTGCTGCTAGCATAGTGTTGCTGTGACAACATGACAACAAAATGACAAGAAATCAATGCATCCTGCTGTTGGTCACCAGCAAACAGCTCCATCACACAACTTCCTTGAGAAACATAAATTTCTGGTCTCAACTTGTGTATGTATTAAAAAGAGATACAGCTTGCTGATATCTGGATGAGTTTGAACACATGTTTTAACAGGCTAGCTGTTTCCCCTTGCGTCCTGTCTTTAGGCTAAGCTAGGCTAATTACCCACGGACTCTAGTTCTTTATTTGGTAAACAGACACAAGAGTCGTATTGGTGTTTTCATGTCGCTCTCAGAAAAAAAGAAGAGAATACTATATTCTCCTTTGTCGCTGCTAAAAATCATACGATGATCATGTGAACATGCCAGTGTCATGGATAAAGTGGAGATGGTAAACAATAGTATGTTAATGTTTAGTTAGTTAACTAGTCTAGGAGCTGAAGTTAGTAGCCTCCAATGAATGAATCATATTACCAAATTCATTTTCATAAAAAAAGTACTAAATACAAAGAACACCAACAATAATTACTTGTTTTGTACCAACACAAGTAATTATGTACACTGTGCAGAGCTAGCTGTATTTGCCAAATATGTCTACATTTGCTGCCAAGACTTTGCGGGATACTGATGTCAAACACGTTTTGTGGCAGATCTGATCTTCATACCATTGCTTGCTGCCGCTTGGGGTCACTGAAGTGCAATGTTGCACCTAAAGCAGCTTTAACATATGCATACAGACGCTAGCATAATGACCTCCTTTTCTTCCCCTAACCCTTTCACCCCCATCATTCCACCATCCATATAATACATCCGCTGCATACATTTATACAAATTCTGGAGGCTTCCTATCATAACTGAGGCTAAGACTTGGCACTCCATTAACTGTAGGATTGTTGTAATCTCATTTCCGTATTTGTGAAAGGCAGTGGCGGTGAGAATATATTTGTTTACAGCAAACCAGCATTATAAATCATTTTTATTGGATTATTCCTCAGGCATTTATAATATTGATAATAGGATGTGTCCAATTTTCATAAAGGCGGCATTAAACAAAGTGACTCTTGCTTCTTGTTCCACTCTTGATCTTACCATCCATCACACTCCCATCCCTCCTTTCTCATCACTCTCCCCCCTCCCTTCCTTCCACGTGTTTATTACTGTCTGTGTTGTGTTCAGAACTTTATAGGCTGTCCTTATCCTCTTTTCATGCCCTCACTCGTTTCTCTTCTCTAATCTTGTTGTCCCATGCTGTCTGTCTCGAATCATCGATGGGTCTCCTCTCTTGTGTGAAGATGAACTTTTTCTGGAGATGCTCGTCATGGAAGGATGGATGAGAGAGTGTTTCACATGGTTACATCACATCTTTGAAAAGTCAGCTTTCTTGACCGGCTGCAGTATGATAGATGAGATGTGTGTGTGTGTGTGTGTGTGTGTGTGTGTGTGTGTGTGTGTGTGTGTGTGTGTGTGTGTGTGTGTGTGTGTGTGTGTGTGTGTGTGTGTTTAGATTCATGATTGTCTGCATGAATTTTTTGCAAAAAATCTGATTCGACATTCTCAAAATGAATAAACCAACACCAGTTTGATTGATGTTTCTTGGAGTGCACAGAAGACGATTTAGGGAAAGGAATAAAAGCAGATATCTTTTAAATACCCTTTAAATATATTATCCCATTTCATTGCAGACACACACATGAACACACATGCTTTTAGTGCAAGAAAAGCAAAACAGTGGCAATAACAGCACAACCATTGGATGGGTTGGTACAAAATCTCAAAGACATTTGTGGTTACCATAATGACTGACTTTTCCTCCTGCACCACTGACGTTCATGTCAAATTTGGATGGCACAAATTTTTGGTATCACAAAACATTCATGTCTCCCTTTATATACTGTGATGATTTTGATGATCCCTCAATGTTTTACATGGTGCCATCATCAGGTCAACATTTTAATGTGCCCAGTACTTTTATGTCCAAATAGAGAGCCCAAGTGAAACATTGGTATATAATATACGGTGAGTCGAGGCGTTGCAATTAGTTCAGGCAAGTCAGAACAGAAGGACGAGGGGTCAAGACTACAAAGCTGAAAGAAAAACAAAACAAAAAAAACTAATGAGAAATAATGTTTTTTTGGATCTGGACTAATGCTGTCTAACTGGATGGAAAGCAAACTCAGAGAACACACTTAATGCTTTCAGAAAGAAAAGAAAAAAGCTAAATTAAATTTAGTTATAAAAGCTTGTACAACAAAGGAGTCTGGAACACACATCTTGTACTTGAAAAATGAGTGACATTGCCATCAGCCTGTACTTTGTGTTCTCACGTAACTGTTACCATGGCTGCAGATTCTTCTTCTTTTTTGTGTGTGTGTTCTGCAAAACATTACATTGTATGCTTGATAACAGAATATTTTTGATAATTATCCACTTGAGTCTTTTGGACAGGTGTTAGGAACTTGTGTCCACACATTTCTGTTCCCCACTGGATTGATTTTATCATTTAGCAACATTATGATGTTTTTAATTGTCCAGTACTTCAGTTTTGTTGTCATAAACTATATTCCCATCAAGCTCAGCTTTATTTATTGCCTTAATTTAAGTGATAATTACCAAAAATCACATTGTGGACATGGTAATGTGCAAAACATCAACATGCTAGTATTTTTATTGTTACTTTACTGTTGTTAATTTACTATTATTAGCATTTAGCTCATAGCAACGCTGTGCCTTAGTACAGTGTTACAGAGCTTCCAGGATAGCTGCAGACTAGCAGCCAGAGCTGCTTGAGCTGAACCAACATTAGACAAAAAAAACGGCATCGAGAATTTCGACAATTTTCAAAAACAGCTTGGAAACTTCCAATAACCATAAAATATTGTTAATTTCACAATTAAAGTTACAGTTTTATTCCATATTTCACTGTATAAATACCAGTTTGTTTGTATTTTCATCAAAAGAAATCCTGTTTTTTAATTGACAAGAAATATTCAACCCTGTTTACTGTGCAATTAAGTCTCTAATATAAAATACTACTACATTGTGTATGGTTCACTTAAAATACAGTATAAGTAAAGGTTTTCCATTAAATATGACAGGATAAGGTTTAGTAAAATTCTGATGCAGTTGCAGTATGCAGCATAAATGACATACATAATATATTTGAAGTAACTGAAACAGCATTGACAGAATCTCTCAATAGCAATTAATCAAATGATGACTGATTAGTTAGCTGTGGTTTTACACATGTAAAAAAAAATTAATATTAACTACAATGACTACTCTTCAACGTGAAGATAAATTAGCTGTTAATAGATCTTCCTGTACTCACAAGAAGTTTCTCATTAAGACAAAAGCAGGACCACAGATCCCTCTCTTCATTAGACATATATCCCCTGAATGTGCCTCCATACTTACTTTTGAGTAGCTTTCATTAATGAAGCTATGACTAATAATGAGATTTCTTTCCTAATTTAACTGTCTATGTCTCGCTCACGGTATCCTAGTTTCCTTCATCACTTAATTTGCTCTGACGGAGTTGAGGGTCACATGTATCGCGGCTTCAGATTCATGCGCATGTTTTATTGTGCACATGAAAGAGAATGAAAGAGTAATTTTTTCTGCAGTGTTTTTGTGTGGTGACGTTGCATTCATCTGCTTCCTGCACATCTCACACACCTCATGTCAATATCTTGGAGAAGAAGCTCCTTCTTACTTAATAATTAGTCAGTGCTTTGAAGACGGAGCTGGCCTGTGGATGTGTGAAGTACTGAAACATAATGATGAAGAGTTCCGCCATTAGGGGAAGCCATTAGAGTTGAACTTATTTCTGTGGGGGTGTTACATGGCATTTTTCCGAGGTCGCCTGTCAGTTTATCAGTGTGATGAGTGTGAAGCTCTCATCACTGAACAACTGAGGAATATATATTTAACCACTAATGATGTCTGCTTGATCTTTCAATAAAAAAAGAGCATACGAGTACAGCTACAATAAAGGTAATTAATGACATCAGTGCATCTTTGGATGAAGGCCACCACTGTTTAGCTCTTTATCGACCTGCCTGAAGCTTTTTGTAATGTGCATCACGCAAAGACAAAGAGCTGTTGAGTCGGTTTAGTGGTTTTTCAATTATAAAGACACACTGTGCCCGTCAAAGGGCTCAAATAAAATAATCTAAATAATTAACATGTGTTTCCACCATGGGTAGGTTCTGGGCATAGACTGTATAAAACATGGATGTCATATCATTGACATCACCCATAGGTCCCTGAGGAGCCATTCTGAAGCTCAGTATGTGGTGGCTCTGGCTGCCTCTATCTAAAACTGGGCATAGACATGAAGCATAGGTTCAGCTGAGGCGGGCTGAATGAAGCCTTGTTGCTCAAACAAGCCACCTAGGATGGCAACTACCTGTCAATCAAAGCAACCAGACTCTTAATCCTTCATAACTTTAAGCCTTAATATAATGTGAACAGGTGAGTTGTATATAAATTCACCCTCAGTACAGTTGTCATGAATGGGGAAATTAGCTATAAAGACCAAAACTGTTTTTTGTTCCAGCCTGTAAACATGTTTATTTCTGCTGTGAAGTTGGACATTTGAACATTGAGACTGACTCACTTCTGGAGCCAGCCTCAAGTGGACGTTTGAGGAAGTGCATTTTTGCCAGTTTTTAGACAAAGCCTCATTAACACTCTTACAGTCTCGAAATGCAAAAGCTTTCAATTTAGAAATAGAACTGTGGCAGAGGCTTTGCCTCAAAGACAAAAGAAGAACCTCTCTGTATGTGATTATGGAGACATTACATATAGATATGCTGTCTTCATGATTTAGATTCTGTTTACGATGGAGCACTGAGGTTAAATACAAATTTGACTGCCCGTACTCATCATTGTGTTCTGTTTGGCTATACATCCGTTTCTACATTCTGATTTATGGAGCCATTTTAAAGTCAGTTTTTCTGTGAAGATTTAAGATAAGAATCCTACCAACAATATTTCATCAAATGTGTACATAGGATATGAAAACGTCCGAACGCGTAACATGGTCTGGTCCAATTCTTGCAATTATACCAAGTGAGACAGAAAAAGGTGAACTGCAGAGAGAGGATTTAGGATGTGCTGGGTGAAAGCATTCTGCAGTGAGAGTTCGAGGTAAGAGGAGTTGATTTGGATCAGTGAAACTTTGTTTCCAAGTTGTGTAACCTTGTTAAAGT
Organism: Collichthys lucidus; assembly: GCA_004119915.2. Lineage (NCBI taxonomy): Eukaryota > Metazoa > Chordata > Actinopteri > Sciaenidae > Collichthys > Collichthys lucidus. Next base: position 5,314,168 of record CM014083.1, read on the forward strand.
ATATGTTAGATAGTGGGCCCGGTGAGCCTTCAGCTCGTTACAAAGAAACATAGATTTTCTTCTATATGTCTGTCTCTGCCAGGGAGGGTTTATTTTTGGTCCCATTAGTTTGGTAGTTAGCAGGGGAACAGATTTCACTGAAATGGAAAGTCGGGAAAAGCGATTTATTTTATTTTATTTATTTATTTTTTAATCATTACAATTCCTTACTCATTTGTCTACTGTAATTGTTTTTTATTCAAAGAGTGATAATGGTCTTAATGAACATGAGCACTTGAGTAAATCATGTAAATGTGCCAAATCTAGCCATACATGCTTCTTTTCATCAGGTTGATGGCATATTTGATAAAAGATAGGGTGGGGAAAAAAAACAGAAACACCTCTCCATATACCACAATGCAATTCAACAACACCACAAACCAGTCTTCAAAGTGAATCTATGCCTTTTTGAAACTCTTTCAACAAACTTGAATGCAGGACTGGTAGATTATAATGCACTAGTTTTAGCTCCGTGGGCCTAAGGATCTGGCAACTGAGTGTATTTGAATTGATCAAACTTGTTTTATGTACCCTAAGATAGCCTAGCACTTTGACATTTATGGATCAATTAGCTTCTGATATTAAATGAATAAACTGTAGGCTTTTTAAAACTAGTGCATAACACATTTTGCCTCGGAGGGCTTTACAATCTGTACAGGGAGTGACACCCTCTGTCCTTAGACCCTCGGTTCGAGTGAGGAAAAACTTGCCCACAAAAAAATGTGGAAGAAACCTCAGGGAGAGCCACAGAGGAGGGATCCCTCTCCCAGGACGGACAGACGTGCAATAGATGTCACGTGTACAGGACAAATCAACACAAACATATTGTACAATTACAATGACTGACAAAATGACAATGAATTACAATGAAAGAAAGTTCACAGTATTTGCAATGTGCAGGAGAGTGTTAATGGGACACATACATTTAGGTGCGTACTGTAAATCTGGGTGGGGTGGGGGTAAAAGTGTCAGGTGGGCGTCTGAACCTTATTGATGAGGTCAGCTGTTGATGGTGGAAAAACTGTGTCACTGTCACTGTGTCGTGAAATTTTGACCCCGATGGACTGAAGCCTCCTGCTGGAGGGCAACATGCCAACAGCTTGTGTCCGGGATGGGAGGTGTCGGCCACAATCTCGATCATGATCTACACCTCAGGGTCCTGGAGAGATGGCAGACTGCATCCAATCATTCCTAGTGGAATGAATGTGCACTGCAGTGTACACTTGACCTTGGTAGTAGCAGCAGCCTACCAGATGGTGATGGAGGAAAAGGATGGACTCAATGGTGGAGGTGTAGAAGTTGTCTCTGGTAGGTCGAACGTCTTCAGCTGCTGCGAGAAGTACATACTCTGCTGGGCTTTTATGATGACCACTTCAGGTCCTGGGTGATAATGGTACCCAGAATGTGGAATGAAAGAAGATATTACAGTCAGGTTCTTCCCGACCTATGCACAACCATCAACTGCCTTTAAAGTGTTGAGATCCACATCTTTCTGTCTGAACCAGGTCACAATCTCCCACCTGTAGCTGGATTTGTCTCCTCCCCTCCAGATAAGCTCGAGGGCTGCAGGTGCAGCTGTTGATGGACTCTGGAAAGATCTGGTGCTGATAGTTGGAATCAGGCACACTTAGCTCAGAGAGTTTATGCTGTAGCAAAGCTGCAATGGTGGTTTTGAAGGCAAAGCTTCTTGAGGAGTCCTAGAGCTATGAGATGAAGTGGAGGGCCATGTTGACTCCAGACTTTTAAAGCCTTGAGGGCTTTTTTGGTGCACACTTTGTCTCAGATGGCGGGTAAATCAGGCCCACTGCCTGTCCACTGCTTTGTGTGTTCAACTCCTGCGGGTTAATGTTTGCTTGGCTGCTTGATTCCCTGCCATCGCCTGTTTGGTATTCTTGTCCTGAGTAAGCGTGACACTCTGTGATTGGCTGTGACAGCCGAGCTAACATTCTCTCTCACTCTTGGAAATGATTCTCTTTTCCAAGCTTGAAGGGATGAGTGTCCCTTTGTCAATTTGGTCAGGTCAGAGTCTTTTTGCCAAAATGTGACTGCATGTAAAGAGACAGCAGCAGACAGACTTCCTTCAAATAATATGTCTCTGTTATGATGTTTCTTTCTGCAGAAAGGGAAGGGGGTGATATATTGTCCAAAATCATGATTGGATGACGGCACAATGTGTACATTGACATTCACCCCTATATTCTGCTGTCTCACTGTGTTTATGCTAGTTTTTGTGTGTGTCCCTACCCACAATCCTCTGCATGACAGCCAAGCCATACTACTTAATGACCCGGTTACAGTGTGTGTGTGTGTGGATTCTAGTTCTCCCCAGTCATGTGAGGTAAAGCACCTTTGTCCTCCATTTCAGCTCCAGCTCAGTGTAATCATATATACACACTCGCCCACATGCACTTTCAGGACCAGAAGCCCTTATATTAATGCAACTCATCAGACAAAAGAATGAGGAAATCTCATGGATTAGAAAAGGTAAACAAGCTAGTAAAATCATGTGGTTGGGACTCCAAAGTTAGGGCATGTACTGTCACTGTAAAAGATCTCCTTGCCATCAGGTTTGTCTGTAATTGTGGACCATTTATGACTGAGATGTTTTAGTACACTGACTACAAATCACAAATCCTAAAATACCGTATAGTAGTTTTAGAAATAAATATTGTCAATCACATGCAAGGGTTTTAACTGGTTACTCTCAACGTACATGCACCCAGAACAATTTACTGAAAGATAAATTAAAATTACAGCTACAAATGTGGAAAACAGAGCTAAACTTGTATTATTATGTTCATACAAGTAGCTGAAAATTTAAATACATGTAAAAAGCATTAATGACCAAGAACATACAACAGCTATGTACAAATCAACTGTTCTGTATATTGAAAGCAAATACAAATAGTGTGGAGACCCGAATACAAAATGCACTACAGTATATTACTTTATATACATCACTTTCGTTATTATGTATGGCATATGTCTGGCAAACTGATCTGCTAACTCAATCCCGAATATGTTTATTTAAACTTCAAACTTGGAACCAATTGGCTATTGTGCGATAACAATTCACCCTCTGGGGGGAATGACCATTGTAACCAGTAAATATCCTGGAAAAGGATAACTGACATCCTCAAGACTTCCTCTGCAGTCCAATTAGAACTTGATTCTTGAATATAGCTAATTGTTGCTAAATCGTTGTAAGGCGATAGTCAGTTGGTTTTGACGTTGCATTTTGGAAGATGTGTTTTACCTCTTTGCTCTCCGCATAGACTATTACAACCAAAGCCCACTGAAATGTGACTGAATACTACTCCAACTATAAATGGAAACCTGAACATTTCCCGTGTGAAAGTCTTGTTCCCTTGCTTACAGTTTCTGCATTAATTTGCAGATATCTTTGTAAAGATGAGTTTCTTTAGACCCAACTGACACTGGCTTAAGTGGCATCACTTAAGTATTTAGTGTCATCAGGGTGATCTGTGATAAATATCCTTAAGTACTTTTTAAGTTTTTTTTTTTCACATATGCAGTAGTTGTCCCCAAACACACTTTGATTTAAATGGGGGAGTTTGATTAATTCACTGTAGAAAAACAGTTATTTTAGTTAGACACAGGTTGGAATGGTCTCGCTGTACTGGCAGACTTTCTTTACTCATTATAGGAAATTATACTAAGACGATATCCTCAAGTATATCTGAAGCTCAGATTAGCAAATTACTCATGTCTCTGTGCCTTTACTTCTGTGACTTCAGGGTTACAGAATCCAGCTACTGTGGCTGTAAAACATAATCCGGTAATACAGTCATGTAGCACTGAAGTCATAAGCCTTGAGTCTTTTGTTTGTCCTTTCTTTGGCTGTCATCTGCTTTGTCCAGCAAGCCCCAAAAAAGGAGCTCTCCTTGCTTTGTATTCATCTCCACAGAGGAAATGCTTTGCAAGTGGGAGGCAATCCCTTTACATTTTTACAGCTTCCCCTGAATGATAAATCAATTTCCCATACACAGAAAGCAGTGTAGAAATCATAAATGAGGTTTCTTTATCATTTTGAGAGGCAGATAGTAAAAAATAATAAGTGAAGCACAAGGGGAGTGGAGGTCATTACCATGCATAATCGGACTGAATGAGTTCCATCAGGCTGCTTATCTGCTGTTAATTACCATTGTAATGGAGTGGAGGGAAGCAGTCTGCCTCCTCTCTGTTGCTCTTCTCTGTATGTTCTCTGCAACTACCAGGCATTGACATGTACACTGATGCTAATACAAACCAATTTATTAGAGCTCTATTCTGTCCTCTTCCAGTCACACTGATATACATCCATTTGTTGCCCTGCTCAGTCAGTGACTGTAGTTCTTCGGGTGCTCTGTACATCAGTATTAGGAAGCTTAGTCACTTCCTGGAAGATGCACCTCCAAAGTCCAAGATTTGACAAAGCACCACAAATTCAATATCAAGTACTACTCACATAACAACTAAGCAGTGTTTCAACTTAAGTTGAGTCCTGACTCAAGCCAAAATTCTGCTGGAGATGTTTTCTGTGCTAAATATAACCACAGCTCACTGTCACTTTGCATCATGGGTAACATGTTATTGACAAGTCTGTACTGTCAACTGAGGACACTACATAACTGCTTTCTCCCCTGTCTCCCAGCCTTCCCTTTCACTCATGTCCTTTTCCCCTTCTTGTTCTGACTTTCCTGAATACTTGAAGAAACTATCTGTCTTTATATTCCATACTGTGTGGGATGATATCTAAAACATTCTCTACTTTTTTTCGTTGTAGCCACACTTTATGCAAGAGTCATGATCGTTAACCAACTAACCTTTTTGATCACGTTGCCTTTGTTGCTCGGTCGTGATGCTTCGTGCCTTTTAACATAAGAAAAATCAGGCCTTACTTGACTACCTGCTCCACTGGCTACCTGTAGCAGCCTGCATCAAATTCAAATCACTAATGCTTGCCTATAAAGTCGTCTCCGGTTTTGTATCCACCTTCCTGAATGCCCTGTGATGTATACAGACATACACTACTTCCCGACTGTTGCACTCCTCCAAAGAATGACGCCTGGCTCTGCCACCAGTACACTCAGGGCAATCTAAACTTTTCCTCCTCTTTTAGCACTACCAACAACTAAACATGCTTAATCTATTCCCCTATACAGCTGTCATTTTTGATTCTATGTGAGTAGTCCTTATTGCTGCACTAACAAAAACTGAGAATAAAACTGGTGTGAGATACAGTATGTAATCAATCAAAGTGAACATTCCATTTTGTATCTACTTATTGGTGTCAGTAATGTTAAGACTACATATTAAAGAGAGAAAAGGTCAATGGGCAGTAATTAGGTCCATGTACCGTTGAGTCATTTGGCTGATATAAAATACTAGTCCAACATTTAAAACTTTACTAAACACTGAATGGGATTGTTGTTACTTATGACATACTCACACTGAAGCTTCATTCTAAATCAATTTTTGCAATTTTTTTCCCCCCGAAAAATAAACATTACATTACATTACATTACATTGCATTACATTGCATTTAGCAGACGCTTTTATCCAAAGCGACTTACAGAGGAGGACATAAGCTGACAAAGGTGTAAAGGAGCACAGAGTAGTTGTTAGTTTTGTTAGGCAGGGAAGCATTCTCGAAACAGAAAGGTTTTTACAAGTTTTTTAAAGGTAGAAAGGGATGTTGCAGTTCTTGTAGCCGTTGGGGACAACCACAGAGTATACTAGTATACATAGCACTGTACAGTACCTCAAAATTGTACTTAAGTACAGTACTTCACTTCCAACACTGGCAAAAGAAAAAACTTGTACAGGGCACAGGAGCTCTGAAGTCTTTCTACCCATTAGTAAACCGTGTAGTGGAAGTTACTTTTTTATGTTTACTTTACAATTATATTTTTGTGTTTAACTTTGTATGAACTTATATGTATGTATGTCCTATCTAGGAGACTGCCTCCTGATGGGTTGATATATGTTTGAGTGTAGACATTTCTCTCTGTCCCGGAGATGTTGGTACCAGCCACGGTGTAGAAGGGGAGTAAAGCAGATATTTACGAGGGTAACCCCCCCTTTGCAATTAGAGTCTCTCTTTTATGACCTCAGAGGGGGGGGGGGCGGGTACTCACACTGTTGTCTCTCCTTGGCCAAAAATAAAGTTCTCATTTAATACTGATCGTGTTCTCAGTCTTTTTCGAATTTCCGCGACAACCGGAAGTAGTTGAATCTTTAGGCTATTGAAGTTTTTCATATCTGAACATTTCCAAATTTTTAAACATCTGTGTTTACCTGTAAAAAGTTCCAGACGATTAGCTGTTCAGTTTGAATGAGGTCATCTCTGGGAATTGGTGGGCAGAAACAGGACAGTGAAGAAAAGGAAAGAAGAGAAAAAAGGACCCAGACTAATAATCCACTGCCCTGCTTGTAGCTGTGTGAGGCTTTACTTATTCATTAGAATTGAGCAAAATGCTAATTTTGCTAACATGTCCATCATTAGCCTGTTCACATACGAGAGAAAAAGCTTAAATACTAGAAACCTGATAAAGAGCAATTCACAACTTTGTTTCTTATACAGTGGTGCTGGTTTAAAAGTCACAAAATAACCAAAGTCCATAGGATTCACCGCCTTACGAACATTTTCTGCCAATATGTTCGGTAGATGCTGATATCTTTTGGTGGATAATTGATAACTTTTGACCTTCTGTTGGTTACATCAAAGATCATTGGATCATCATTAGGATCATTAGGATTCATCCTGTGGGGATCTTAAGTGTCTGTACCAAATTTCAATCCATCAAAGCGGTGAACGGCCGACAGTACCATCTCTAGAGCTCTGCTGCTAGCTCCGCTAAAACATTCAGGATCTATGATTACCACAAGGTCAAACCTATCTCACACTTGTAAATAATGCCATGACACAAGTTTTATCTTCTCCTATCTGTGATGCACATGGACAGGATTGTGTGTGGGTACAGATTTCAGAGTGATGCAGCTGAACCAAAACTTCAAAGATGCACACATAAATATATATAAAAATAAGATGGAATCCTGTGCGAGTAGAGGGACGGGAACAGACGGCGACACAGACAGAAGGTACCAGACAGAGCAGGGAATAAAGAAGCTGTCAATTACATTATATAACATTAGATCAACTTTTTTTTTTATTGAACTGGATTAAACATGACCACTGAATATTAAATAACTGAGTCATAAGAAGGCCCCAATTTAAATGTTATGTCGTCTTCATGTTGCACACGTAGGTAACTCGTGGACTAATCAAAAGATCGGGGGTTCGATCCTCAGCTCTTCCAGTTTGCATGTCAAAGTGTCCTTGGGCAAGGTACTGAACCCCAAATTTCAACTAAAGGCTGTGCCATCCTGTCATATATCCCTTCTGATGAGCAGGTGACACCTTGCATGGTATGCCAATAATATCAGTGTATGAATGGATGAATGTGAAAAAGTTGATAGACTATAAAGGCGTTTTATTGAGTACAGTCCATTTACCATTTACATTTATCTTCAGAATCAAAATTAGAATTAGATTAACTGACGTTGTAGATTTCCACTTACAAGGAATTTATCTTGGTGTTATTGATGCAAAACAGACATTAAGTCAAAATGAAGTATTAAAAAATATAGACATACATATATAAATATCTTCAGGGGATGAATCCTTCTGACTTTTTCCAGCAGGACAATGTACAAAGATGCAATGCTGGCATTGTTGTTCCGACCTTGCCCTCAAAGCTGTTTTTTCCAGCTAGGGCAAAAACTGTGTTTGTGGTGTGACCATTTGATCAGTCAAAATGTAATAAATATGTCCATTTCATGCTATTGCTACATCATCTTTTTATAATTTTAACAATTTCCCAATCATACACAAACACATAACGGACACAAAAGATAAAGATAAGATAATAAAAAATTAAACATTCAGATTGACATTGTATCCACAGAACCAGCAATGTAATGTGATATTGTAATATTGTATTGTAATATTAACTAGAAAATTTCTAAAGAAATTTTGAGTGTGCCTGACTCTGGCCCTGTCGCCCCCATGCATTATTACTGCACACTGCTCAGCAAATTCAGTACTAGAAAAGAAATTTTGAGAGTGACGAGTGGGCTGTTGCTGGGGTTCTGTTAGCATTAGCATGTTAACACTGATGCGCTAGCAGTTAGCATTAGCATGTTAACATTAGCATGTTAACAATAACATGTTAGCATTCGCATGTTAACACTGATGCAATAGCAGTTAGCATTACCATGTTAGCATTAGCATGTTCACATTAGCATGTCAGCATTAGCATGTTAACACTGATGAGCTAGCAGGTAGCATTAGCATGTTAACATTAACATGTTAACACTGACGGCTAGCAGTTAACATTAGCACGTTAGCATTAGCATGTTAACATTAACATGTTAGTACTAGCATGTTAGCATTAGCATGTTAACACTGATGCGCTAGCAGTTAGCATTAGCATGTTAGCATTAGCATGTTATCATGCACATGTTAACACTGATGGGCTAGCAGTTAGCTTTAGCATGTTAGCAGTAGCATGTTAGCATTAACATTTCAGCATTAGCATGTTAACATTAGCATGTTAGCATGCACATGTTAACACTGATGCGCTAGCAGTTAACATTAGCATGTTAGCATTAGCATGTTAACATTAGCATGTTAGCATTAACATGTTAGCATGCACATGTTAACACTGATGCAATAGCAGTTAGCATTACCATGTTAGCATTAGCATGTTCACATTAGCATGTCAGCATTAGCATGTTAACATTGATGAGCTAGCAGGTAGCATTAGCATGTTAACATTAGCATGTTAGCATTAGCATGTTAACATTAACATGTTAACACTGACGGCTAGCAGTTAACATTAGCATGTTAACACTGATGCGCTAGCAGTTAACATTAGCACGTTAGCATTAGCATGTTAACATTAACATGTTAGTACTAGCATGTTAGCATTAGCATGTTAACACTGATGCGCAAGCAGTTAGCATTAGCATCTTAGCATTAGCATGTTAGCATGCACATGTTAACACTGATGGGCTAGCAGTTAGCTTTAGCATGTTAGCAGTAGCATGTTAGCATTAACATTTCAGCATTAGCATGTTAACATTAGCATGTTAGCATGCACATGTTAACACTGATGCGCTAGCAGTTAACATTAGCATGTTAGCATTAGCATGTTAACATTAGCATGTTAGCATTAGCATGTTAACATTAGCATGTTAGCATGCACATGTTAACACTGATGCGCTAGCAGTTAACATTAGCATGTTAGCATTAGCATGTTAACATTAGCATGTTAGCATTAACATGTTAGCATGCACATGTTAACACTGATGCGCTAGCAGTTAACATTAACATGTAAGCATTAGCATGTTAGCATTAGCATGTTAGCATTAACATGTTAACATTAGCATGTTATCAACATCAATCAACATGTATTTAATTTCTAGTGGCTAATGTTTATTAGCACTAATTTTAGCATTGGTCGCTAATGTTTGCAAATAGCATGTCTTTACAGCCTAAAAGTGTGTCTGTGTGTATATCTGTCTGTGTGTGTGTTACTGTCTGTGTGTGTGTGTGTGTGCGTGTGTGTGCGTGTGTCTGTGTGTGTGTGTGCGTCTGTCTGTCTGTCTGTCTGTCTGTCTGTGTGTGTGTGTGTGTGTGTGTGCGTCTGTCTGTCTGTGTGTGTGCGTGTGTGTGTGTGTGTGCGCGTCTGTCTGTCTGTCTGTCTGTGTGTGTGTGTGTGTGTGTGTGTGCATGCTTGTGTCTGTAGAAATGTTCTAAATGAGTTGAATCTCAAAAAAAAAAAAAATTGTATCCTGATAATCCTGCACCAGCGCATGTTAGCATTACCAAGTTAGCAATTATAATGTATTTCATTCTTAGTGGCAAACAATAATGGTGGCGCCACTAACAGGCAGAACTAACAGGCATATATTAGTGGCTAACAGTAATGACGCGACGCATGAGGGTTTTCTGAATAAAGAGCACTAACATGTACATACATACATATATATATACATATATGTGTGTGTGTGTGTGTGTGTTACTGTCTGTGTGTGTGTTACTGTCTGTGTCTGTGTGTGTGTGTGTGTGTGTGTGTGTGTGTGTGTGTCTGTCTGTCTGTCTGTGTGCGCACATTTAACACAGACAAGTTCAAGCTGTCGCTCGGCTTGTCTGCTGACCCCTCCCCCCCTCCTCCTCAAGCAGTTGCCAAGCAACCTGGGTGAGCTGCAGGTCTCATTAATTAGACACAGGTGTTCATGCAGCAGTATGTCTCACTGAAATGCACAGTATATGTCTGAATGATCCCCCTGGAAAAGGGGCCAAAAAACCCTCAAGGTATGCCTGGAAACCAAAATCTAAATGACCAGAAGAATGCTCATTGTGTGTATAATGTCTGTGCCAAGTTTCAGGTGAAAATTGTATAAACTTTGGCCTCGAGAGTCAGAGCAAGCACAGGTGCGCCCTGCTCCTTCCGGTAAATTCTCTGCTTCAAAAACCATGGGAGTGAATGAGGCTGTGGATGGGAGTAGTCGATCAATCAACGTGTAGGGACCCAAAACTATACGAGCGACAGCTACAACAGTGGTATCAGTGCGATTACCTCGAATTTTCCTACGTTTTATGTATACACCGTGTCTGTAGTGGGGCATTTGAGCCCACGGTAGTGAAATACGTTTTATTTTTTCACAGATTTTTCTCCCTGCTCCTCACTCTAGCTGATGATGTCATCCACTCTAGCAAAAACATTCCGCCACATACACACCCATTATAAACCCAGAAATTTGACTAAAAACCTGCTCAACTTTGAGCCTTGATAGTTTAAAAACGGTAAAAGCTGTCGATGAGTGTAGTGAATCCATGAAGAGAAGGCAAGCATACCTCCGTTTTTAGTTTTTAAATGAAGTCTCTCGGTGAAAGTATGCCAGAGCAGTTCATTGTTGAAAATGTCTGTTGAAATTTATTTTTCTTCGGGCCTCCCCATTCATTCTTTATGGGAAATTATTCTCAGTTTTTCGCGAATAAATTCGCGAAAAACACGTGAATCTCTTAGAAAAGACATAGCACACGATTCCCGGCCGAGCCGGTCGTTTTGATACCCGTTTTGTGTGTGTGTGACAAAAACTCTGGGAGGAGAAGCGAGCCAAAAAAAGGGCGTAAGAATAATAATAATAACTAGAAAATTTCTAAAGAAATTTTGAGTGTGCCTGACTCTGGCCCTGTCGCCCCCATGCATTATTACTGACACTGCTCAGCAAATTCAGTACTAGAAAAGAAATTTTGGAAGTGACGAGTGGGCTGTTGCCGGGGTTCTGTGTTTAAAAAGCACACCTCAAATAGTCATTTTTAACATGTATATTTAGACACATTTATAACAGAGACAGCTTCAACAGTGTTATCAGTGGGTGTGTGTGTGTCTGTGTTGCTGTGTGTGTGTGTGTGTGTGTGTAACCCTTCTGAAGCAGAAAAGTATTAGTAATGATAATAATAACTTTAACTAATGGCCAGAATAAGAAACAGAAGATTTAAATTCGACTACGGAGCCCAGGTGTAACCAACTGATGCACAAGAACGACACGACACTGTGGCTCTTTTTGTTAATGAGAACAATGCTCCCCTATTTTAATATGAAGCTGGGGAGAATAATAAAACACATGAAATACATACAACAGCCTTACCCGGGTAGGTATAGAGAATAACAAACAAAATAAAGGTTTTCGCAGCTGCGTGTGGTTTTTCTTATTGTTCTGTTCACTTCAATATATGTGCACCCTTTAGGTGTCAGTCCAGCCACACGGTTGTGTGGGTGTGTGTGTATGTGTAAAAGTGAGCAAAAGGATTCAATTCACGGTGTACGTCTATGATCCTCCAGGGTCCGGCTCGCCATCAACGTCTCTCTCTGGCTCCGTCCTCCAGACAGGCTCTATCCAAATCCAAGGGTTCCTCAAAAACCTGACCTACAATAAGTAGGATCAGAACATATTTCTTCAATTTCTCAGATCTTAAATTATGAATTATTGTACATAAATCACTTTAAATTGTCTCTATATTATGTAGAGGATAAGTGCTTTAACTAACTTGTATTGCAAAATAAGATCACAATTTCTCAGTAGCAAAAGGTGAATAATTCAAAGTATATTATGATACCAAATGATTATTTTTCCAACAGTACCATCACATATATATATATATATATATATATATGCTATTAACATAGCAATTAACATATTAATTATCACAAATAACCAAAATGTAAACTCTTGTAATGTTCACAGTAAGAAACCATAACTTAATGTGCTTAAAATAAACAAATATGTTCACAGTCACACACATGGCACACCATAACTCAAGTAAAAGCTAGACAAAATTGTTACATCAGAGCTTGGTGTGACTGGCAGTGCTGATTAGCCCCGGAGCTAGCGCTCCGATATTAGCATTGAGCTAGTACTTAGCTCACGGAGTTAGCCGTTTAGCTTGTAGAATTAGCGTTTTAGCACTTAGCATTAGCACAGCAGGACGATCTCTCACCGCTGCGATTCTCCACCCGAGCGAATCCTCCAACTGCACTCCTGCAGATCGTGGTCGTCCGGGGAGATTCCTCCTTTGGTTTTGTCCGAGTTTTTAATCACTTTTTTCCAGTTTATCCACTTTTATGTTTTCTCCGTCCTGACATTAAAACCGTGTCCAGAACATGCTTCCTCTTGCTCCTTCTAGAGGCTACGGCGAAATGTGAACCTGCGTCAGGTGGGATTACAGACCGCGTCTGCTCCTCCGACTGTATGACAGATCGGGACCACAACTCATCCCTTTCAAATTAAAGTTCCCCTAGTTTTTCTACAAGAATAACCACAAATAGTCTTTTCTTCATGAATTTGACAGTCTTTTAACTCACATATTCTCTCTCTCTTTTAGATATAAAATATACCTTTTTAATACACATGTTTTTTTATCTGGGTTACATGTGTGTCTATGTTACTGTGTGTGTGTGTGTGTGTCTGTGTTACTGTGTGTGTGTGTGTGTGTGTGTGTGTGCGCGCCCTCCCCCCCTCCTCCTCAAGCAGGGTGAGCTGCAGGTCTCATTAATTAGACACAGGTGTTCATGCAGCATGTCTGTCTCACTGAAATGCACAGTATATGTCTGAATGATCCCCGTCAAAGAGGGCCAAAAAAACCCTATATGGTATGCCTCAAACCAAAATCTGAAATGACCAGAAGAATGCTCATCGTGTGTATAATGTCTGTGCCAAGTTTCAGGCGAAAATTGTATAAACTTTGGCCTCGAGAGTCAGAGCAAGCACAGGTGCGCCCTGCTCCTTCCGGTAAATTCTCTGCTTCAAAAACCATGGGAGTGAATGAGGCTGTGGATGGGAGTAGTCGATCAATTAACGTGTAGGGACCCAAAACTATACGAGCGACAGCTACAACAGTGGTATCAGTGCGATTACCTCGAATTTTCCTACGTTTTATGTATACTTGGTGTCTGTAGTGGAGCATTTGAGCCCACGGTAGTGAAATACGTTTTATTTTTTCACAGATTTTTCTCCCTGCTCCTCACTCTAGCTGATGATGTCATCCACTCTAGCAAAAACATTCCGCCACATACACACCCATTATAAACCCAGAAATTTGACTAAAAACCTGCTCAACTTTGAGCCTTGATAGTTTAAAAACGGTAAAAGCTGTCGATGAGTGTAGTGAATCCATGAAGAGAAGGCAAGCATACCTCCGTTTTTAGTTTTTAAATGAAGTCTCTCGGTGAAAGTATGCCAGAGCAGTTCATTGTTGAAAATGTCTGTTGAAATTTATTTTTCTTCGGGCCTCCCCATTCATTCTTTATGGGAAATTATTCTCAGTTTTTCGCGAATAAATTCGCGAAAAACACGTGAATCTCTTAGAAAAGACATAGCACACGATTCCCGGCCGAGCCGGTCGTTTTGATACCCGTTTTGTGTGTGTGTGACAAAAACTCTGGGAGGAGAAGCGAGCCAAAAAAAGGGCGTAAGAATAATAATAATAACTAGAAAATTTCTAAAGAAATTTTGAGTGTGCCTGACTCTGGCCCTGTCGCCCCCATGCATTATTACTGACACTGCTCAGCAAATTCAGTACTAGAAAAGAAATTTTGGAAGTGACGAGTGGGCTGTTGCCGGGGTTCTGTGTTTAAAAAGCACACCTCAAATAGTCATTGTTAACATGTATATTTAGACACATTTATAACAGAGACAGCTTCAACAGTGTTATCAGTGGGTGTGTGTGTGTGTGTGTGTAACCCTTCTGAAGCAGAAAAGTATTAGTAATGATAATAATAACTTTAACTAATGGCCAGAATAAGAAACAGAAGATTTAAATTCGACTACGGAGCCCAGGTGTAACCAACTGATGCACAAGAACGACACGACACTGTGGCTCTTTTTGTTAATGAGAACAATGCTCCCCTATTTTAATATGAAGCTGGGGAGAATAATAAAACACATAAAATACATACAACAGCCTTACCCGGGTAGGTATAGAGAATAACAAACAAAATAAAGGTTTTCGCAGCTGCGTGTGGTTTTTCTTATTGTTCTGTTCACTTCACTATATGTGCACCCTTTAGGTGTCAGTCCAGCCACACGGTTGTGTGGGTGTGTGTGTATGTGTAAAAGTGAGCAAAAGGATTCAATTCACGGTGTACGTCTAAGATCCTCCAGGGTCCGGCTCGCCATCAACGTCTCTCTCTGGCTCCGTCCTCCAGACAGGCTCTATCCAAATCCAAGGGTTCCTCAAAAACCTGACCTACAATAAGTAGGATCAGAACATATTTCTTCAATTTCTCAGATCTTAAATTATGAATTATTGTACATAAATCACTTTAAATTGTCTCTATATTATGTAGAGGATAAGTGCTTTAACTAACTTGTATTGCAAAATAAGATCACAATTTCTCAGTAGCAAAAGGTGAATAATTCAAAGTATATTATGATACCAAATGATTATTTTTCGAACAGTACCATCACATATATATATATATGCTATTAACATAGCAATTAACATATTAATTATCACAAATAACCAAAATGTAAACTCTTGTAATGTTCACAGTAAGAAACCATAACTTAATGTGCTTAAAATAAACAAATATGTTCACAGTCACACACATGGCACACCATAACTCAAGTAAAAGCTAGACAAAATTGTTACATCAGAGCTTGGTGTGACTGGCAGTGCTGATAAGCCCCGGAGCTAGCGCTCCGGTATTAGCATTGAGCTAGTACTTAGCTCACGGAGTTAGCCGTTTAGCTTGTAGAATTAGCGTTTTAGCACTTAGCATTAGCACAGCAGGACGATCTCTCACCGCTGCGATTCTCCACCCGAGCGAATCCTCCAACTGCACTCCTGCAGATCGTGGTCGTCCGGGGAGTTTATCCACTTTTATGTTTTCTCCGTCCTGACATTAAGACCGTGTCCAGAACATGCTTCCTCTTGCTCCTTCTAGAGGCTACGGCGAAATGTGAACCTGCGTCAGGTGGGATTACAGACTGCGTCTGCTCCTCCGACTGTATGACAGATCGGGACCACAACTCATCCCTTTCAAATTAAAGTTCCCCTAGTTTTTCTACAAGAATAACCACAAATAGTCTTTTCTTCATGAATTTGACAGTCTTTTAACTCACATATTCTCTCTCTCTTTTAGATATAAAATATACCTTTTTAATACACATGTTTTTTTTTCTGGGTTACATGTGTGTCTATGTTACTGTGTGTGTGTGTGTGTGTGTGTGTGTGCGTGTGTGTGCGCCCCCCCCCCCCCCCCCCCCCCCCCCTCCTCCTCAAGCAGGGTGAGCTGCAGGTCTCATTAATTAGACACAGGTGTTCATGCAGCATGTCTGTCTCACTGAAATGCACAGTATATGTCTGAATGATCCCCCTGGAAAAGGGGCCAAAAACCCTCAAGGTATGCCTGGAAACCAAAATCTGAAATGACCAGAAGAATGCTCATCGTGTGTATAATGTCTGTGCCAAGTTTCAGGCGAAAATTGTATAAACTTTGGCCTCGAGAGTCAGAGCAAGCACAGGTGCGCCCTGCTCCTTCCGGTAAATTCTCTGCTTCAAAAACCATGGGAGTGAATGAGGCTGTGGATGGGAGTAGTCGATCAATTAACGTGTAGGGACCCAAAACTATACGAGCGACAGCTACAACAGTGGTATCAGTGCGATTACCTCGAATTTTCCTACGTTTTATGTATACTTGGTGTCTGTAGTGGGGCATTTGAGCCCACGGTAGTGAAATACGTTTTATTTTTTCACAGATTTTTCTCCCTGCTCCTCACTCTAGCTGATGATGTCATCCACTCTAGCAAAAACATTCCGCCACATACACACCCATTATAAACCCAGAAATTTGACTAAAAACCTGCTCAACTTTGAGCCTTGATAGTTTAAAAACGGTAAAAGCTGTCGATGAGTGTAGTGAATCCATGAAGAGAAGGCAAGCATACCTCCGTTTTTAGTTTTTAAATGAAGTCTCTCGGTGAAAGTATGCCAGAGCAGTTCATTGTTGAAAATGTCTGTTGAAATTTATTTTTCTTCGGGCCTCCCCATTCATTCTTTATGGGAAATTATTCTCAGTTTTTCGCGAATAAATTCGCGAAAAACACGTGAATCTCTTAGAAAAGACATAGCACACGATTCCCGGCCGAGCCGGTCGTTTTGATACCCGTTTTGTGTGTGTGTGACAAAAACTCTGGGAGGAGAAGCGAGCCAAAAAAAGGGCGTAAGAATAATAATAATAACTAGAAAATTTCTAAAGAAATTTTGAGTGTGCCTGACTCTGGCCCTGTCGCCCCCATGCATTATTACTGACACTGCTCAGCAAATTCAGTACTAGAAAAGAAATTTTGAGAGTGACGAGTGGGCTGTTGCTGGGGTTCTGTTAGCATTAGCATGTTAGCATTAACATGTTAACATTAGCATGTTAACACTGATGCGCTAGCAGTTAGCATGAGCATGTTAACATTAGCATGTTAGCATTAGCATGTTAACATTAGCATGTGAACATTAGCATGTTAGCATGCACATGTTAACACAGATGCGCTAGCAGTTAACATTAGCATGTTAGCATTAGCATGTTAGCATTAGCATGTTAGCATTGATGCGCTAGCAGTTAACATTAGCATCTTAGCATTAGCATGTTAACATTAACATGTTAGCATTAGCATGTTAGCATTAGCATGTTAGCATTAACATCTAACAGTAGCATGTTAACACTGATGCGCTAGCAGTTAGCATGAGCATGTTAACATTAGCATGTTAGCATTAGCATGTTAACATTAGCATGTTAGCATGCACATGTTAACACAGATGCGCTAGCAGTTAACATTAGCATTTTAGCATTAGCATGTTAGCATTAGCATCTTAGCATTAGCATGTTAACATTAACATGTTAGCATTAGCATGTTAGCATTAGCATGTTAACATTAGCATGTTAACACAGATGCGCTAGCAGTTAACATTAGCATGTTAGCATTAGCATGTTAGCATTAACATGTTAACATGCGCATGTTAACATTGATGCACTAGCAGTTAACATTAGCATGTTAGCATTAGCATGTTAGCATTAACATGTTAACACTGATGCGCTAGCAGTTAACACTAGCATGTTAGCATTACCATGTTAATAATCAACATGTATTTAATTCCTAGTGGCTGTCTGTCTGTCTGTCTGTCTGTGTGTGTGCGTGTGTCTGTCTGTGTGTGTGTGCGTGTGTCTGTCTGTCTGTCTGTGTCTGTCTGTGTGTGTGTGTGTGTGTGTGTGTGTGCATGCTTGTGTCTGTAGAAATGTTCTAAATGAGTTGAATCTCAAAAAAAAAAAAATTGTAATAGTACAAGATCCTGTTAATCCTGCACCAGCCATGTTAGCATTACCAAGTTAGCAATTATAATGTATTTCATTCTTAGTGGCAAACAATAATGGTGGCGCCACTAACAGGCAGAACTAACAGGCATATATTAGTGGCTAACAGTAATGACGCGACGCATGAGGGTTTTCTGAATAAAGAGCACTAACATGTACATACATACATATATATATACATATATGTGTGTGTGTGTGTTACTGTCTGTGTGTGTGTTACTGTCTGTGTCTGTGTGTGTGTGTGTGTGTGTGTGTGTGTGTGTCTGTCTGTCTGTCTGTGTGCGCACATTTAACACAGACAAGTTCAAGCTGTCGCTCGGCTTGTCTGCTGACCCCTCCCCCCCTCCTCCTCAAGCAGTTGCCAAGCAACCTGGGTGAGCTGCAGGTCTCATTAATTAGACACAGGTGTTCATGCAGCAGTATGTCTCACTGAAATGCACAGTATATGTCTGAATGATCCCCCTGGAAAAGGGGCCAAAAAACCCTCAAGGTATGCCTGGAAACCAAAATCTAAATGACCAGAAGAATGCTCATTGTGTGTATAATGTCTGTGCCAAGTTTCAGGTGAAAATTGTATAAACTTTGGCCTCGAGAGTCAGAGCAAGCACAGGTGCGCCCTGCTCCTTCCGGTAAATTCTCTGCTTCAAAAACCATGGGAGTGAATGAGGCTGTGGATGGGAGTAGTCGATCAATTAACGTGTAGGGACCCAAAACTATACGAGCGACAGCTACAACAGTGGTATCAGTGCGATTACCTCGAATTTTCCTACGTTTTATGTATACTTGGTGTCTGTAGTGGAGCATTTGAGCCCACGGTAGTGAAATACGTTTTATTTTTTCACAGATTTTTCTCCCTGCTCCTCACTCTAGCTGATGATGTCATCCACTCTAGCAAAAACATTCCGCCACATACACACCCATTATAAACCCAGAAATTTGACTAAAAACCTGCTCAACTTTGAGCCTTGATAGTTTAAAAACGGTAAAAGCTGTCGATGAGTGTAGTGAATCCATGAAGAGAAGGCAAGCATACCTCCGTTTTTAGTTTTTAAATGAAGTCTCTCGGTGAAAGTATGCCAGAGCAGTTCATTGTTGAAAATGTCTGTTGAAATTTATTTTTCTTCGGGCCTCCCCATTCATTCTTTATGGGAAATTATTCTCAGTTTTTCGCGAATAAATTCGCGAAAAACACGTGAATCTCTTAGAAAAGACATAGCACACGATTCCCGGCCGAGCCGGTCGTTTTGATACCCGTTTTGTGTGTGTGTGACAAAAACTCTGGGAGGAGAAGCGAGCCAAAAAAAGGGCGTAAGAATAATAATAATAATAAGAAGAATAAGCGCGGTGGATAACATATAGTGTGCACTTTCAGGCACACTCAACTAGAAAATTTCTAAAGAAATTTTGAGTGTGCCTGACTCTGGCCCTGTCGCCCCCATGCATTATTACTGACACTGCTCAGCAAATTCAGTACTAGAAAAGAAATTTTGAGAGTGACGAGTGGGCTGTTGCTGGGGTTCTGTTAGCATTTGCATGTTAGCATTAACATGTTAACATTAGCATGTTAACACTGATGCGCTAGCAGTTAGCATGAGCATGTTAACATTAGCATGTTAGCATTAGCATGTTAACATTAGCATGTGAACATTAGCATGTTAGCATGCACATGTTAACACAGATGCGCTAGCAGTTAACATTAGCATGTTAGCATTAGCATGTTAGCATTAGCATGTTAGCATTAGCATGTTAGCATTAGCATGTTAGCATTGATGCGCTAGCAGTAAACATTAGCATCTTAGCATTAGCATGTTAACATTAACATGTTAGCATTAGCATGTTAGCATTAGCATGTTAGCATTAACATGTAACAGTAGCATGTTAACACTGATGCGCTAGCAGTTAGCATGAGCATGTTAACATTAGCATGTTAGCATTAGCATGTTAACATTAGCATGTTAACATTAGCATGTTAGCATGCACATGTTAACACAGATGCGCTAGCAGTTGACAGAGACTCACCTGTCCAGGTGTGCAGTTCCGCCTGTTTTATTGTTTCAACACGATGATGTCGATCTGTTTACTGAGCGTCTGTTCAGTGTGTCTGTGTGTGTGTGTGTGTGTGTGTGTGTGTTTGTGTGTGCGTGTCTGTGTGTGTGCGTGTCTGTCTCTCTATCTATGTGTTTGTGAGAGACAAGGATAAAATGGCCGACATTAAAAATGTAGTCTTGATAGTCTGATATCATACACAGATTTCAATAAAGTTAGTCAAAGGCATGCTTGAGGTTGCCAAGCAACAAGGCTGAGCTCACCTGTCCAGGTGTGCAGCTCAGCCTGTATTGATCGTAGATCAGCAGATTTTTATTGTTTGAACACAATGATGTCGATCTGTTTACTGAGAGTCTGTTCAGTGTCTGTGTGTGCGTGTGTCTGTGTGTGTGTCTGTGTGTGTGTGTGTGTGCATGCTTGTGTCTGTGGAAATGTTCTAAATGAGTTGAATCTAAAAAAAAAAAGAATAAAAGTGTAATAGTACAAGATCCTGTTAATCCTGCACCAGCGCATGTTAGCATTACCAAGTTAGCAATTATAATGTATTTCATTCTTAGTGGCTAACAATAATGGTGGCGCCACTAACAGGCAGAACTAACAGGCATATATTAGTGGCTAACAGTAATGACGCGACGCATGAGGGTTTTCTGAATAAAGAGCACTAACATGTACATACATACATATATATATACTATATGTGTGTGTGTGTTACTGTCTGTGTGTGTGTTACTGTCTGTGTCTGTGTGTGTGTCTGTCTGTCTGTGTGTGCACATTTAACACAGACAAGTTCAAGCTGTCGCTCGGCTTGTCTGCTGACCCCTCCCCCCCTCCTCCTCAAGCAGGGTAAGCTGCAGGTCTCATTAATTAGACACTGGTGTTCATGCAGCATGTCTGTCTCACTGAAATGCACAGTATATGTCTGAATGATCCCCCTGGAAAAGGGGCCAAAAACCCTCAAGGTATGCCTGGAAACCAAAATCTAAATGACCAGAAGAATGCTCATTGTGTGTATAATGTCTGTGCCAAGTTTCAGGTGAAAATTGTATAAACTTTGGCCTCGAGAGTCAGAGCAAGCACAGGTGCGCCCTGCTCCTTCCGGTAAATTCTCTGCTTCAAAAACCATGGGAGTGAATGAGGCTGTGGATGGGAGTAGTCGATCAATTAACGTGTAGGGACCCAAAACTATACGAGCGACAGCTACAACAGTGGTATCAGTGCGATTACCTCGAATTTTCCTACGTTTTATGTATACTTGGTGTCTGTAGTGGAGCATTTGAGCCCACGGTAGTGAAATACGTTTTATTTTTTCACAGATTTTTCTCCCTGCTCCTCACTCTAGCTGATGATGTCATCCACTCTAGCAAAAACATTCCGCCACATACACACCCATTATAAACCCAGAAATTTGACTAAAAACCTGCTCAACTTTGAGCCTTGATAGTTTAAAAACGGTAAAAGCTGTCGATGAGTGTAGTGAATCCATGAAGAGAAGGCAAGCATACCTCCGTTTTTAGTTTTTAAATGAAGTCTCTCGGTGAAAGTATGCCAGAGCAGTTCATTGTTGAAAATGTCTGTTGAAATTTATTTTTCTTCGGGCCTCCCCATTCATTCTTTATGGGAAATTATTCTCAGTTTTTCGCGAATAAATTCGCGAAAAACATGTGAATCTCTTAGAAAAGACATAGCACACGATTCCCGGCCGAGCCGGTCGTTTTGATACCCGTTTTGTGTGTGTGTGACAAAAACTCTGGGAGGAGAAGCGAGCCAAAAAAAGGGCGTAAGAATAATAATAATAACTAGAAAATTTCTAAAGAAATTTTGAGTGTGCCTGACTCTGGCCCTGTCGCCCCCATGCATTATTACTGACACTGCTCAGCAAATTCAGTACTAGAAAAGAAATTTTGGAAGTGACGAGTGGGCTGTTGCCGGGGTTCTGTGTTTAAAAAGCACACCTCAAATAGTCATTGTTAACATGTATATTTAGACACATTTATAACAGAGACAGCTTCAACAGTGTTATCAGTGGGTGTGTGTGTGTGTGTGTGTATGTGTGTGTGTGTGTGTGTGTGTGTGTGTGTGTGTGTGTGTGTAACCCTTCTGAAGCAGAAAGTATTAGTAATGATAATAATAACTTTAACTAATGGCCAGAATAAGAAACAGAAGATTTAAATTCGACTACGGAGCCCAGGTGTAACCAACTGATGCACAAGAACGACACGACACTGTGGCTCTTTTTGTTAATGAGAACAATGCTCCCCTATTTTAATATGAAGCTGGGGAGAATAATAAAACACATGAAATACATACAACAGCCTTACCCGGGTAGGTATAGAGAATAACAAACAAAATAAAGGTTTTCGCAGCTGCGTGTGGTTTTTCTTATTGTTCTGTTCACTTCACTATATGTGCACCCTTTAGGTGTCAGTCCAGCCACACGGTTGTGTGGGTGTGTGTGTATGTGTAAAAGTGAGCAAAAGGATTCAATTCACGGTGTACGTCTAAGATCCTCCAGGGTCCGGCTCGCCATCAACGTCTCTCTCTGGCTCCGTCCTCCAGACAGGCTCTATCCAAATCCAAGGGTTCCTCAAAAACCTGACCTACAATAAGTAGGATCAGAACATATTTCTTCAATTTCTCAGATCTTAAATTATGAATTATTGTACATAAATCACTTTAAATTGTCTCTATATTATGTAGAGGATAAGTGCTTTAACTAACTTGTATTGCAAAATAAGATCACAATTTCTCAGTAGCAAAAGGTGAATAATTCAAAGTATATTATGATACCAAATGATTATTTTTCGAACAGTACCATCACATATATATATATATATGCTATTAACATAGCAATTAACATATTAATTATCACAAATAACCAAAATGTAAACTCTTGTAATGTTCACAGTAAGAAACCATAACTTAATGTGCTTAAAATAAACAAATATGTTCACAGTCACACACATGGCACACCATAACTCAAGTAAAAGCTAGACAAAATTGTTACATCAGAGCTTGGTGTGACTGGCAGTGCTGATTAGCCCCGGAGCTAGCGCTCCGGTATTAGCATTGAGCTAGTACTTAGCTCACGGAGTTAGCCGTTTAGCTTGTAGAATTAGCGTTTTAGCATTAGCACAGCAGGACGATCTCTCACCGCTGCGATTCTCCACCCGAGCGAATCCTCCAACTGCACTCCTGCAGATCGTGGTCGTCCGGGGAGTTTATCCACTTTTATGTTTTCTCCGTCCTGACATTAAGACCGTGTCCAGAACATGCTTCCTCTTGCTCCTTCTAGAGGCTACGGCGAAATGTGAACCTGCGTCAGGTGGGATTACAGACCGCGTCTGCTCCTCCGACTGTATGACAGATCGGGACCACAACTCATCCCTTTCAAATTAAAGTTCCCCTAGTTTTTCTACAAGAATAACCACAAATAGTCTTTTCTTCATGAATTTGACAGTCTTTTAACTCACATATTCTCTCTCTCTTTTAGATATAAAATATACCTTTTTAATACACATGTTTTTTTTTCTGGGTTACATGTGTGTCTATGTTACTGTGTGTGTGTGTGCGTGTGTGTGCGCCCTCCCCCCCTCCTCCTCAAGCAGGGTGAGCTGCAGGTCTCATTAATTAGACACAGGTGTTCATGCAGCATGTCTGTCTCACTGAAATGCACAGTATATGTCTGAATGATCCCCGTCAAAGAGGGCCAAAAAAACCCTATATGGTATGCGTCAAACCAAAATCTGAAATGACCAGAAGAATGCTCATCGTGTGTATAATGTCTGTGCCAAGTTTCAGGCGAAAATTGTATAAACTTTGGCCTCGAGAGTCAGAGCAAGCACAGGTGCGCCCTGCTCCTTCCGGTAAATTCTCTGCTTCAAAAACCATGGGAGTGAATGAGGCTGTGGATGGGAGTAGTCGATCAATTAACGTGTAGGGACCCAAAACTATACGAGCGACAGCTACAACAGTGGTATCAGTGCGATTACCTCGAATTTTCCTACGTTTTATGTATACATCGTGTCTGTAGTGGGGCATTTGAGCCCACGGTAGTGAAATACGTTTTATTTTTTCACAGATTTTTCTCCCTGCTCCTCACTCTAGCTGATGATGTCATCCACTCTAGCAAAAACATTCCGCCACATACACACCCATTATAAACCCAGAAATTTGACTAAAAACCTGCTCAACTTTGAGCCTTGATAGTTTAAAAACGGTAAAAGCTGTCGATGAGTGTAGTGAATCCATGAAGAGAAGGCAAGCATACCTCCGTTTTTAGTTTTTAAATGAAGTCTCTCGGTGAAAGTATGCCAGAGCAGTTCATTGTTGAAAATGTCTGTTGAAATTTATTTTTCTTCGGGCCTCCCCATTCATTCTTTATGGGAAATTATTCTCAGTTTTTCGCGAATAAATTCGCGAAAAACACGTGAATCTCTTAGAAAAGACATAGCACACGATTCCCGGCCGAGCCGGTCGTTTTGATACCCGTTTTGTGTGTGTGTGACAAAAACTCTGGGAGGAGAAGCGAGCCAAAAAAAGGGCGTAAGAATAATAATAATAACTAGAAAATTTCTAAAGAAATTTTGAGTGTGCCTGACTCTGGCCCTGTCGCCCCCATGCATTATTACTGACACTGCTCAGCAAATTCAGTACTAGAAAAGAAATTTTGGAAGTGACGAGTGGGCTGTTGCCGGGGTTCTGTGTTTAAAAAGCACACCTCAAATAGTCATTGTTAACATGTATATTTAGACACATTTATAACAGAGACAGCTTCAACAGTGTTATCAGTGGGTGTGTGTGTGTGTGTGTGTATGTGTGTGTGTGTGTGTGTGTGTGTGTGTGTGTAACCCTTCTGAAGCAGAAAAGTATTAGTAATGATAATAATAACTTTAACTAATGGCCAGAATAAGAAACAGAAGATTTAAATTCGACTACGGAGCCCAGGTGTAACCAACTGATGCACAAGAACGACACGACACTGTGGCTCTTTTTGTTAATGAGAACAATGCTCCCCTATTTTAATATGAAGCTGGGGAGAATAATAAAACACATGAAATACATACAACAGCCTTACCCGGGTAGGTATAGAGAATAACAAACAAAATAAAGGTTTTCGCAGCTGCGTGTGGTTTTTCTTATTGTTCTGTTCACTTCACTATATGTGCACCCTTTAGGTGTCAGTCCAGCCACACGGTTGTGTGGGTGTGTGTGTATGTGTAAAAGTGAGCAAAAGGATTCAATTCACGGTGTACGTCTAAGATCCTCCAGGGTCCGGCTCGCCATCAACGTCTCTCTCTGGCTCCGTCCTCCAGACAGGCTCTATCCAAATCCAAGGGTTCCTCAAAAACCTGACCTACAATAAGTAGGATCAGAACATATTTCTTCAATTTCTCAGATCTTAAATTATGAATTATTGTACATAAATCACTTTAAATTGTCTCTATATTATGTAGAGGATAAGTGCTTTAACTAACTTGTATTGCAAAATAAGATCACAATTTCTCAGTAGCAAAAGGTGAATAATTCAAAGTATATTATGATACCAAATGATTATTTTTCGAACAGTACCATCACATATATATATATATATGCTATTAACATAGCAATTAACATATTAATTATCACAAATAACCAAAATGTAAACTCTTGTAATGTTCACAGTAAGAAACCATAACTTAATGTGCTTAAAATAAACAAATATGTTCACAGTCACACACATGGCACACCATAACTCAAGTAAAAGCTAGACAAAATTGTTACATCAGAGCTTGGTGTGACTGGCAGTGCTGATTAGCCCCGGAGCTAGCGCTCCGGTATTAGCATTGAGCTAGTACTTAGCTCACGGAGTTAGCCGTTTAGCTTGTAGAATTAGCGTTTTAGCACTTAGCATTAGCACAGCAGGACGATCTCTCACCGCTGCGATTCTCCACCCGAGCGAATCCTCCAACTGCACTCCTGCAGATCGTGGTCGTCCGGGGAGTTTATCCACTTTTATGTTTTCTCCGTCCTGACATTAAGACCGTGTCCAGAACATGCTTCCTCTTGCTCCTTCTAGAGGCTACGGCGAAATGTGAACCTGCGTCAGGTGGGATTACAGACCGCGTCTGCTCCTCCGACTGTATGACAGATCGGGACCACAACTCATCCCTTTCAAATTAAAGTTCCCCTAGTTTTTCTACAAGAATAACCACAAATAGTCTTTTCTTCATGAATTTGACAGTCTTTTAACTCACATATTCTCTCTCTCTTTTAGATATAAAATATACCTTTTTAATACACATGTTTTTTTTTCTGGGTTACATGTGTGTCTATGTTACTGTGTGTGTGTGTGCGTGTGTGTGCGCCCTCCCCCCCTCCTCCTCAAGCAGGGTGAGCTGCAGGTCTCATTAATTAGACACAGGTGTTCATGCAGCATGTCTGTCTCACTGAAATGCACAGTATATGTCTGAATGATCCCCGTCAAAGAGGGCCAAAAAAAACCTATATGGTATGCGTCAAACCAAAATCTGAAATGACCAGAAGAATGCTCATCGTGTGTATAATGTCTGTGCCAAGTTTCAGGCGAAAATTGTATAAACTTTGGCCTCGAGAGTCAGAGCAAGCACAGGTGCGCCCTGCTCCTTCCGGTAAATTCTCTGCTTCAAAAACCATGGGAGTGAATGAGGCTGTGGATGGGAGTAGTCGATCAATTAACGTGTAGGGACCCAAAACTATACGAGCGACAGCTACAACAGTGGTATCAGTGCGATTACCTCGAATTTTCCTACGTTTTATGTATACATCGTGTCTGTAGTGGGGCATTTGAGCCCACGGTAGTGAAATACGTTTTATTTTTTCACAGATTTTTCTCCCTGCTCCTCACTCTAGCTGATGATGTCATCCACTCTAGCAAAAACATTCCGCCACATACACACCCATTATAAACCCAGAAATTTGACTAAAAACCTGCTCAACTTTGAGCCTTGATAGTTTAAAAACGGTAAAAGCTGTCGATGAGTGTAGTGAATCCATGAAGAGAAGGCAAGCATACCTCCGTTTTTAGTTTTTAAATGAAGTCTCTCGGTGAAAGTATGCCAGAGCAGTTCATTGTTGAAAATGTCTGTTGAAATTTATTTTTCTTCGGGCCTCCCCATTCATTCTTTATGGGAAATTATTCTCAGTTTTTCGCGAATAAATTCGCGAAAAACACGTGAATCTCTTAGAAAAGACATAGCACACGATTCCCGGCCGAGCCGGTCGTTTTGATACCCGTTTTGTGTGTGTGTGACAAAAACTCTGGGAGGAGAAGCGAGCCAAAAAAAGGGCGTAAGAATAATAATAATAACTAGAAAATTTCTAAAGAAATTTTGAGTGTGCCTGACTCTGGCCCTGTCGCCCCCATGCATTATTACTGACACTGCTCAGCAAATTCAGTACTAGAAAAGAAATTTTGAGAGTGACGATGAGCTGTTGCTGGGGTTCTGTTAGCATTAGCATGTTAGCATTAACATGTTAACATTATCATGTTAACACTGATGCGCTAGCAGTTCGCATTAGCATGTTAACATTAGCATGTTAGCATTAGCATGTTAACATGCGCATGTTAACATTGATGCGCTAGCAGTTAACATTAGCATGTTAGCATTAGCATGTTAGCATTAGCATGTTAACACTGATGCGCTAGCAGTTAGCATTAGCATGTTAGCATTAGCATGTTAACACTGATGCGCTAGCAGTTAGCACTAGCATGTTAGCATTACCATGTTAATAATCAACATGTATTTAATTCCTAGTGGCTAATGTTAATTAGCACTAATTTTAGCATTGGTCGCTAATGTTTGCAAATAGCATGTCTTTACAGCCTAAAAGTGTGTCTGTGTGTGTGTGTGTGTGCACATTTTACACAGACAAGTTCAAATGAAGTGCCAAAAACTACAAAAATGGCTGCCGCTCGGCTTGTCTGCTGGCCCCTCCCCCCTCTCCTCCTCAAGCAGGCTGAGGTTGCCAAGTAGAAGGGAGAAGTTTAAAGTGTAAAAGGATTGTAGAGACTGTCCTGAGACTCACCTGTCCCGGTGTGCAGTTCCGCCTGTTTTATTGTTTCAACACGATGATGTCGATCTGTTTACTGAGCGTCTGTTCAGTGTGTCTGTGTGTGTGTGTGTGTGTGTGTTTGTGTGTGCGTGTCTGTGTGTGTGCGTGTCTGTCTCTCTATCTATGTGTTTGTGAGAGACAAGGATAAAATGGCCGACATTAAAAATGTAGTCTTGATAGTCTGATATCATACACAGATTTCAATAAAGTTAGTCAAAGGCATGCTTGAGGTTGCCAAGCAACAAGGCTGAGCTCACCTGTCCAGGTGTGCAGCTCAGCCTGTATTGATCGTAGATCAGCAGATTTTTATTGTTTGAACACAATGATGTCGATCTGTTTACTGAGAGTCTGTTCAGTGTCTGTGTGTGCGTGTGTCTGTGTGTGTGTCTGTCTGTGTGTGTGTGTGTGTGTGTGTGCATGCTTGTGTCTGTAGAAATGTTCTAAATGAGTTGAATCTAAAAAAAAAAGAATAAAAGTGTAATAGTACAAGATCCTGTTAATCCTGCACCAGCCATGTTAGCATTACCAAGTTAGCAATTATAATGTATTTCATTCTTAGTGGCTAACAATAATGGTGGCTCCACTAACAGGCAGAACTAACAGGCATATATTAGTGGCTAACAGTAATGACGCGACGCATGAGGGTTTTCTGAATAAAGAGCACTAACATGTACATACATACATATATATATACATATATGTGTGTGTGTGTGTGTGTGTGTGTGTGTGTGTAACCCTTCTGAAGCAGAAAAGTATTAGTAATGATAATAATAACTTTAACTAATGGCCAGAATAAGAAACAGAAGATTTAAATTCGACTACGGAGCCCAGGTGTAACCAACTGATGCACAAGAACGACACGACACTGTGGCTCTTTTTGTTAATGAGAACAATGCTCCCCTATTTTAATATGAAGCTGGGGAGAATAATAAAACACATGAAATACATACAACAGCCTTACCCGGGTAGGTATAGAGAATAACAAACAAAATAAAGGTTTTCGCAGCTGCGTGTGGTTTTTCTTATTGTTCTGTTCACTTCAATATATGTGCACCCTTTAGGTGTCAGTCCAGCCACATGGTTGTGTGGGTGTGTGTGTATGTGTAAAAGTGAGCAAAAGGATTCAATTCACGGTGTACGTCTAAGACCCTCCAGGGTCCGGCTCGCCATCAACGTCTCTCTCTGGCTCCGTCCTCCAGACAGGCTCTATCCAAATCCAAGGGTTCCTCAAAAACCTGACCTACAATAAGTAGGATCAGAACATATTTCTTCAATTTCTCAGATCTTAAATTATGAATTATTGTACATAAATCACTTTAAATTGTCTCTATATTATGTAGAGGATAAGTGCTTTAACTAACTTGTATTGCAAAATAAGATCACAATTTCTCAGTAGCAAAAGGTGAATAATTCAAAGTATATTATGATACCAAATGATTATTTTTCGAACAGTACCATCACATATATATATATATATATGCTATTAACATAGCATTTAACATATTAATTATCACAAATAACCAAAATGTAAACTCTTGTAATGTTCACAGTAAGAAACCATAACTTAATGTGCTTAAAATAAACAAATATGTTCACAGTCACACACATGGCACACCATAACTCAAGTAAAAGCTAGACAAAATTGTTACATCAGAGCTTGGTGTGACTGGCAGTGCTGATTAGCCCCGGAGCTAGCGCTCCGATATTAGCATTGAGCTAGTACTTAGCTCACGGAGTTAGCCGTTTAGCTTGTAGAATTAGCGTTTTAGCACTTAGCATTAGCACAGCAGGACGATCTCTCACCGCTGCGATTCTCCACCCGAGCGAATCCTCCAACTGCACTCCTGCAGATCGTGGTCGTCCGGGGAGATTCCTCCTTTGGTTTTGTCCGAGTTTTTAATCACTTTTTTCCAGTTTATCCACTTTTATGTTTTCTCCGTCCTGACATTAAAACCGTGTCCAGAACATGCTTCCTCTTGCTCCTTCTAGAGGCTACGGCGAAATGTGAACCTGCGTCAGGTGGGATTACAGACTGCGTCTGCTCCTCCGACTGTATGACAGATCGGGACCACAACTCATCCCTTTCAAATTAAAGTTCCCCTAGTTTTTCTACAAGAATAACCACAAATAGTCTTTTCTTCATGAATTTGACAGTCTTTTAACTCACATATTCTCTCTCTCTTTTAGATATAAAATATACCTTTTTAATACACATGTTTTTTTATCTGGGTTACATGTGTGTCTATGTTACTGTGTGTGTGTGTGTGTGTGTCTGTCTGTCTGTCTGTCTGTGCGTGCGTGTGTCTGTCTGTCTGTCTGTCTGTCTGTGTGTGTGTGCGTGTGTCTGTCTGTCTGTCTGTGTGTGTGTGTGTGTGTGCGTGTGTCTGTCTGTCTGTCTGTGTCTGTGTGTGTATGTGTGTGTGTGTGCGCCCTCCCCCCCTCCTCCTCAACCTGGGTGAGCTGCAGGTCTCATTAATTAGACACAGGTGTTCCATGCATGTCTCACTGAAATGCACAGTATATGTCTGAATGATCCCCCTGGAAGAGAGTCCAAAAAACCCTCAAGGTATGCCTCGAAAGCAAAATCTAAATGACCAGAAGAATGCTCATCGTGTGTATAATGTCTGTGCCAAGTTTCAGGTGAAAATTGTATAAACTTTGGCCTCGAGAGTCAGAGCAAGCACAGGTGCGCCCTGCTCCTTCCGGTAAATTCTCTGCTTCAAAAACCATGGGAGTGAATGAGGCTGTGGATGGGAGTAGTCGATCAATTAACGTGTAGGGACCCAAAACTATACGAGCGACAGCTACAACAGTGGTATCAGTGCGATTACCTCGAATTTTCCTACGTTTTATGTATACATCGTGTCTGTAGTGGGGCATTTGAGCCCACGGTAGTGAAATACGTTTTATTTTTTCACAGATTTTTCTCCCTGCTCCTCACTCTAGCTGATGATGTCATCCACTCTAGCAAAAACATTCCGCCACATACACACCCATTATAAACCCAGAAATTTGACTAAAAACCTGCTCAACTTTGAGCCTTGATAGTTTAAAAACGGTAAAAGCTGTCGATGAGTGTAGTGAATCCATGAAGAGAAGGCAAGCATACCTCCGTTTTTAGTTTTTAAATGAAGTCTCTCGGTGAAAGTATGCCAGAGCAGTTCATTGTTGAAAATGTCTGTTGAAATTTATTTTTCTTCGGGCCTCCCCATTCATTCTTTATGGGAAATTATTCTCAGTTTTTCGCGAATAAATTCGCGAAAAACACGTGAATCTCTTAGAAAGACATAGCACACGATTCCCGGCCGAGCCGGTCGTTTTTATAACCGTTTTGTGTGTGTGTGACAAAAACACTGGGAGGAGAAGCGAGCCAAAAAAAGGGCGTAAGAATAATAATAATAATAAGAAGAATAAGCGCGGTGGATAACATATAGTGTGCACTTTCAGGCACACTCAATAAGAAGAATAAGCGCGGTGGATAACATATAGTGTGCACTTTCAGGCACACTCAATAAGAAGAATAAGCGCGGTGGATAACATATAGTGTGCACTTTCAGGCACACTCAATAAGAAGAATAAGCGCGGTGGATAACATATAGTGTGCACTTTCAGGCACACTCAATAAGCAACAAAAGGTAACAGCATTGTAATAAAACATAGAATCAGCATTGGCAGCCAGCAAAAAAAAACAAAAAAGAAAAGTCAAGTGAACAGTTAACAGATAAATTAACAAACCCCCCAACCAGTGCTTCCCCAAACGAAGCAAAGTTACCCTCATCCACATTAGGGACCACCGGGCGAAGAAGAAAAGAAAAAAACCCTCTAAATCACAGCCCCTCTATGGCACACACCTTGCAGAACCGTTTAAGTATAAGATGAAAAAAAAAAAAGAAACGCCACAATAAAAGATTACTCAGCGCACGTTTAGACTCTGCATTCAGAATATAGCCTTTCAAAGTTTTTGGTCAACAAAGTTCTTAGCTTCTACCGGGTTGCTGAATACCTTCACTTGATCCTGGTAATGAACATGAAGCCTGGCCGGGAAGCGCAGCGAGTGGCGGATCTCTTTTTCCCGCAGCAGCTGAAGCACATCACGAAATCCCCGCCGTTGTTCCATCACCTCCGCGGTATAGTCGGGAAAAATCAAAACACGCTGACCTCCGTAATCCAGTGACCGCTGTCTCCCGAGCCGCAGAATCTTTTCTTTATCCTGCGCGAGATGTACCCGTGCAATTATTGTACGGGGTCTGGAGCCTTCCGGTGGTTTAGGCTGCTGTGTGCGGTGCGCCCGATCGATGATTACCGGCTTGGTAAAGACGTCATCCCCCAACAGCTTGGGAATTAAGTTAGCGACAAACTCTGTCGGCCTTCCTTTCTCCTCACCTTCGGGAACGCCGACAATCTTTATATTGTTTCGCCTGGATCTCCCTTCCAGGTCCGAAAGCTTGGCCCGGAGCTTTTTGTTTTCCTGCTGCAGCTCCGCGACTGAAATTTCCACAGCATGAATGCGCTGTTCGTGGTCCGCGGTCTGGTTTTCGTTGACGGCCAACCTCTCCGTGAGCGCTTTCTGGGCGGACAAAAGATTCTGGAAACTCAGCTCAAACTTATCGAACCTTTCGTTAAAGGACTGCAGCAACTTGTTTGACATTTTCTGCCACATTAGTGGAAGCTCGTCTTCCTCCTCGGCTGGTGACATGCTCGCCGGTTTTGTGCTAGCTTGCTTACCGATAGCAGCAGCTTCTGCTGGCGAGCGAGTAGCTCCCTTTCCGCCTCGTGAGGTTTTGGTTGACATATTCGTGTCAGTATTTACGATAGACTCAAGAATGGTCACAAGGCAAATACTTTAAGTCGAAAATGCAAAGTCTGCCATGCAAAATTGCGCTTTTAATTTGTTAAATTAGGTGTGCCACGAGGAGCTCGAAAAAACGCGTCTACTCTGTCCGCATCCCACCTGTATTTATATTCTTTGACAGCAATGCGTCTGAAAAAAAAAAAAGGTGCAAGACTGGATTTGTTATTTACAGCTAGTGAAGACATGTGTTTGTGATTTACCTGACTGGACTTCACTCACTGTATAGAGCTGTATGAGCAATTTTATTGGCAAAGAAGCTCAGCGATTACTGCTTCTACTTCACATGCAGAGGATTCATGGTCCAAACCCCTTTGAGACAGTTTATGAACGTAGTTTCAAAATTATTTACAACTTAAGTTTTCTTT
This sequence comes from Collichthys lucidus, assembly GCA_004119915.2. Taxonomy (NCBI): domain Eukaryota; kingdom Metazoa; phylum Chordata; class Actinopteri; family Sciaenidae; genus Collichthys; species Collichthys lucidus. Next base: position 5,347,479 of record CM014083.1, read on the forward strand.
CTCTATGTTCACGGCTCTATGAGCAAACTAATTGTACACATCAAGCTTTTTTGAACACGTGTCTGGTATCAACACTAGCTCTAAAATTGGCAACATGAAAGTTGTTGCTTTCTTGGCTCTTCCAAATGATATACAAATTTGAGCGCCATAGTCTCTTCTAGTTGAGTTAACAGCCTGCGTGCTGTGAAAAGTTACTGGCGTACAACCAAATCAGCGAGGGTTATGATTGTTTTGCAAAATGCAATGGAGCCAAATGAAAACTCTTTGGATGTGAGCACCTTAAATTATCATCATTAACAAATCAGTTCACATGCACTTTCCACTCAGTGGTCAAGGCTTTTTTTTTAAGCAAGCAACAGTGAGGTTACAGATCAAGTTATCTTGTAAGTGACACATCTTTAATAAACTTCTGCAATAAACATCTCCTGCTTTTGCATTCCTTGTGTCACCGGAGATTTATGGTTTATTTTTTGCTGTGTCCCCATTATTGGCTTCATTAATGATTTTATTTCAGAGCTGTTGGTTTTAATAGTGCATGTGATGAGCTGACGGGAGTACAAATTTGTTGGGTCAGCAATCATCTTATAGCCTTTGCTGCACTGACAAGCTGTACCTCTCCAAATTCTTTGGCAGCAATGAGCTTATGTGATCCAGTGGATGTACTTAGAGTAGCAGTGGACTGGTATTCAAAATCTATTTTCTTCCAAATAAAAGGTCTGTTTAAAAGTCAATAATCCAGAAAAGGTATTTCATGTGTACCCACTTTATCTACTTTACTCACTTCACCCCTGACCAAATTGTATATTCCACTGACTCCTGTATTAGTGGGCAAAACACACTCTATACAGTATATATTATATATACTGCATAGAGTGACAGCTTCTCCCCTACTCATTCATATAACATCACTGTGCATACCGCCTCCGTCCACAGTCAGCCACGTGTTTGCATGCATCAAGAGAAAACTGTGGGTGAACAGGTCAAGCTATTCAAAGAAGAGAAATAAGGAAACATCATATCAGAACACAATAAATAGAATATTAGAACATGTGTGTGCAGAGTCTGACAAGAAGTCAGGTTCATGTACACTTTCTCTTCTTATCCAGCCTCTCTCCTCTCTGCCTCCCACTTCATCTCATTAATTGAAACCACCGCTCGTGTTCAGACTTTCTATTGCACCTCTTTCCGTCACACAGACCTTTTCCTCATTTCTCCCTCTTTGCTTCTGTCCTGTGAGACATCCCCCGCCACCCCAAGTTCACCTACTAACAGAGGGATCAAGACTCCTTGCTGGTTCAAGCTCAGATGCCCTCCTGCCAGGATCTGAGCCCGCCTCCGCCATGCCGTCCACAGAGTCTCAGACTGTGCCAAAACTTTTTTTTTCTTTTAATAAATCATGTTTATGTCATATTCATGTGGTGAATCTCTTTTTAGTAAAAAATCCAGATCCAACACCAATTTTTCAAAGCATAGACTGTTTTTATGTCATTTCTCTGTATCTTTAAGCAATTACCTCAGGCGTTAGGATCTGATATTATTACTGAATGCAAAGTTATCCGTTCAATTTGTCTCTCTTTTTTTGTATTTTATCAGTTTTTTCGGTTTGAAACTCGAGGAATAGAGTGAAGGCTACACCTTGTGGCCGTCATCCATATAGGACAGCTACACAACAACAGCATGCACATACAACTTAAGCATAAGACGAGTGGTTAAGCAGCTGGAAGCTGCATTGATTAGAACTAAAGTGCATCATGCACGTGTGATACATGATTGAAAAACGTGACTGGAACATGTCAGGTTTAGACAAGGTCTTAAACCACAAAGCCACATGTGATGCATTAATGAAAATGAAGCCATAAACTGAATAAATGCAGTAATGTGTGACTAAAGCATTGAACTCTAGCCTTTTATTATAATAAAAACTATAATTATACAAATGATAGCTGTCGCAGTCACCATATCTCCATAAAGCCAATGGGAGATTTTAGACGCGTGACCGTGTAACATGTAAAACAGCGCTCTGCACCTGCCTCATCAAAATACCAAATGAGGAAAAATCTTTCGGAAGAATAGTGTTCAATCCCTCCAGCGGAGCCGCATGCCAAACAATAGCACAAGAGATTTTTTAGAGAGACATGCGAGACATGTTGCCAGGTATTAATTTACATAATGCCTAAAATGATTTAGTACCCGCAGAATGTCAGAAATGCTAATGCTGTAATCTTTACACAGCACTCTGGATTCCACCTGTAATCTGGGTGTAGTATATATGTGCTGTGCATGCAAACAATCCAAAGTATTGTACGATTTCCTTGTTGTCATTGTGTTTGCTCAGGCGGCAGTGATTCTTATTTCACTGTCAGAATTCAGGCTCGGCTCTTTGATCTTTAATCCCATGATTGATCATGGCACTTTAACCTAGAGGGCCCCGCTGTGTCCTCAATCAACCTGCGGCCATCTCCATCACATTTACTGAAATGGAGGGATCCTCCCGGTGTGAAAAATGGAAGAGTGTCAAAGGCAAGAGAGAGGCAGCGCCTCTGCCACTGTGCCTCACACAGTGCACAGGAGTGGGTGTAATGGATGAAAGAGGAATAAATATATTAAAGCTGAGATATATTGCTTCTGGTGTTGCGCAGTTACTTAATCAGCTGACCAAACAAGAAGATTTTTTTCAGACTTTTCCAATCTGTGTTGTCTTGCTAGAGCTGTGGAACACACCTGCTATGTGTTATGTTTGTATTACGTCCTCTGCTGCTGCTGTGTTCTTTTCCAACGAGCTCAAATGATTTAATGAGATCTGTTAAGTGTTTTGTTGTGAATAGCGGAAAATAATTGTTCCTCAAAGGTAAGGTAATAGAGATTGCTAGGCTAAAAGGAAGGCTGCTCTTTTTGTGATCGTGGTTCAACAACCCCCCAAAAATAAAAAATGGATTGGATAAGCTGTGTTTAAATATCTCTCTACAGGGCTGAGGAAAACACATTTCCTTTAATAACAAATGAAAATGTTGAGTGGCTGCTTGAAGCAAATGTTTCTGTGCTTTATAAACTCATTTTGCTTCAACGGCCACATGGCTGCGGTCAGTGTAATTCATTTTCAGTGCAGCATGTTCCTGTGGGTCATTTCAACTGATGGAAGCAGAGTCATCTTTCTCCTCCTATTAAATTTACAATGCACATGCACCACCCTGCATGCCTATTGTTACAGTCCCTTTTTAAAAGAAATACTAGGTTACTCGAGGGATACGTTATTAGGGTTGAGATGAGCTACACTAAAGATTTGAGAAATGAAATATTCAATAACTTACCTAGTGACCTATTGTGACTTATTCCTTTGTCACAAACTCATTTTTTGGGTCATTACTCGGAAAGGCTTGAGAAGCTGGAGAAGTCTTCAGAAGTTCTTTGACTCAGTTCTCTGCTGCTGCTACTGGAGAGGTAAAGGAATGAATTTTGTCATTATAGGCGACCGAGAGGTTGGCAGGACAAAACAGGTCAGCCTTAGATCCCAGTGGATGTGATATCTCCTTTGATTCTCAAATTCTGCCCTTTTCTTCCTCACATATAGGTGAATCAATCTGGATCGCAAAAGACTTGGGTACCCTTGTAAGAAAGATCTTTTTTGTCAGGCAAACTGAGCTTTTTCCTCCCTCCGCTGCTGTACTCTGCTCTCAAGCACTGACCTACCTGGCCTGGAGAGGGCTTAAAAGAGATTCACAAAGCCTGTCCAATCATCAGGCTTCCACTGAAGTTGTTCACATAAGAACTGTGAAATCCATGGGGTCGAAAGCGCTGGCAGGTCCTGCTGCTCTGTCTTCTTTGATTAGCATATAAGGAGAATTCTCCAATCTTGCCGGCAAAAAAACAACAGTGGTCATTTGGTCAAACATTGTCTGGACCCCTTCTAGCCACGTGAATAATGACAAGAGGTGACTTTTACTCCAGGGATCACACTTTGCATCCCGTCTCCTACCCAAAGACAATTTTAGTTTTATTTTAACTATGACCATAATCTTTCTTTAATCTTCCCTAATCCTCAAAGTTTCCCTGTGGAGTTTTCCTAAACAAACAAAGTTATGCTCACATTCAGTGTTGATCATTTTGGTGATTATGTATCCCTGAAGCATCGCGAAATGCATGTCAAATGCATTCGCTTTCTTCTAAAAGTATTGCAAAGTTTTGCATATTTTAAAATGTACTTTCTTTACATGTGGGTTCACGTCTCAGGAGTCTTTTTTTTCACTGTCTTTGATGGTCTATCGCCTCACTTCTATGCCGTCTAGGCCTTGCTGCCACCTGTAGATCAACAGGATTATTAAAAACCAATACCACTAATAATTGTTAAAAACTTGACATGGTACCTTTAAAGTACTTGCCTAAACCTGACCAAACCGTAACATCGTTGTGTCTGATCAAAATAACATAGCTCTTGTAACAGTGATATGCGTTTCTGTAGGCCCTAATGAATAATGTCGGCAGAACATGTGGGTTGAAGGGAGTGACAAACAACCCAATTGTCTTTTAGATTGGAAGACCTGTTGAATTGCATTCATCAATCTGATCTGGTATCGTAATTTCTTCTCCGTCAAACTTTTCTCTCAACACAGTCTTTGTTAGCACTCAGCATAATTTGAACCCCCTTCATTTGTTTGCTCCACACAAGTTTGGTTTCAAAATTGTGATTGATGAGGTTGAGTTGTTCTCATTTAGCAGGTTTGTTACAGCGTATTGTTTCTGGCAAAGCTGCATCTGTGAGCTCCATCTACAATGTGTGTACACTGACTGCCACATCACAGTAAACAAAATAATGAATAAATAAATAAAAAACACTTCTCAAATTAAATGTCTTTAGCGTTGGACTCACATTACCACATTCATGCACAAGAATCATCCCACAAATATTTTCCTCACCTCACAATACAGGTAGGGGAGGTGAAGGAAGAAGTGAAAATGCAAGGTCTGGAGTGCCAGGCAAAGATTTTTTAATTTTTTTCTCCTTCTTGTGCTCCAAGTACAAATTAATGTTTCCTTTCCACCACTTTATCCAATTTGTCCGACAGCGTACTCCCACGAGAAGGGCCCTCTTGTATGATAATGATGGCTCCGTTATCCAAGGACCACACTAACATTCCAGGAAAGAAGCCAAGACGATGTCGTAAAATAAAAGCGGAGCGAAGGCCCTCGTTCGTACTTACGATTTCACTTGGACAATTGAAATCCCCCCCTGTTAGATTTGTTTGTGATGAAATGTTGATGCCCCTCTATTGTAACGCTGTCCCACAGGGAAAGTATGCGAGCATGTTCACCATGGGAGCAGGCCAACGGCTCACTGCCAGTATCACTTTTACGCTGTTTTTATTTTTTTTCCCCTCTACAAGTGAATGTGAGCAAATTGAGTGTTCTTCATGGACATATATAACTACATAACGGTTGCTTTGAGAGCTGTTACCATGGTAATTTTGCTTCCCACCAAGGCTCTTGCCAGGAGCACTTGGGCATGGAAGAGATGTGATATCAGATACTACATTTAAAGAACTTAAAATATTAGACAATCAGAGTGAATATGTTACCATGATTTACCTTTACAGAAAGGAACATAAAAAATACATATAAAAAAACATTAATATTAGGCTATGTGCAAAAGCATATGTATATATTAAAGGTTAAAAGGTAAAAAGTATGTCATGCTTTACAGCACTAAGTCACGCACAACCAGCTATTTCACTGATTTGGTGAAAATCATCATATTTCATGGAGAAAATGTTTTCTGGTGTCCTCCAGCTGTCCCACCACTTGGGCCTCTTGAGTATCCTGATGGACAGTGAAGTAAACTGCTGCAAACTATAGCTGCTGTTAGCTAATGTCAGCTCAGTTTGTTAGACGAGCGGCCCTGACTGTGAACTGAAAACACCAGGCGGAGTGTTAGTTTTTGTACAAAAGGCATATTTTTCCAGCCCTGGGCAAATGCTGACGGAGCTGGTGTCATTCCAAATGGAAGATAGGCAATGTAACTGCGCTCAAAAAGCTGAAAGAGGATATTGAAGGAGGAAGCTAAGAAGGGAAAAGAGAGAAGAGAGTGGCTGAATGAGAGGCTACTGGACAGGAGTAAATCTGGGACTGGCTTTGAGTTATTGGCAAGAGCTTCATGAAATACAAGGCTGAAAGACAGAAACTGAGCTGGGCTTCATCCGGTTGAACTAGTAAGTGTCATGCTTGTAAGGGTTATGCTTGTGTTTGCTATTGTGTTTGGTGTTCAGTGTGTGTGGCTGTGCAGGTCTCAGTAACAAGGTGCATCTGTGTCACATTATTATCCTATGCCTCGTTGGAGTCAGTAACATGCAGGCTTAATGTTTTGTACCTTTTGAGCTCACAAGCACAATAAATTACAAAATGTCTCAAAAAAACTTTTTTGTGAGGATATACTTAGTCCATTAACCAGTCTAATGGCCAAAAGGTTTATTCGTTTCTGACCAGCTTCTGGAAGCTTGAATAATAAAAAAAAATACCTGTTCGGCAGCAGCTGACTATTTTGTATATTTGTCTCTCAGTCTCTCATTCACAGTTGTGTATATTTTTACAAGCCACAGATTTTCATACCTTTACAGAGTTATTTGAACTGTTACCTTGAGTGCTGCCAGTGCTGCAGTCAATATGCAGGACAGATAGAACCCAATTTGCCTTTGGATGTTTTATTCAGCCTTCACACTGTTTTCAATTTATCTTGTTAAAGGAATCACTTATTCATTCTCTAGTTTGTGTATCATTGCTCACAGAATATGCCTCTTTGGCATTGTGCCCCCTATTGTGGTATGCAGCTGTGCAGAACTAGGTGCTTATGTGAAAATATATATATATACTGTATATATATTTATTTAATTTTTACACAGTTTCTAGCAATGGCTTCTAGCTGATCTACAGGTAGCAAAGCAAAAGAGGCATGCCTGCAAGTAAACATGGATAAAGATGAATAAGGCTCATACTTGTAACTAAACATTTTAAATATTTAATGAGGGGGAAAAAAGCATTCAACACATTAATTAGAGTTTAAGGATACGCACAATGCACTTTGCTGAGTAATACTGGATGTAAACAAAACGTTTGTTAGTTTACAAGACGATGCCACAAGGAACCTTTTAACTGTGCTACGAAGGGACTCTAGGTAAGGCCAGCATCAGGAGCTTGAGGCTAGTGTTGGTAACCAATGAGAGCAGCTGCAGCTCGGGAGGTAGAGTGAGTCATCCACTAACAGCAGGGTTGACCATTCAATGCCCGTTTCACTCAGTTCACATGTCAATACACGGAAACATTTTTATTCCATATGGTCAGGCTGCCGTTGGTGGGTGAATGACAGACAACTCACAAAAGCAATGAAAAGAGTTTTAATTTCCAACTGTGTGATGCATGAAACATGCCATTATGCATGATCTAAAATTATGATTTATTTTCAGTAAAGATGAGCAGGCGAGTAGGGATGCTTGGACAATCTGAGAGGCGCAAAGAGAAGCAGGCGCGGTCCTGAAAAACTGTTGCAGTCGTGATTGTCTCACACACACAGCCTCCCGCTGCTTAAATTGAATTGTCTTGAATTTTCTGTAATGCATAGTAATGAGATGATATGAACATGATGTGTCAAGATTTTAATTTAAGCTGCAAGTTATGACGGACGTTAAAGTTAAAAGTCCGATGAATGACGATGCAAATTTAGTTAACTTTAGTTATCAACTGTATGAGTTTGTGGTTGGGATCAAAGACATGATCGCTACTATGATTAAACAAATCAAACTATTACCTCAGTCAACTAACTTTTTAAAGGTTTTTTTCTCTTGAGTCTACTGACTTAACACTTTCACATATTTATATCTGTCTCATTTCCTTTGCCTCTCTATTTACATGGAGCACAGTGCACAGATTAAAGTTGGTATGCAGGTCTTCCCCATCTGTAAAGATCATCATGGTCAAAACTATTTAGATGTTTTGCGATTAATCAGCAGCACAAATTTGCTTATTTATCAATGCGAACCCTTTGGGCAGATTTACTTTACTGCTGTGAGCAAATTTCAGCCGATCACATTCAATTCGCTGAATTATATTTGTTGTCAGAAATGCTGGTGGATCCAGACAGGCGTTTACTCCATATAGCTTCAAAAACAAGAAATCACGTTTCTGTGGATTAAGAAGAACCACCATCTCTATGACAGCATTTGAAACAGAGGGGTTTCTATCCAACTGCTGGTCTGTGATAAGTAATTGTCTGTCATTACTGGGACCCACCCCTAAGGAGCTCCCTGGGTCTCCTCAGATAACACTGTGACAGGTGAAGCAGGGGAAAACACCAATACCAAACCGGTAACTACACAATACACTACACACGAAAGCCCAGTTCAGATCTGCACTACACCTAACAGTCCTTATCAGGATGCTACAGCCAGCCCTCAGAGGCTTGCTAAATACATATCGCGGAATACTCCCTACTGAATTAGTACACATGGAGTACACACATGAGTGCAAACTAACCAACAGCACTAATGTACATTTGTGTGGTGGAGGTTTTCCAATTTGCATTTAGATTTCGGAATATTATTCCCCAAGTCTCTTATTTTATCACACAGTCACCAAGTCCTTGCGCCCCATCAGCTCTTTTTAAGATTTCTCCCTCTCACGCTGAAGTCTGACCCAGCAGGTACCTGGGCGATTCTAGGTGAAGTTTAGCTTGCTTCCTGTAATGGATTGCATATCATTTCCTTAAGTCAAACTCCGACCAAACTTGCATTTGGTCTCTAATCCACACATGAAAATTTAACCCTGTCAAGCCCAAATAAAAAAAAAAAATCTTTTTCACCGTTCAGATGTTGTGTAAAAAGAAATCACTTTTTTTAAGACTTTATGTTGAGCAGAATTCTTTATTTGGACTAGCATAGACTAAAGAAATATACAAACAAAAGGTTCATTTGCAGCGTTTATTGCTTAATTAGCACCATAATGGCTCAGTCCCACCTGACACAGCTGTGACACACTCCAGCTGTGCTGATCTGATGTCCCACAAGCGCCCCGCAAACGGATGCCGCTCCCAGCCATGTCAGAGCAGATCGAGCTGACCAGAAGTCAAGCACAGAAATGTGAGACAATCATGTAAAATCAGACAAAGTCTGGAGGCAAGAAGCATTAGACTTACCATTAGACAGCATTACACTTGCTTCCATATAAATAACATCTCAACAATAGTAGTAGTAGTTCCCTCGAACAAACGATGGTGAAAGCTATAAAGTAAAAAAAAATAAAAAAAAATTAAGTAAATAGAACAAATCTGAATTAATTTGATTATTGAAATGACATAGAACAATTTAACCCAAACTATACATTGACCTATGAAGCCGGAAAATAATAAACATAGGGGTCATTTTGCCTCTACGGCAATAAATTGAAAAAATAATATTGCTGCTTACGTGTAACTGACAACAGATATTAATAACTTGCCAAAACAAAATTAGATTCTGCCTCACACACTTTACCTCTGTGAATTCATGCACAAAAGAAAAAAGTTGTGGGCTTCAGTTCTAGTTTTTTGTAGAATAAACGCAGACAAGGTTTCTGCATTATTACCATTATAAAATGTCCTGCAGGCAGTGTTATTCATTTGTGTGCATTCTAATAATCTACACACAATATCCCATTATTAATCTTTGGTTTGGAGATTTGGTTTAGTTGTGGAAAATGTTCCTGTGTGCTTCAGCTGCACCATACTTCTACATCTCAGATGTTCAGATGAATCCGGCAACACACTATTGAATTGCTCATGTTTACCTATTTTTCCTACCATTAATAAGTAAGAAGTGTGGTTTTTTGTTGTTGTTTTTTTTGGCCTCTAAGCCTCTCTCCAAGTAAACTGTTCAATGGCTTACCTGGGAGTTCATTTAAAATTTATACATTCACTGTATAAAATATAGGGGGCTTTCTTTACAGAATAAGGCAAAAATGAAATATAAATATACATTTAATGCATAATCATTAAATTACAATGAGCCTTTTATATCTACAGCCCACCATACTGAACCATTTTTCTAAAGTAGCCCAGAACAAACCAATGGTAAATAGAGAATGTCCCCAATGGCAAGGTGTTTTTTACGCAATGAGATAACACTATATTTTATCTGCCGGTGAGGCGTGGCTTATTATCATCCCTTCCTGGAGAACTGGAAGCTGTTTGAACTGCACCTGGTCTGGCCCTTCAATCTGCAGGATGTAATTTGAAGGACTACCTTATTTAAGTTTGAACAACCAGACAGGTGATTTGCTGGGCTTGCCAACAAACTTCTTGGTATTGTAATTATAACTATAATGTCTTTTTGGCTGAGGTACTAGTGTTCAGTACCTGGGGACTGGGCCAGGTATAGTTGATTTGATGATTGCACACATGGAGAGATATTTTAGTTAGGGGGTTGAGTTCAGTCTGTGTCATGATTATTTTCAGAACATCACAAGTCACACCGCCTAAGTAAAATGCACTTTGCTGCTCTAAATGGTAAAAACTTTGATTTGAACGTCCTTATTGAAATCGGTAAATCCTACAGACTCAAAGAGGCATCTTGTGCTGCAGAAACCAAAGTCTGTCCGGAGATAGACAGAAGACTTCCATGGATAGATGCCTGGAGGCTGGGATAATGCCAGTGCCGATTGAAATCTTTGACTCAAATCCAGGCCCCGTTTGAAGTTGCACGCCCTCTCACTGTGCTCGCATTTTCCCTGGGTTGCAGGTGTCTGGTCATGATACCGCCCTAGGAATGCGAAGACAGATAAAATGAACTATTACCCGGAATTTGATTGAACTGTCAGCTCCAGCAACCTCTCTCTTTTTCTTGACAAACCTGACAGTGTTGTGTTTCTCTCAGTCTATTTTATGTTCCAACAATAGACTCTTGCTATAATAACCTCAGGAATATAATAATAATAATAATAAAAAATATATCTTCCTGTGTCCTCTATTATCTGTACATTATGGAAACATGATTTAGGAGCCTTGCTGTTTGTAATGATAATGCCTGTCTTTGGTGCAGAACCCTTAAGAAAGAAGTAAAGCTGGTAAACCTCATTGTTTTGCTATAGTTAGTTCAAGTGTAATCATTTTTAAGAGACCAATGATTTATGAGTCACAATAAAAAATGCACTATTAAGTACAGATCTTGGTATCGGTAGGGATAACAGCACAAGAAAAAGGAATGTGTTGAGGAGGAAGGAGGGTTTGCATTTGTCTCCCCAGCAAGGTGTTTGCTTGAAGTTTGAAGCAAAGCCTGAAGGCAAACATATCAACATTTATGTATTCATATGCTGTGTGGTGTTTAGGCCATTAGTAAAGATCAAACGGACAATTTTCTCAGTGATTTGATGATTCGTCCGTCTTTGGGACCGCGAGTTAGATTATTTTTCCTCCATGGAATACCTCCGGAAAACGTTTTGACCTCAGGACATGTGGAATGAATCGGTGTTCTTGTCTATCTGAAAACGGTTTGCTCTTTTTTAGTTCCCTACAGCAGTTTGGGATGTGTCAGCACTGGTCAAAGTATGTATCCATATGACAGTAGCTACTCAAATGCCTTATTTCTGTACCACTCCATAAGCCAGAGTAGTTGGGGTTACATACACTTGCCGGTCTCCTGCAGCTCTAACGCCAGACAGCTCTATTCATCTTCATTTCCAATTCAGACCTGGTGCTTTGTTTTTCCATCCCTTCATCTGTAAACATCACAGTAAATATGGGATCCCGCTGCGAGAGAATTGATTTTTACAATCTGTGTGGCTTCGTGCAGCAGCCTCCAAAGTACAAAGTGAAATTGCTCAGCTATTAGTGATTTATTCTGTCTAATACTCACGTGGATGGAAGGTAGTGCTTTGCACCACGTGAATCTGCTGTCTGCAGGGCTAAAGTTTAGTCAACAAATGGGATGAGGAAAATCCATATTTGGCATTTGATATATCAATAATAAGACAGAAGACACATTTCTAGAGTAAAACAGTTTGTCCTTGATTAAACTTCTAAAATTCCAGTTTCTGTGTTCAGTTTAGAATTCAACCCCTCTAAATATGTTAAGATTGCCTTAAACAAAAGGGAGCAAGGAAAGGCAGCGTACTGTAAATACATACAACTAAACATCTCCCTAGGGGGCAAACCGAGAAACAGAGAACACTTGAGTCAAGTTTTAAAAATAAAGCACTACCAGAAGCACCACATAATTTAAATCCAATTGAGTTCTGCAGATTTAAGATGATATCAGTCTGAGATAAGTATACATGAAAGTACACATCTTATAAAACCCAGCCAACAGATGCGAGCGACTGTGATAATGTGCTTTTGTCAGTCTAATATGCTTACAGTATGTGCTGGGAAATATATACTTCTAATGTCCAGAGTTCAAAATCATATCATTAATTTATTTTTAAGATAAAACAGACTTTATTAATATATATACACACATATGGAGTGTCACAATCCATCCATCCACTCTCCTCCCCTCTGCTCACTCTCCCTGCCGGCCACTCCCCGCTCCTCATTAGTATCTAGCCACTATTTAAGCAACACCAGCCCAGTGTTATGTCGTCTGATTGTCTTTGTACCATGCAGAACTTTCCAGCACTCATCCTTGGCTTGATTTCCCGGTTTTGACCCTGCTTGTTCCAAACCCAAACTCTTTGTCTCTGCCCTGGTAAACCTGACTCCTTTCTGTCCCAGACTCCGAACCCGGCCTGTGAGTTTCCTGGTGTTATTTCGTCTGCATCTGTTTGATGTCTTGCCGCTCCGACTTCTCCGTGGGAGGTTACTCATCGGCCGCCTTCGGAGCTTGTGCTTAGGACTTCTGAGCCAGAGCTCTGTCTAAGGACTTTTAAAGGGGGCTTCCCGCCTACTGCCTGGTGCAGTCATCTGTTACCAGAAGTAATAAAGAACACTTAATCACAATAAGAATGTACTGTGTTTGGGTCTTCCTGATTGGTGACATGGAGAGATATTTTATTGGTAATTAGAGTCTGACTGCTGTTGAAATGAAGACTCTTTAGTAGCAATACTTCTTACACTGTGTGGCAGTCTGTTGCCAAAGGAGCTACTTAAAGCCTCCAGACTCATGGGAGGCGGTGAGTGCAACCAGTGTCAGCGTGGCTAACATTGTCCATCCCTACTTCTTCTGTTGAGTCTACAGGGCAGTCCAGGATATACAGTAGCTGACCCTCTTAACCTATACATGAGCTTCAGCCTGGAGACCGCTGCTGGTGTCCCATGTGCAACCAAAAATTAACATTTACGGATTCTAACCGATCTTGCACTACTCACAAATGAGATATGTAAAAGTGCCACGTCTGTGGCTTTAAAATGAAGCCAATGCATAAGTGCCAGCAGTTCCTTGAACGGCCACTTGTGGCTGGCTACAGATTGAGTCAATCTCCCATAGTACCAATTTCACAGCAGAAATAAACATTCTTTTCCAGCCTGGTGCTATAGATAATTTCCCTATACTAATGCAGAATTGTTTCAAAAGCCTAAAGTTATGAATAATTTACAGCATAGCTGCTGTTACAAGTGGGAGCCATTACAGGTGGCTTGTTTGAGCAACCAGAGATCAACTCAACCTGCCACAGCTCCACCTATGATCCACATCTTTGACCATTTTTGGAGCCACCACACTTTGTACTTCACAATGGCTTTAGAGAAACCTATACCCATTATGGATACTATGTTTTAAGTAACTATGCCCTAACTCCACCAAATTGTGACTCAAAGTGCAAAATGTCTCAAAAAATTTGACTAGGAGCCCTACACATCCAAAACTGATACTACAGCATCCTAGTTTATTTTGGATGCTGACTAAATTTCCATTTGATTGCTTTTTTTTTTCTTTTAAGCATTGCCTCGTAAGATTTCTTAGAATATTTGCAGGTCAAAGAATATTAGAACCAAATCTCCATCCTTGAAATTTCTTCTGATATTCATTTCTTTTTGACTCAAAGTGATGACGGCTAATTTCCTACATGACCATAGGTTATTGTCCATTGTCCAAAAATACATGATACATTGAAAAGAAATAACTAATTTTTCTTTATATTGGAGTTCATTCTAGTTCATACCACTGCTATAATCATTCATCAAAATAAGCATCCATCTCTGTTCTGTCTACGGAATCCTTTACACCGACTGTCGAGACGGTTTGTCAGTCCGTCAATGCAGTCCTATCTTCTATGTTTCTATGAATAGGTGTACTCTGGTTTGTCAATCAAAGGTCTCTTTCTTTCCAACTCCTTTGTAGAATGAACTCATCTTTGTTGACATATTGTATGGTATTATCTATTAAGGCAGATGAACACCTGTTCAATACACTCTTGCAAGCCCTTATGAAGCTCTCACTGTCCATAACAGAAGGTGCTTTCTGAATACTTAAGCCTCTTAGAATCATCTTATTTCTGATGTTTTCTGAAAGAGTAATGACATGCCATCTGTTATGAATATTATGTAGCTCTTCCCACGTCTCCAGAGAATCCATGCGCTCTTTATGTATATGACACGTATAATATGGAATAATTTAAATATTTACGTTAAACATTTCGAAATAAAGAAATTATCTGTCAGTCACAGATAATAAAATGACAAGTTAAAGGATACGATTATATTCTATATTTTTATATCAATAAAAAACAAAAACCCATTGGCCCAATGCATTGATTTGTATCTCAATGCTTTTAAAGCAGCAAAAATGGGTCATGAACATAGTTTACATCTTTTACATTTCATACATTTTTTAAAACAGCTGGATACCTAGTTTTTAGCACGCTTTATTCAGTCAGGAGTACATGTGTTTGTTGTGGATTATTAGTGTAAGCTGACAGTAATGAAGGAAAGTGTCACCCAGTGCAACATTGTACTGAATGCTCTTTTTAATAGTTGGTGCACAACAATGAAGGTCTATGCCACAGAGGAACAAGATAGATCAGGCTTTGGCGATATGAACACTTGTTAAGGATTAATTCATTGTTAGTTTTGGTCTCTTCACTAGGATTTGGCAATTGTCTTTGTAAATCCTTTACAGTCTGTGTCAGCAGTTATCATCTTGATGCTCTGCCAGGGCTTTGCTGCAGCCATCTTCACTTGTTGCTTGATTCAGTCGTTTTTGTGCCTCCATAATGAATAAAGTGCACAAGCAGTTTGATTGAGAAAGGGCTGCAATCAATTATTATTTACATTACTGATTTGTATGTCAATATGCTTTTAATTAATAAATTAGTTGTTTGGGATATGAACCAGGGGAGTGTCTGAAAATCACTTCTTTATTATTGTCCAACTTGCAGTCTAAACAAAAAAAGCATTTAAATTACAATGGTGCAAACCAAAAAAAAGAAAACTGAGTCATGGAGTTGTTTTACCTCCTTCCTCCCAACTCTTCCCTTTTTTTGTTTCTTGTCTTCATGGCCTACAATTTCCCCCTCACCTGCCCGATTGTCTCATCACCTGTTCAGTACAAAGAACGGCTTTTCCTCCGATGCCACCAGACCGTTCACCCTCCCTAGAGATATACCATGTCCCGCTCTAGTCTTGTTGCTTTGCTTGTTGAAGCTCTTCCTAACTCCTCAGTGCCTCAGGAATACAGTTGTCCCTCACTATAACGGGGTTCACCTTTCGCGGCCTTGCTGTTTCGCTGATTTTTGTGTGTGTAATTTTGCATGCTTTTTTTTTACATACTGTACAGTACTGTACATACATTTATTTACGTACTGTACAGTATGAACACGCATTGTGTTCTGCGTCCTGATTGGCTAAGGGAGTACTGTACAAAATGCGTTTTATGTTGTGCACTCGGAAAAAAACACCTGCACCAAGGTCTTCAGAAAGAAAAAACTGTTACAGTGGAGTGGCGCCTGGACAAAGAGGCACCGTCAGAAGAACTGTTAAATACGGTTTCATTTACTAAAACAGTATTGTACTTATTTTTGTTAAATTTGTGAAAATTTTAACTTTGAGAGTGTTTAAATAAGAGAGAAATGTGAGAAAATGTTAATGGTGGTCTGAGAAAAGTGTATAAAAGTGTGTGGTTAGGGGTTTTACGGCTTTAAAACATGTATAATAATTGTAAAAAATAAAGCTGATTGCGTCATGGATTTCATCTATTGCAGGTTATTTTTAGAACGTATCCCCCCCGATTAACGAGGGACCACTGTACCTCACCACGCTCACCTGCTACTACCATCCCCTGGATCATCCACTCACCTGCACATTCACCCTAAACTGTGTTAAACCGATTCAGTCTCTTGGTTCGCATTCAAGTCTGATATCATTCAGCTTAACAGTATGTGTGCATTTTTGTTTAATTAATAGATTAAAGTCAGTCAAAACTAGCCCTGGCCATAAACCTTGTTTGTGTAGAATCAATGTTCATTGTCCTAAAATTGGAGAACTCCTGTATGTATTTAGGGTACCATGAGTCTCACATTGTTCACTGTAAGCGCCCTGAAAGCCAGCACTTTAACTTCACAGTCATTTAATACAATGCACCAAAACAACGAGAAATATTTCAAAATTTTCCTACTTCTTGACTGCACTGTAATTTAGTATTGCAGTATAATAATATCAGAATATTTGGGTACTCTCTCGTGTAACATATTTGTATTATTTATACAGTATCTCATTGGGTTGGATCTATATCTGATTCAAATAAAATGTTAAATCCTGTCACATACCAAACCTGTAGACACTTATACTGTAGCTATACATAAGGAGGAGTACATTGGGGATTTAGACATGCAGCAGCCTACATTCCTGAATTATTTTAGGCAAAGGCTCCTTTACTCCTCTTCAACTTGTGTCTAATCCCCATTGGAGCTTTGCCTAAACCCGTGGTCTAATGGAAACAGAGCTCTGACTGACACAGGGGACTGACCACTCTTCTCAAAGTTAATTGAATGTTACAATTATAATACACAGTGCTCAACCTCTCTTCCCAACAAACACACACACTTGCGCATGTGCACACGCAGCAGGCATTTACTGGTTAGAAATTAATTAAGGACACACTCATATGATTCTCAGCTAGCTAATACAGAAACACAGAATCACGAACACACAGTTTCACTGGGTGGTTTATATGTGCAAATCTGTTGGTCATAAAAAAAGCCAAAAACTGCTGTTCTCTAAACCTGTGCACGTCTTCGTTCTTGGGGTTAAATGTCCCTGTGGCTGTATTTAATAAGTAAGTAAAAATCAGAAGAATGTGCCGGAGGGTGGAAATTATGATTTCCTTTTCATGGAAATAATTTTTTTTATCAAACTTGTCCAGCATCTATGTTGTAATTGGCTTCGAGATACAGACAAACTCCAAACACATCTCAGAGAGAGAGAGGCGGTCTTCATGGAACTCACTGTTAAGTATATCCAGAGGGTGTATGAAATGCCGAAACCGTCCAATCGTGGGTCTATTGGATATGGTTATAGCAATATGAAATGCAGTATATCACTACATACTAATTTCAACATTCCTCTGATTGGACATGCTGCACATGTAGACCCTGATAAAGAACAGCCTATCAGCCTGTAGAAAACAGTTTGGATTGATATGTAAGTAAAGTATTAGTAGAAACACCTCTGCAGTCCAGTTCGGTATAGTACCTTGTCATGGTGCATGACGCATCGATGAAGAGATATGATGTGGGTGATATGGAGATGCTTTGCTTGTGACATGTTGGTGAATTATTCAAAATTCAAGACTAGCATGGCGACGTGCCACCTCATCTAGTTGGTGCTTAGTGGGACCCAGAACACACCTCCTGGTAATTTAAGGGCTATTGACCAGTAAGGAGAGTAATGGAGGGCTGCATCAGATGGCCTGGTCTCCATGATCACCAACTTAATATAGTTTGAGATGAGTTGGACCATAGAGTGATAGAAAGAAATGTAAAAGTAGTCAGTAGTATATGGCAGTTATTTTTAAGCATATTGGAAAACCTTTCCACTTGACTACATTATGAGGCTAAAGGGGAGAATACCAAGGGTGTGTAAAGCTATTATCACAAAAAAAGTGGCTACTTTGAATAATATAAAATCACATTTGACAAGTACTGGTGACAATAATGATAACAACAATGATTCTGGCAGTAGCTTAATCTTAGAACATAGCTATTACAAACTGCATATAATGCAGGTAATATATATTAATAAAAAGTTGATTTACTTCAGTATTAATTCTTAAACTTTAATTTCCAAAGTAAAAAAAAAAAGAACTTTCACACTGAAACTCAAAATACTTGGTGAAGAAAATGTGTCAAGACTGCCAGCTGGCATTCACAGACATAAACAATGCAGCTTCGATATATATACTCAAAAACTTGGCTCCGTCAAGTGTGTTATCTGGAAGGAAATGCATTCAACACATTTGTTAGGCCTCGTGGATACACACAAAGCGTTTTGGGAAGAAAATCCAAATGTAAACATGTTTGTTTGCAAGAAGCTCCATTGGTTATCTTAAAGTCAGATCACATCCAAGTTATGCTCTGTAAGTCGCCATGTTTTCTTTCAGTCGTCATCAGGAACAGAAGCTGTGAACACAGTTTGTGAGGGAGAATGACAGATGTGTTTGGGGAATCAGTGGGAATTGGCAACCATATAGGGACAATTTGAGAACCAGTGAACCCCTCATGGGAATAGTGTTTCATTATCGCAATCATCAGTGTATCATGATGTGATCTTGTTGTGGCTATGTGGAAGCTGAGGCTGAGCTGAGACTGCGTGGAGACTCCAACTGGGGAATTAAGTTAGGCCTCAACTTGGCTGTGTGAGAGGAAAGCATAAAAAGGTAGACAGTCAGCTGTATAGCAACTGCAGGTAGGCTGCACTCATATGGACCACAGACGGAAAGCAAGTTGGGATTTCACTGACGCAGACTCTCGACGAGTGAATCTGATCATTTTCG